>JARHVA010001836.1:230000-365000 GCA_037957365.1 Torreya grandis | reverse complement strand
AATAGGGTTTATATAACAAAGTCACAATGACAATTATCTATGAAAAATAGAGATAAGAAAGCAAACAATCATAAAGACACAAGAAGAGAGTTTTGAGAAAACCTCAAGAAATAAATAGAAAGAAATGATAAATAAACACAAACATATGAAAATATAAATGACAATATAAGCAATATATAATACAAAATTAAGATCACTATATAAGAAAAATATGAATTTGACACAATGTCAAATGATATAATAGATAGATAAAAATAAAACTGGAAAACATGTCCAATCAAAATGTAAATGTAAAGGCACCATGCATGTGCTCATAAATTTTTATAAATATACCCACACATATTACCCAAGACATCAAATAAATCTCTATAAATCTGGAGATAAACTAATGCTAATGTCTCATCAATTTTTAATGAAAATTAGGAAAATACTTCTCTTCTAATCTCCTCAAATAAAAAATTAGGAATGCTTGATGAATCATGTTGAGGAAAATTAGGCAAAGTATGCTTGAGAGAATGTTTGGGAGTAAGCTCTATGGGAGATGTAGGAATCACCAATGGAGAGGGATCCACGGGTGAGGGACTCATAGGTGAAGAAGGATCCACAGGTGAAGGAATCATGGGTTGAGGCATAGAAGGTGATGAAGGGACCAAGGAGGGGATGGAACCATTAGAAATGGAGCAATGAGAGAATAAGGAGGAACCTTCTTGTAAGATTTTTTTTTTGGATGAATGGAATAAGGTCTAAGAATAGCTATAAGGTGATCCTTAAGGTGTTGTTGAAGGATGTGGTAATGCTTAGTGTGATGGGTGCCAGATTAGTGCCATATACAATATACCTCACCATACTTATGTATGTATTTAGTTAGAACCTTTAGGGGAGGCATGGTTGTGTCTAAGGAAAGAGAGTAAGGATTAAAAATATCAATATACTATTACAACTTGTGATAATGGGTAGAAGAATGATTATCTATCCAATGGAATCAACAAATATTCTTGTGAGTGGTCATAAGAGAATCACTCATTGAAGGAGGTGTAATAGGAATGTAAGAAGTCATATAATAATCATCAACCCATTTGGTGGGAAATAGAGCCATCTTAGGTAAGGGAAACAAACCATCACCAAGGGAAGGTGGTTATAAAAGAGGAAATTAACTAGGCTCAATAGAAGGATCAATGGTATGAGAAGAAAGGGTAGGCTCAGTGACAATAAGAGTGGGAATAGGCTCAACTATAGTAGGAGAAAGAATGGGATCAACTATATTAGGAGTGGGAATGTGCTCCGATAAGTGTTCTACTAAGGGAGGAGTGGGATATACAAAATTTCGAAGGAGGGTCACACTAATCTGAGGAGTAAACCAACTATGGTGATCAATAAACCTAGTAAAATGGTAAGGCTTGGTCATAACATGATCCATGATCATACTCTTATGATGATATGTATAAACCAAAGGTGTTGGTTCCATATCTACACTATGATAAAGAGGGAAAATACTAAAATTAGGAACTATAAATGAAGGAAGACATGAAGATACATGAAAAGACTCAAGTAAAAAAGAATGATAATCAACAATTTTGGCATCACATGCCTTTACAAGACCACTTAAGAACAAATTATCTAAGGACTAACCATCATCATAATTCAAGGTATGAAGATCAATGACACAAGTAGGGATAATCTTGTCATCTGAAGAAGTGTGGTGAATATAACGTTATGTCTTGGTCAATACTATGGGAATATCATTGAAAAAAGGCTTGTGAGAATGAGGTTGTAAGGAAGCAATAATCTGTGCGATGAGGTGACATAAGAGATAAGAATTTTTAATCTTTAGGTTAATTTCATCAAGGTCATCATTATCAAAATCTAAGAGGTTAGGGGAATATTCTTGATGATTTTAAAATGTTCATTGTAACCTCAGGTTAAATTAATAAAAAAATTGAGATGTTGAGACTCATGGAATAGAATATTGGGCAAAGGTTCAAGAGTAGGAATAGTGAAGATACCACGATCTTGGAATTTTTATAAATTTCAAGGGTTAGTGTCACCCTAAATCCTATAATTTTTTGTATTATGAGGGAATTTAATGTATTGACAAGTGGAAGAAACAATGGCTCTCATACAATGAGTCTACAACCTACCAAGCAAGATGTTACAAGAAAGATGAAAGTTAAAGATCATCATCTTCACATGAATGGTGATAAGTGGGATAGTAATGGCAAGCTACACACAACCTAGAAGAGGCATTTTCCTTCTATCATATCCTTGGCAGGTGATATGTGTAGACTTGAGATTGCATTCTAAATATCCAAGGGTCTTAATGAAGTCAAGAGAGGTAATACAAGTGCCATAGCCTTCATTAATCAATGCATGATTAACTTGGATATTGCCTATTTGAAAATTGATGAATGAGGGAGGATCATCTTCATGAAGCATAATCTCATATGGAATCATAGAAGCTATGAGAAATTTTAAAGAAATATAAGCATCCATAGTTTTATCAACATTGATAGACATCTCTTCACATTATAGTAATATACTATCATTAGATATAGATAAGGTTGCCTCTTGTCCTACTTGGGGAGAATGAGGGACATTCATCTCAAATAAAATTTACATAATACAGTTTATATGATGTGGAGAAGGCCTCATAAACTCAAGGAATGGAATATGGGATGGGAGATTAGTGAGCTCCATGATGGGATCCCACTCATCATAGCCCATAAGAAGGTTTTTAGATATAGTTTCATAATGATTAAGGAGGTTCTTAGAAGAAGGAGCCAAAGTGAATTAAAATATATGTTGGTAAGAAGAAACATTGTTGTAATATACTATCCTTAGAGCTAGATAAGGTTGCCTCCCATCTTACTAGGGGAGGACGAGGGACATTCATCTCGAATAAAAGTTACATAAGATAGTTTATATGATGTGGAGATGGCCTCATAAACTCAAGGAATGGAATCTGGGATGGGATATTAGTGAGCTCCATGATGGGCTCCCACTCATCGTAGCCCATAAGAAGGTTTTTAGATATAGTTTCATAATCATTAAGGAGGTCCTTAGAAGGAAGAGCCAAAGTGCATTGAAATTTATGTTGGTGAGAAGAAGAATGTTTGGAACAAGGTTATAAATAATGTTTTGGTGATGAAGTATTTAGTTCAAGTTCATTTTGAGAAATGGTAAAAGATGTGTTAGTAGAAATTTGATTATCATTAGTTTTAAAAGATTACATAAGAGTGGTAGAAATAGAAAAAGAAGTGTTATCCTAGGGAGAATCAAAAATTATATCATCAAAATTAATAAGGTCATCTTGCCCCCAACTCATTTAAATGAGTTGGTGAAGAATCCTAGATAACATGATATTTTCTAGATGGAGTGTAGATAGGTTAGGAATCAATAAAAGCAACCACCCTTCATATATTAGTCATGCTAACCACATTCTCTTTGGAAGTTGGTTCAACAAGACTTTCTACATTATTGGTGGAAGGGGTGGCTTTGTCTTGATTGTTTTGAATAGGTTTATGATTAGGAATAGGGTCTTTATAGATAGCCAAGTGATCATTGTCCTGGTTCATATCTTGAGTTTTATCATGTGATTTATAGTCCTTAAAATAAATTTCATAATCTTATTCATGATTTCAAATAATAGAATCATGATCAAAATTACGACCAAGATAAATTCAATAGCTAAATTATGAAGTTGTCTATAAGTCTCATGAGAATGACCCCAACTAGGTTGAAACCAACAAAACCTATTATGATCATACCAATATTTCATATGATGGGTAGGGTCAAGATATCATGGAAGAGACCTAGGTATATTCTTAAGAAATTTGGCTAAGGATAGAGGTATATGAACATTAATGTTGTTTGGTGAGGATAAGTGAGGATTGGTATATTGTTGATAAGGGGGAGATGGTTTTGATGAAGGGGTAAGAAGGACATATTGAATATTGTGAATGGTATCATAAGAATCTAGAACACCATAATTAGAAATATTGTAATTTTTTTTCTTAAGTAAGAAATGAGGACCCACAAAAGGTTGGGGTGTCTTGAATTAATGCATAAGTAAATCTTGTCATTTAGCTTGCTCAATAGCCTCCTCCAATATATGTGGAGGGATAGTGTGGACCCAATATTAAAGTTTAGGAAAAAGGGCATTGGTAAAGAGATACAAAAGATTATCATCAGCCATGATATGTTCACATTTGTTTGAGAAAGTTTTCCACCTTTAAACAAAGGCCTGAGATATTTCATTCTTGAGTTTTTTGCAATTTATGAAGTGAGACAAAGTGTTCTCAAGAAGATCACTAGTTTGAAATTCTTGAACTAAAGAATTCACTAAATCCTCAAAACTAGTAATGGAATGAGTAATAAGTTGGTTGTACCAATCCAAGGCATCACCTCCGAGAGTTTTAGCTAAGAGTTTGGTAGTGGTAAAGGTGTTCAATTTGACCCAATCCCTATAAAGATTTCCAAAATTTTTAAGATGAAGGGTGGGATCAATTGATCCATTATAAGAAATTATAGGTGTGATACCCCCTATATCAATATTATTAGTTTGAGTAGTGAGAGGTTAATTTTGGATATGATTGATGGTTTTATTTACCAAAGGAGGTTGAGGAATGAGATTGCCTTGGGAATATTGAAGATGAGGAGGGGGAAAATTTTGGTTATGTTTGCCCCAAGCCATTGGTTGAGGATGAGATTGAAGATGAAGAAGGTGGTATTGCATTCTCATCATTTGATTTGTGTTATGAGCTTGAAATTTATTCATTTGATTGAGTGTTTAAAAAAATAGTTTATGTGTTTTATTATCATTATTTAAAGCATTAGAGGTGCTATTAGTGTCTTGGATACCACTATTAGTGTTGATAGGAGCTTGAGAGGAATTATGAGAATGTGAGGCACTAGTGGAAAAATTTCTTTATATATCAAAATATGGACTAGTGAATGGTTGAGAAGAAGAAGAACTATTAGCATGATTACCTTGGGTAGTAAATGATGCACTAGTGTGAGGATTAAGGATAGTGGATCTTATGAGAGGCCCATTAGATGTAGACCCTGTCATGTTAGTTGATATACTAGGAATGGAGGTGGAAGAAGTTAGATAAGAAGAGGTCAAAGTATGAGGAGTCATAATTGAAGGAAGAGGTTGAGAATAAAAGAAAGTGGTACCCATAAATCTAGTTGAGAATGTAGGAGTGGGTGAATGATGCTCTTCAAATTGACCACTAATCATAAGATTTTAAATAGAAGAATCTTTTCCTCAATGTTGAGGAAATTTAGAGGTAAAAAAGAGCATTTTAGGGGTATACTTTAATTTGGGTTGGTCTTATAATGAGAATAGAGGATTATGATATGAAGAGGTATTAGGAGGGGTCCCATAGTTCATTATGTGAGTGATAATATGAACATTACTAGCATCAAGAGAGGATCCCTACTCTATTTATGGGAGACCCTATGAGGGTTGGAAAAATCATCATGTCTATTGACTTCAACTTAATATTGTCATGAAGTAAAAATTACATTATGAAGGGAAAGAAAGATGAGAAAGCAAGGAAATAAGAAATGGCTGAAATAGTCTAGGGTTGACTAGGTTGACCTAACAAAAGAATAGGGTCTACAAACAATATAAGGTCAATTGGGTTGATATATTATAGTGAATAGAGGTTGGAAAAAAGTACTTGGTCGACTAGGTTAACCCAATATATTAGAGAAGGAAAATTAAGAAACCTCTAATAGATTTGTGGACTAAAACAAGATAACTTTTACAAGCAATTTGAAAAGAAATATCTAATAGGAAACAAATAGTCAATTAGATTAACACAAGCCAATCCAATTGCGGCACACAACACAAAATCTTGAACCAATGCTAGCTAATGCAAGGTTTTACAATATAGAATACAATTGCACAAAGAGTAAGAAATTAACTTGAGAATTAATGAGCTAACTAATTGGTCAACCTAAATTTTTATTAGATTATTAAGATATGATTTTAAATGTGATGTAAAGTTGGATGTAAGAAAAGAACTAGAATGGCAATCTAAGAATGGTTTTAGATAGCTTGGTTTGAAATGGGTTATAGTGGCAATGATACAGGCTTAGTATTGGAGGATACCTCCTCACTTCACACACTAAAATGATAAGGGTGTCAGGTGATTAGCCAAAATATACCATTAACCATGATTTATACTTGACCAAATTATCAATTCAACTCCCCCTTAGTGATTAAATCCAAATAGGTTGGCCTTGGGAAGACAAATGTTAAAATTCTTGTTTAGATTTTTTATATGTTCGTGTATGCATAAAACAAAAAATAGTGAAACTAAATAATTAATTGTAAACCACCTAATTAAGTTATGTGACATATTTTAAAAATGAAAGAAATAAGAAAAGAAAGTGTGAACTTATTACTAGTGTATAAGGTTAATTCCAACTTTGAAACAAGGTACAATGTTGATATAGTCAATAGTGTATGCACAAAATATAGAATAGG
The DNA here is from genome assembly GCA_037957365.1 of Torreya grandis. Classification (NCBI taxonomy): domain Eukaryota; kingdom Viridiplantae; phylum Streptophyta; class Pinopsida; order Cupressales; family Taxaceae; genus Torreya; species Torreya grandis. Next base: position 358,504 of record JARHVA010001836.1, on the reverse strand, counting down.
GTCAACAAAGTCGAACCTATACTACAAAAGTAAGGTCTGAAAATGAATAGGGTTGGTAGAGTTAACCTGATTATATAGATAGCATATAAAACATAGAAATGGGTTGGTAGGGTTGATCTAGTTGACTAGGTAGGCACAGTTTTAAAGACTGCAAATAGTGAAAGGAAAGATTTTAAAGAAAGAGATAGAGAGATAGAAAGGAACCTTGGTGGATCAAAGATGTAGAGAATGAAGATTTATTTTTAAGAACCTTGATACATGCTTGAAAATTTTGCTAACTAGGTCAACTAGTTCAATCAATATTTATAGAAGCTTGTTGATGAATGCTTGAAAATGTATAGAGTCAACTAGGTCAACCTAGTAGTCTAGACTGGATGTCTAAAAAGATGAAAAATTATACTAGGTTGATAGGGTTAATTTAGTAGCCTGTACTCAAAATATTTCACGTAGAAGTTAGATATTGGGTCGATAGAGTTGATCCGATATGGAAAATATATGATAAAAATAATGATGAAAGAATAAAATAAATGAAATAAGGTAAACAAATCCTCTAAGGGTTAGTTCACATCAGGTTCATCTAATGTATGCAATCAAAAATGCATCATGTCTATAAATAAATCTTGGTTTGGAGAAAATAGATCATACCTACACTTCTGATTGGGATTACATTTTTTAAGATCATGACCAATATGGGGATCCACTAAACCTAATTAGGGGATAACTTATCATAATAAATGATGCTAGGAAGGGTTCCAAAGCCTACAGTCTAACAAAATCATGTAACAACCCTAAAAGAATCCTAGGTTTACTATTCTAATAACAAGAAAAGTAAATATAATCTAGAGCACACCAAATCTTGTGTCATAAAGTGGGTGTTAGAAACAAAAAAAACTAAACTAAGCATGCATAGAAGACATATACTCATGTCAATTTATATGAAATCCTAATGCATGGGAGAGAAACACAACTGAATTATCTATCTACTCTTACAAAGGAGAAATAAAGTTAGGAATACTTACCTTTGAAGATGAACTCGCTAAGCCTCAATCTCTCCCTTGTCCAAGGTGCTTTGCAAGATATTGTTATGGTATGTAAGGATAATAAATAAAAATAAACTCTAGGATACACAACCTATCTATACATCTACAAGACTTATCCATATGACAAGATCTGTATCTCCAAAGAAAGTATGAAACCCTAAGATTTATTCCTGAAATAGAAAGGTCAATAAGTAGATGTTAATTTGCACTTATTATTGTTTGATTCTCTTCTTAAAAATGGTTGGAAATGATCTTGTATATATAGGTGGATCTTGCCCTAAATCCTTTTGAATATGTCAGTTGTACAGGGTCAACCTAGTCAAAACTATTTGTTTTCAAGAGATAAATCACTAGGTTTCAAACTAGGTTGGCCAAAGGGATAAAATACTCCTAATGAAAAATACCCCTAAATAATATAGGGTCAACCCCATCAAACCTTTATAGTAATCAAAGGTTGAAAATTGTATAAGGTTAACCTCGTTGACCTAGTACAGTCAAATAGAAAAAGGGGGATCAAGGCAAGATCAAGGAGGATAAAGCATGACAAATGGTGGGAATGGGTGAAACTAATAATAATAAGCTTAGGGAAAATAATTTTAGGATACAAGTGTGTATATGGAAAGTGGAAAAATGGACAATAATATTATGAAGCACCAATGTTTTGTCCACCCCTTTCTTGATGCACCCCTTAAGACATGCACTCAGAAAGATTGAGACTTAATAGGGTCTTGCAAGATACAAGTGTCAATAATTGATGAAAGTTTGAAAATATTATGTGTATACACTCCCCCTTAGATAAAACATATATTACTTAATGAAACTACTCAACAAAGGTAGATCATACAACCATGATCTCCCTTTATCTTCTCAATTTACTCACCATACAGACCATCTCCAACATAGATCAGGTACTTTAGAACCCATACCCAATTTTAGAATAGATCAAGCTCACCTATAACTAGAAATAAAAAAAATACCTCTAAACATGTTTTCATACTTTATTTACCTACAATACCTATCAAATCTCAGCAAACATCCACCATGCTTCCACTTAAAAATGAGTGTCTCCATAAAGCTTTAACGGATTCACCCCTTCTATAGGGTAATAAAAAAACACAAATTTAGGAGATTATCAGATATTCATACTCTTAAAATATTGAAAAATATTAAATGTCATTATATACTTTAATTTAAACTTAGGCTTGACCTTTTATTTGGCTTCTACATAATCCTTCTAATTTGGCAAAAAATACTCCTGACATTCATTCAAATTTGACTTATGTTCTACAATAGCAAAAAACTCACCTTGGTTTATGAGTTGATCATGACTCACCTTATCATCCTTATTCTTCTTAATCAACTCTACCAGTACCATCGATATTTGGTAGATCATCATTACTATCATGATAAACATGTCAGTATCACAATCCAATCTTGTGATTCTTAGGATCACCTTTAGGCTGTTAGACCTAACTCAAAGGACCAATATATGATACCAATTTTTAGAAAAAATATGAATATGGGGTGTTGAATTAATGTCCTTTAGTAAATTTTAATTTTAATAAATATCAAACCTTCTAATCATTCATCAAGAAACATTATCATGTGAGTAATATCAACTAGTATAACAACATACTACTGAGAATACACACATAGCAATAATGAACACATCATGTAAGCAAGAAAAACTCATGGGGAATAAAACCCACTAACCATATATTTCAAAACCAATCTTATAATGCAATAAATCAAATTTATTTGGGAACCCACTCAACTAGGAGCACCAACCACAATCTATCAAGTACCAACTTGACAAACTCTTTAGCAAGCACCCACTTGCAAGGAAATACCAAATACCTTAGTGAATTGGCACCAAATTAGCCACCTCTTAACCAAGCACACACATATACAAGTATCATTATACCTTCCATATTTTTCCTTATTTCAATATTCAATAGATGATGGTCCTCTCTCAGCTCTTCATTCACTTCTATCCTTCATAAACTAGCCTCTAGCCTTCTTCACTTAACTAGTCCTCTTCTTGACTTCATTAGGTCATATGAACTTGATAATCATATTTATAAATTATATTATATATTAATGGAACCCATATTATGGTCCAAATTACCTTTGTATACTCCTCTTTTTTATCTTTTATTTCACTTGCACACTTACTTATCTTATACACTCACATAGGCCTAAAACTACCTTGTACTTATACTAGTCTCTTGCTCTCATACACCTTGGTCATCCATCCAAATTTTCAAACTTTTATTACACTTTAAATATTTATTTTAAAAATTTCTAGACATGAAACAAAAAATTTAGGTCATTCATATCATATAGGACCAAAACCTCTTTTAGGCCTTAAGGAGACCTAATGCCATTAGGTCTTCATTAGAGCACGTTTCACTTAGTCTTCCTTGGAACACTTAAAAATCCAAAAATGGAAGGATAATATCATAAAAACACTTAAATATACCCATTATAATCTCATATAGGATTCATAACACTTTTTAGGTCCAATCAGCACTTGAACCTGTTCTCAAAACACTGTTCATACTAGGCCTGTACATACCCAAAAAATCTATCTTGAATAACTAAATTAGAAACACAATTTTTTAAAACCACCATGGAAAAAATTCATATACATATAAAATTAACAACCAAATAAACTTCACCAAATTAATTATACTTTATTACATAGGTCAAGAGGACTCGAACCCTTCTCTGTAAGTAGCCCACTCAGAACTACCAATTAGCTTCAAAACATAATCATGGAAACAATGAATTAAAACACATGTATAATCACTTTAAAATACTTAAAATAGAATTAAAATATCCTATAACATCCTTATATAAACCTCAAATAGATATATCACAATTTCTAGTGGCAACTATTGGTCTTGTAGAGTAATTTGTTGACCTTCTCTCTCATAGTCCTTACACAACAAAACAAGCCATTTTGGATTCAATGTTTTAATATCTTAAAATAATTATAAAAACTTATATGAATCATGGATAGGTAATTAAAGTCTTAAAAATTGAAATCATGTGAATTAGATACATCAAATCATGGCATAGACTCTCAAATTCATCACTCTAACTTTCTTGGCCATACCTACCAGTTTATCTTCAAACACGATCATGATGAATTTGAATTATAAAACCTATGTATACAAATTAAAATATTATTTATGCATGAATATTATCCTTATATATTTAAAAAATATCCAAAAACAAAAAAACTAAGGTATAATGGTTAATATTAGATATATAGATTGATCTTTAAACCTCTCTGTTCACAAACCTCACTAAGCAAGATAAGTCAAATTTGAGAGAAACTTTTTGATATATACAAGGATATTAAAAACTTATATTCATAATTAAAATGTATTTATATTATTTAAAAACATCTTCATGCATTTTTATTTAACCCTAATCCATGACAACACCTCCATAATCAACTTCTCACTTTTGCTTGGTTTTCTCACTATTTGTTCTATTAGGCCTTTTAGTGATAGGTCAATTTTTATGACCATTTTAGAATAAATAAGGATATAAAATAATAATAAATCACCATGTACACAAAATAAAAGTCTAAACTTTTTTCCTCCAATGATTTGTATACATTGACCTTGACAACTCTATCTATTAAACTAAACTTCTAAGAAACAAGCACTTTTATATGGGGTCCACTAACTCACCTGACAAACCAATCATACTTAAATGTGACTAGGTGAGTTTAATAAAACATATAATCACTTAAATATCCTTTCCAAACCATTATAGGATGTTTTTAACAAGATCCTTCTCATTAGGTCAATTTTAGGGTTTTAAAGAGGGTTAACATTATTTATAGTGTTAATGATTGTTCATAAATCTTAGCCCCTTATTTTAGAAACCAATGATTTAAAATTTGATATAGTACACTTATCCATCTACCATGAATATATTATATCCTCATGTAGATTGTGCACCTGCCAATTAACACTTGAAAAACCTTCTCGAGTAGATAACTCTTCATTCTATGCACTCGAGAGACCTCAAAGTACTTTTTCTTGCCTTAACCTTCAAATTTTGACCTAAAAATTGGTCACCAAACCTAGGAAAAAATTAAATAGTTATTTTAATTCTAAAATTTAAATCTTGGCCTTAGAAATATAACCTCATACCCCATTAGACCATTCTTTCTCTCTTTGTTGTCTAGGCCTTGACCTGCAAGTCATAATATGTCTTGAAATTGAACTTAAAACTTATTTTTAAGATCTAAATACTTAAATCACATGATTAAACAACGTATCTCATGATTATACATAGTCATACATCCCTGATATGTATTTTAAACACCTCATGTCACCTCATTTGGTTAGGCATGGTCTATAACTAGTCTAATTTCATGCCAGGTCCGTAGGTCCTACCCCTATAGGTTCACCTTGAGATTATCCTAAGTTATCCTTCACCTCATATACATTTTAAAGTAACCTAATAAATCCAAATATGCCTATGTGAATCTATTTATTTGAGTTACAAAGATCAAACCTCCTAACTAGGACTTCTCATACCTTAACTAGTCTTAAGTAACTCAAACACTTGGCCTTCATACCACTTTTCATGCCCTTAACATCTCAATATTATGATCAAAATCCACTTAATATGATCAAAAACTATCATAAATATTCTCACATGTATTATACCACTTATATTAAAAATAAATCAAGCCCACTCTTTCATACAAAGTCTCTTCATGTCATGACTAGGCCATAACAAGACTCCTTAAGCTCTTGATACTTGACACAAGTATCTGATTCTTAAGAAATTGTCATCAAAGACCTACCTTTCAATAATTATGAAGGCTTCTACACCTACCTCTCAAATTCAATCAATGCCAAACAACTTCTCATATACCTATTCTCACTTACTTCATCGTGTTACCTGCACATACCTTCTCACAAGGTCTATAACAAGGCTTTGAAAGACACCTTAATGCCTTGACTTGTTCCATCCATGTTATAAACTAAACACAACATCAATAAATCATATATGAGACACTTTTACATGTACCTTTCTCTCACATGGAAATCACTACGTACCTTCAATGATCCTAAGGTTGTCATAACATATATTTCTAACTGTACTTACTCATCTAGACAACATGCTTATCTAGACATCAATGTCATTCATAATCATTACTCACCATGCACCTTCATCAGATGTATATAGATATTAACGACATCATATTGACATCAATGATAACATTTTTCCAACATTTTTATGTAGGCAAGTTTGTAATGATATTTTACTCTGGTCTAGTTGACAACTAGCTTAAAATCATCAAATATTTGAATCTTCTTGACATTGTGCTTTAGTGAAAACTATAAGCCCAAAATCAGATATTCACACTCAATTTGATTTTTGGTACAAGGGAATTACAACCTATATGTGGCTAAATATTTTTTTCCATTTAGTTCAATCAAATCTATGCCAACACTAGAACCTTGCTTAGATTTGGGACCATCTAAATTTAGAGACGATATCTATGAGGGATCTTCAAATTATTATTCATGAGGTTCATGATTTTTAGTAAATATGTAAACACCTAAATGTGGGGATGAAAAGTCAAAATTATTATTCTTGGAATTATAATTTATAATCAGGTGCTTCATTTTTATTTCTTAGTCCACTCAAATATGAATGGATCTTCTTTTCTAATGTAGCCACACATGCGATAAATCCATTGCTATGTATCCATTCAACATACTTCACCAATATTGACTCAGAAGCAAGCTATAATCCTTAGGGATGTCAACTACCAAAATGTCTATGTAATTTTGCATACATGGCTCAAGGGCAAGTTATATGTGCACATTTTTCAACTCCCCAACACATGGAACCAAGGACTTGTCCATTTTTAAGACCACTCTTTTGGATTTATCTAGAATCAAACCTAGTTTCTTGCATACATTTATGGTCATCACATTGGTCAAGGCACTTGAATAAATATAAAATTATGCACATTCTTTCCAGACATTCTAATGGTTAGAAACAAATGTGGTACATCAGGTTTGTCCTTATAAATGATCACATTAGTATGAGAATCCTTTTTATTGGGCCCAATACACCCAATTCTTAGATTTTAAATAGGGACCTTCTTATTTTTATTTAGTCTTTGGTTTGTAGGTTTTTGGATGTGATTTTTGCCATCTAAATGCTTCATTGATATTAACCAAGTTTGAATTCAATCTTTTTGAACATAATAAGTTCCATATCTAATTCACTTGGTATAAATTATACCTCTAAAATGTTTTATTTTGATTTGAAAGAAAATAAGTATTTATAATTTACCATTATAAATACTTGATTGATATTTTATTTGACTTAGCTATTTGTAAATTATTCCATCTTTGAAAATAATATGAATCTATTGTTGTGGATTGATGAATTATTTTATGTATTCAAGTTCATAAACTATCCTTTATTTTATGCCTTGGTGTATTTTTCATTTTTTGGATAACTTGTTAATGACTTCATTTGCCTTAGTTATTTTGTTGCATTGTATTTTTTGTATGTTTTTTCCTAGATCCCTTCGATAGATCAAGGTCATGCCATGTGGCATGATCTCAATCACTCAAGCACCCAAGGGACTTTGAATTACTTAGTTTTTTGTTTGAAATTACCAAGCCTATAGGACCCAAGATCATATCATGTGGCATGATCTTGATGACCTAATTTGATAGAAACCTAAAGGCATTAACAAAGGATTAGAACTTTGGAACCTCATAGCCTCAAAACTTTGGGTGTATTAAAATATTAACTTAAAAACTCAAGATTTGAACATTGAAAAATGCCCATGGCCCCATGGCCTTGATAAAATTCCATGTGTCATCCTACTAAGATACCATGATCTTAGGGAATTAACAACATTAGCCCAAAGTATGAAGAGCCTTGGAATCCAAGAAGAAGTGACTTAGCCAAAGTGATGATAGAGGCAAATAAAAAAGTATAGCCTAGTGGTGATGATAAGGTTGTAAGTAGAAAAGTGGAACCCAATGAGAAAATATAATATCCTAGTAAATGCAAAGGAATGTAAAGCTAAGAATAAGCCACATGGTTAATGGAGAAGATCTTGAGGACATAAAATATGATGAACCTAAAAAACACCAATCACCTAAGTCATCATAAAGGGCATGGGTCTAAATTTTATGTCCTATCAAAATGTCAGAATGGCCCAAATTGAGGATAATAATATAATAATCAAATTGAGATGGACTTTAAGGGGTCAAACTACTCAAGGGAGGTACATGGAGTAAACAAGTGTCTTCTTAAATTGAATATTCTCCCAAGTGGGTTGAACTAAAGAATCATTCAAAATATTTGACCCAAAAGGGAGAAGTGGGGATATCATTTTAGCTAGATAGGTGTAACTGTCATAGGTAAGAGAATAATTGGATTTTTGATTTCCTTTTAGAATGGAGGGAATATTCTAACTGAATGTAATTGTAGTGGCCTAAAGTGTTAATCATGGCTAGGAATGGGTACCTTGCCCTACTTAGAGATAAGTCCCATTCTAGTTTATATAAAATGTATTCCACATTATTGTAAATGGGAGAGGAGATTTTATGCACCAAAAATCTAGAGAAATTGTGATAGGGTAAGTCTTCTCTTTTTATTGTTTTGTTTTAGCTTGCAATTGTCTGCATAAAGGGCACATGTAAATTATTTTGTCATAACACTTAAATAGATATCAATATAGTTGTAAATTCATGTTATTCTCTAATAATGTCTTTAATTTATTTATGGAACATGATTTATTAATATTAAGATGAGATTTAAATTCTTGTTTACTAATAAATATGTAGTTAGATTATGTAATAGCTAGTCTAATTGGTTCTAATTTTTTTTTCTATCTAACTTGAAGCTATGTCAAGTCATTGTGTGTAGTAGTTATAGGCCTTTCATATGCCTTTATTTAAATACAAGTTTAGAGTAATATGTTAAATTAATTTCTTAAAATAGTACCCATTGATTTTATTCAGTTTGTGCTACATCTATACCTAGTACATAATGGTATAATGGTGATTAGGCATGGTCTTGATTTTTAGCATTAACAATATTGTTTCAGTCAGGAAACCACTTGATTTCCTTCCCTAATATTTCTCTCCTTTTATCCCCTTTTATTATGAATATTTTTTCCATTGTATTATAGTGCAATGAAAATGTGAATGAGGAAGAAAGGACTTAAGAAAACATCAACAATAATTTGTAGACAATATAGAGTGGATTTAACTTCTCATGGTTAATTACCATTGTTCACCAAACTAAATGATTGGAAATTTATCAAACTTTGTATTCAACTAGATAGATCCTAAAAATGAGGGGTCATTATGTCACATATATTGTTATCTCCCCTTGTCCTATCAGATCAGTTAATCTAATAATTATTTCTATTATGGAGCATAAATTGATACCAACAAAAATTATCTCAGGAAGGAGGGCCAATGATTTTTGTATAGTTTAAAATTATAGATAATTTTTTTTCTTTGATTTATTATCTAATATTGTACACACCATAATTTGGTCAGATAACCATAAGTACTATTATTTCATGTTGTAATCACAATCACTAGGTGGGTGGGGGGGGGGGGTGAATCAGTCATTAAAAAACTTTTAATCAATTACATCCACTTATCATGAACTATGAAAGAAACATAATGATCTATCAATGCATTAAAAACCAATCACATGAGAATGAAACAAGATAACACATCACATATGTGGGAAACCCTCATGGGGGATAAAACCCACTAAAAAAATTCTTGGATGAACTATCTTATAAGATAATGTATCAAATTAGCTGAAAAAATCCAACATGGAGCACCAACCCCAAATTTATCAAGCACCCATTGACTTTAGCAAGCACCCAATTACTAACAGGCTAATGTGAACTAGGAATTTGACTCAAGAGAGGGGGTTAGATTAAGTGTTAGCTCAAAATGAAAATAATACACTAACAAGCATGACATCCCTAGGTCTAGACACTAGGGGGAGCTTAATAACAAACATACATATGAAAGAAATAACTAAAACATAAAAGAAACCTTATTTAACCTTCCTTGGAGCTTCCAAATGGTTTGTAGAGTGGCTTTCTTAGCTTGTACATCAAAGAGTCTTCATAAATGGATTTTTTTGGCTCCTTCTCTCTTTGGCACCTTCAGATTTTGATATATTTGGCTTGGTTCAATAATTTGTCATAATAATACTAATTATATGAGGATTTGGAATCATTTATGCATGGTAAATTTACACTATCCAATCTTAAAATTATGGTTGTGAGGCCTTATATTTATAGATTTTTGCAAATGATCAGAATGAACCTGAACCATCCATCTCAAGATCAAGATGTGTGGCTAATAATACATTCAATTTTTTAGGATAAAATCATTAAGTTCCCTCATAAATATTTGTGATAAAGAGGCATCAAAGAGGCATGTGAGGGCTTAATTAGATATTTGTTGCAATTATGGCTTGTGGATGCCACACCATAAAATGATGTCTTAGATGATGTAGTTATTCAATATTAATTTCCATTAATGAAATATTCAAAAATTTCCTTGGAAAATTAACTTAAGATCTTGATTCAAATTAATTAGCCTTAAACATGATTTATCAATTTTGGTACAAATCTTGGCAATTGGTGCATAAATTAATCAAACTAGTCAAATGTCATATTATTGGCTTAAAATTTGAATGGATTAGAATTAGGATGTGATGTTAGATGCATTGGATCCATTGTCTCATTTAGGATTTTGATGAAAAAAAATAACAAAAGCACATGTATCATGTAAGAAAACTGGTAGAAAAGAGCAATCTAGAGCACCTAGGTGTGAAATCATCATTTTGACTCGAAATGATATGATCAAAGTTATATATTTCATAAAATACATTACCCCATTAAGGCATACATTGGCCAAAATTGGTACTTGTATATGATAGGTTCACATCATTTAGAATTTTTAGTATTTTTAACCCAAATTGTGCATTTTGGTAGAAATTGGTTTGAAGCCTGGTTAGAGGTTATTAATAGCCAGTTTTAGGTGTCTATAGTTTGATCCTATTTGGGAAGGTATTTAAAGATATAGGAATAGTAACATATTCTCAAAAAATGAAAATGTCCTACATGCCTACAACTTCAACGGTAATGGATGCATTATATAATGCCCCCTTAAGGGAATAATTAGGACAAGTAGGTCAACAAATGGTCCCTCAAAAGAAAGAAGTAAAATGAGGGGACCAAAGATATGAATATGATAGGGTGAGAACATAACGAGTTTGAAAAAGTGGTCAAAATCATTGAGAATTCAAGTGGGATGGTGTACAATGGTTTGCCCAAAGTTAATTATAAACATTATACTCTAATAGTGGAAACATGGTATGATAACACAATGATTTTCCCAAAGGAAATTATAATCATTGAGAAGATGGAGATACCCCAATTATGACAGATAAACAAGATAACAACATGCCCCTATTTGGGTAAAATTAAAGTAAATTTGTGAGAGCACAATGATTTTCCTAAAGGTGGTTATAATCATTAAGAAATGTAGGTGGAATGGTGTACAATGATTTTCCCATAGGTGGTTATAATCATTAGATCCTGATTATGGAAAACATGATTAATTAGATGAGGGTTGATAATGTGAGGATGATAACTTGATATAGATGAATTGGGATAACTTGTTAGTAGGGAGATGCTCATCTAAACTAACAAAGGTTGAAATTTTTTCATCATTAATTACACTTTTTGGGATATTATTGGTATGTCACTAATGTTGGTGCTAAGGAGATGTTGATTCTACCATTACTAAGTATACTTCCTGAAGTTAGTTTTCTTTTTAACACTATATGGTAGGCATCATGATAGAACACCATGAAGACTAGGCTGAAAGATTCATAAGGACTGACTTCTGAGATTTATTTTCAAGGGAAAACAATGCACCAATGATAAATTCCATGATGATAATGTAGATATATGAATATGGATGGATTTAAGAAGAAGTTCTTAAGGAATCACCCAATAAATGCACATAGATTGAATCAAGGAAATAGTGTTGTAAGTAAACAAACAAGAATACAAACAATAAAGAAATAAGTAAAGAAACAAATAATAGTTAGTCCTAATGTTAGCATAGATAAGTAACTAAACATTGCCCCTAGAAAATAGGTGACAACTTAATAAACAAACATAACAAGGTAATAGAAGAAAAGGAAAGGGTTTATCAAGCTATCTTCATATGCACTAGGCAAGTAGATGATCCCTACATAGTTCCATGGATGTAATATCGAACAAATACTTTAGGTTGAATGTAGAGCTCCCAAAAAATAGGAAGAAAATGATAACTGATGAAAAAGAACATAATAGATGTGATAGAAGAATAGGAATGGTCTTTCAAAATGACAAGTGCATGGGAGAAAATGCCTAAAAAGGATGGGGAAGCTAAGTGATAAGTGATTTTCTTATGACTTAGTAAGGGTTCCCAGAATCCCTAAGGCAAATAAGTGGTCAATGATTTTGGTTTTTTCTAATGATTTTAAAAATGTTTTTAGAATTTTGGAAGTATCTCAACTCAATTGAGAATGATGAGATATTAAAGGGTTCAAGCTCACAAAATGGTGAGAGTGTTGCTTAAGATGCTCTTAAAATGGTCAGAGCATGGCTTAGGTTTCTCATAAAATGGTGAGAGTGTGGTTTAGGTTGCTCATAAAATGGTGAGAGTGTGGCTAAGGTTTCTCACAAAATGATAAGAGTGTGGCTTAGGTTTCTCAAAAAATGGTGAAAGCATGGCTTAGGGTGACTGATCTAACATTAAAAAGTATTTAGCACTGCCTACATAGTCCTAGGGTGGGACCTCAAGTCACTATAGTTTTGCCTTACAATGGATGAATCTAGCTAGTGTAACAACTAATTCAAATAAAATAGGCATAGTTGGTATAAAGGCACAATATGGTATAGGAATGGAAAGTTGGTATGTCAAAGTACAATAAATAAGTGGTATCTATAATTTTCCCATAGGTGGTTATAAATAAGAAATAATGACATAGATCAATGATACTAATTTTCCCATACGTAGTTATAATTAGTAGCAAGATCAGTGAAACACTAATTTACCCATATGTGGTTATAATTAGGCCCACATAAACAAAGCATGGTATAGAATAAAATAATAAATGAAGGGTGCAACTACCAATTTTTTTTGTCATAATACTCGAAAATAGTATCTTTTATTCAAATATGTGAAACAACTACTAAAAATGGATCAAAATCCTCTTATTAAAAATAGTGGTGGAACTAAATGGAATGGAACCAAGGTTATAGGACTGGGTATGGAGTGTTTCTCTTAATTTATGCTTATTTCTTAATTTTGGAAGAAGATAGGAAACTAGTAACAAGTGTATGGTAGAAATACATAGTTGGTGATGTAAAGATGATGATGGAAAATTTGAATACATGTGTGAAAGAAGATTTGATAGCTTGAACATGGATCCTTTTCACCTCCCACTCCCTTCCTTTTACAGGTAAAGATAGATGGAGGATAGAAGGTTCCCTAGAGGGTGAGGTTACTGATCACAATTCTTGAAATTTCATTAGCACCACATAAGGAAAATATATTAAATTTTTCCTCGTTATCTCACACACAACTAGTGATGTCTTAAGAAGGTAAGGAGGTGAGAAGACCTAATTATTGATGGTTAGGATGATCATCAATGGTCGAGTGTCTAAGGGAAAAAGGGTCAAAGTAAGTTAAAAGGGGTTAGTTAAAAGGTTAAGTTAGTAGGTTGATGAGTTAGCTAATTATGTGGTCAACTAGACTCAAGGTCTGACAGGGGTCTTAAAGCATTTTTACAACTAGAAATGTCAAGTGCAATTTTCTAGTGTCTACATTTTACCCCTTTTTGTTATGTGGATTTTAATTAATAAGTTAAAAAATAAAAATGAATTGTTATTTAAAAGGTCTAATTTTCTTGATTATTGGAGGAGGTGTTCCCCCTCAAATTGGGAGTCGATGAGGTGAAATCAAAATTGAGTCAGGGTTTGATAAGTGATTGATGGTGAGTTACTAGGTACTGACAAAAGGGATTGGGTAGTTGGAACACAAATATGCACACAAATTTTGACTAAGTGTGATAGTCAAGATCACACATAGATTAAGGTTTCTAATGTTGGTAGAAATAAGGTTGGTTTTATAAGTATGAGTGATAGGGTAATGAGTCGATAGCATTAGTCATAGTTGATTGGGTTACTCTATAAGTCTCCTAAATAGGGTTGGTATTTTCATAGGTATATGAAGTAAGAAGTGCTACCTTAGAAAACATAAATGGTCTAGTTGTGTATGAAGTGGTGTAAATTCAAATGGTCAACATGGCAAAATGATTAGTGCAATAAAAAAGACCATGCAACGTTGTCACAAAATATGCAAATAGTTTAGGTCAACAACAACAAATGTCAAGGTGGATGTGGTCTAATGGTTGGGTTGGAGAAGGGTAATCTCCAAGAGTCCAAGTTTTTTCTGTGGTGGAGATTAAGTGATTTCCAATATTTTGGCATTCAGATATAAATGCCTAAAATGAAAAAAAGTGTGGAACCCTGACCATTAACAGTTAGGGTTTCCCAAGGTCAACCATCAATGGTCACCCTAATCATTGAATATCAAGGGGAAACCTTAAAAAGATAGAATATAAAAAGTGAAAATGAAATATTATTTTCACTTTTGATAATTTAATTTCATTTTTCCCATGCTTTGGTGATTTTGTAATTTAGTGTTTTGTGAAGAGTTGACTGAGCATTTTGGTTGAGGTGGAGGTTGGTGATTAGTTGAGTGTGATTGTTGAGGTGATCAATGAGTACCACTAATGTAGGGTAGATGAGGACATGGTCAAGTATTAGGATGTGGGCTCTAACTTTGACAATGATTAAGGAATGAGGTAGTGGTGTATTAATATTGATAGTGTAGTTGATTTGGTTGTTGTTGAAAGCAATTTTGGGAATTTTGTCTATTTATTTAGGAGTTGGGTTTGGGTGGTTTTTTTCCTAGTTTAGGTTATGGGTGAAATTTAAAAACATAAAAAATAAAATTAAAAATTGATTGAGATTTTTTAGTTTGGGTGGGTTATAAGATAAAAATATGTAGTTTGTTTTATTGTTTTTGGTAAGATAGAAATAGGGTTTCACTGTTAGTGGTCAAACATAGTGACCATTGATGGTTCAAACATGATCATTGATGGTCAAACTAATCATCAATGGTTGAACATCAAGGAAAAAAGTGGTAAGGGAACCATCGATAGTTGATCTAACCATCAGTGACCAAGTGTTTTGTGGAAGATTTATTACAAAGGTGTAGATAAAGATTTGTTAAAAAAAGTTTGTTTGAAACTAGTGTGGGTAGATTAAAGTGTTAGGCATAATTTTAAGATAGGTGACATGTTTGAGTGATGGGTTATGATGATTTAGTAAAAGTGTCAAGTAGGAATTTTGTGTGGAGAATTTTTTTGGGTAGGGTTAGGTATTAGTTTTATAGGTTTAGGGAAGGTATTATAAGTTATTTAGGGTATTAAAAGTTGTGAATTATTTGCTAGGTATATTTATCTAAATTGTGTGGGTAATGATGGATTGTTGTCCAAATGTTAAAAGTAATGTGGTAGATTTAATGGGTTAGTTTAGAATGGGTTGAAAAAGGTGGGTGTAGGTTGTTATTGAGCTCAATTTGTAAAACTAAGTGTGCATGCTAATGTGGTTGTTTTATAGGTATGAAACTAGATCTAGATTAGGGATCAAGTCCCTAGGATCTTTACAGAGATCCATGATGGGATGACTAGTGTTGAGTGGAGGCACATGGAGGAGGTTAGCCTAGGAGCCATGGTTCATTATCATTACCTACCATAGGATGTGTCTATGGTCATGGCTCTCGTCAAGAGATGGGACCCATCCATGAACACATTTTTATTTCTAACTAGAGAGATTAACATCCTACTAGAGGATGTTCATATGATTACATGGTTGTGCATTCAGGGGGAGCTGATTTACCACATTGAGTGTGAGGAGAAGGATTACCATATGGATTTATTATATGGTGAGTATTAGGTCCATGCCAAGTGGAATTTTAATAGCTTTAGCTTTAGGAATTTGTACCAGAGGGCTCCAAAGGACCGACGCTTGATGACCATGATAATGATGGTGACATCCTATTTTGTATTGCCTAATTTGAGTGGTGAATGATTTCCCTATTGGTTGTTGAGAGTGTTGGTAGAGATGCTTCTAGGTAAGATAATGTCTAGCTGGGCTCTTATTTTATTGGTCCAAAATTATAGAGAGCTTTGGGCCTTCAAATATTATAGATGACATGGTATCAATTTTGGGTTTGTGCTTCAGTTTTGGGCATATGAGCACATTAAGGTATTGAGGCCACTAGGGCTACCATGGGATGGACACACCTAAGTACAGTTCATAGTAGCTTTCTTGAGATGGAGAGGAGATTATGTGTTGATATGGGTAGGTGGAAATGGTAGATACAATGTCTAGTTTTTAGATGCCTCAGAGGGTTTGGTTCTAGGTGATGTGCTGTGGAGGCCATATGTGGGCTAGCCTCGGTAGGCCTAGTATAGTTACCACACCTTATCATTGCAAATCTAGCAATGGATATATGGGAGGAGAGAGGGGGAGATGGAGCTTATCCCCTTTGATTAAGTTTGGTAGTAGTTTGGTCTTATGTAGAGGATTTTGGTTTTTTCTTAGAGGTATAAGAGAGAAGATATAGAGTTTCTACTTCTAGAGCTATAACCATAGGATGTATTATTGAACCATGAGGAGCTACCAATAATAGAACTAATATATGAAGCCAATTTTGTTAATAGATATGTAGTATAGTATCAAGGCCTATATGTAGTAACCAATTTTAGGTAGGGTGATGGGGATCAATAGGCCATGGATGTAGATCCTTCTAAGGTACCAGTTCAGGGAGGTGGTCAGGATGGGTAGTTATAAGCAGCACTAGTAGCTACATAAGCTTAGATCATAGGTTTATAGGGATAGGTGGCCACTTTATAGGGATAAATTGTTATTTTATAGGGTCAAGTTACCACCTTGATATGAGACTGAGATTAGATAAGGATCTGTCCTGGTTTAGTGAAGGAGAGAGATACCTTAAGATAGAGGATAGTAGTGGTAGTGACACTAGTAGGAAGACCACTTGATATAATTATGATGACATGGTACTTAGCTATAATTGAGGTTGAGGTACTATGAGGTGATACTGTTATTACAATATCCATAAGAGCTGAGATATGGAGAGTACAAGGCTAACTTAACATGTGGTCCAACTATAGCTACTCTGGGATAGTGTGCCTCTACAATGGGTTAGGTAGGTAGATTAGGGGGACTGACACTAGATGGTTGTGTAGGTGGAGGAGCAGGAGGGGCCAGTGGTAGTGGTTCCCCAAGGGTATTATTATATGATGTATATGTTTTGATTTTAATACTAGCATGTGTGTTAAAGATATGATATGTATATGAGGGAAAGGTTTATACATTATTATATGTATCTTTATTTGATGGACATGATGTATATGATGATATATTTGATGTATGTTCATGGTTACATGTTTTGATGTGATGTTTTATGCTTATGTTATGGTTCATGGTTTGATGTCATATGATGTTGTGATGGTGGTGATTTTTTTTATGATTATGCTGATGTGGTTTTTATGATTTGATATTATAAGATGAATTGTTGTGATGTTATGGTAACTAGATAGGATGATACATAGATAAATAGATGATGTATGATGTGCTTCATGATGTTTTGATCATTTACTTTATTTATGGATATGATGGTGAATGGTTTAATTAAGGCTAGATATGATGTATGTTCATATGATTTTTTGATGGTCGATGGATAAGATGATATTATAGATAAATAAATGATGTTATTTATGATATTTTGATCATAGATAGATATATGATGTGGTTCATGGATATAGTTCACAATTTTGTGTTTACCATTGATGTTTGTTTTTCATGATCATGGAGATGTTATGTTATTATGGTTAAGGATGTGATGAAAACACATGAAGCAAGTTAGATAAAAAAAAACTAAAGGTAGGAAAAAGGGTTGAGAATCATGATACGCATGTCTATACAAACCAAAATCATGAGACAAATGTCTACATAAACTAATTATAAGATTAGAAAAGAAACAAGGTGCCTTTTCATTGGAAAAGACAAAGTCAAACCCAAAGATATATCAGCTTAGGGAATGTAAGCCTTTCGAATGATTTGCAATAGCATGCTTAGGTTGATAAAAGGTGTCTTGATCACAATCATGTCTAGTAATCTCTAAACCCCTTGATTAAAAGATGGTATAAATGGAATATAGGTGGTAGGTGAAAGGTAAATGTGTGGGTAGGTAAGGTAACCTTATGTGGGTTACTTTTTCCCTTCTATATGTGACCTAAGAACCAAACTAGACAATTTCATGTTTTAATGCTAGGTATAGACTAATCGATGCAGTAAGTCTACTAATGCTAGATATGAAATTTGATTACAAACTTTTTGGGATAATTGATTTTGACATAGAATCTTTTGTTTATTTCTTTTGCTTTTGATATTTTATGAAGATAATCAATGTGGGAAGCTTTAAATGATTTTTTTGACCTATTTGACTCAACCATCCTTTAAGAAAGTCATCTAAGTTTGGATTTGTTTATTTGGTAGCTATCTTTTAATGGAGAAGTCTATTTCTTAAGTAATTTTAGAGTGTTTGGGAAACTATCCTTCAAGGGATCAATCTATCTCTTAAGCAATTTTAGAATGCTTGGGTAACTATCCTTCAAGGGAGTAGTCTGTAATGCTATAAATATGTGACCTAAATGATATTTTGGTATCCCAAATTATTGTTGATTGTTAATTTTTTATACATGGACAAGTATATTTAGGCTTAGAGGTTTTCCTTTATGAGGGTAAAACTTTTATCAAAAAAAGGTGAAAGGAAGGGTTTGAGAGACAAAGGATCATGGGATCCCATCTGATTAGAGACAAAAAGTATCCATGACAACTATGTTATGGTTAGAGTTGTGATACCTATATTTAGGATTGGGATATGAATATGATGGTTTATCACATGGTTATTTATTATAATTGGTTGTCCTCAAAGGGAAAGGGATAGGTAGGTGAAGGTGAAAATCTAATAAATCAAGGGATGAGCTTAAGATAGATAATAGGGTGAGTTTGATCCTTATTTAACAAAAGAAAGGACATAAAAGTAAAGTGTTGAGAGGCTCAAGTTATAGTTTTCCTTCGAGAGAGGACAAACAATGAGATCCTAATCCATACTTATGAGTTATGATGTAGGGTCCAAGCTAATTGAAAGCAAATTTACCTCTTTTGCTTTTTTCAATGTTGGTGACATGCTAATTTTCATTTATAATGAGGTCTCTAATATTGCATTTTCATTCTTTTAGGTTTTTTTATAGAGGCATTTGATTCATTCTTGGTAGACATGAAGATGGTTAAGTGTTATGAGGCAATGTTCCTTAAGTATCTCAAGTTGTGCTAGTCATTCTTGACAATAGTCACTCTCAAAAATAATCTCTTGTAAATATATTCAAAGAGAGGGAATCTATACTTTGAGAGTAAAAATTAACTATGATCTAAAGACTAGAGAAAAAGGGGTAGTACCTATAGCGGTTAGAATGCTAGTGCAATAGGCCCATAAATTGAAAGGGATGTGCAAGTGCTTATCTTGTCCTAATGCATTGACGACCTTAGTTAACATTTTGTTAAGAATTTTGTTAGAGGATTTCACCTATCAATTTGCTTGTGGATGGTAAGGTGAGGAAAAGCTTAACTTAATGCCAAATTCATTGTAGAGACCTTGGTATTTTATTCTTGAAAGTTTTATCATTATCGATGATGATCTTATGGGAAACACTGAAATGACAGATGATATGGTGGTTGATGAAGTCAAAAAAATTCTCAAATTTGGTTGAGATTTTAGGAATGGATTCTACCCACTTGGTGAAATACTCAATGGTGGTAATGATGGATTGGTGTTATTTTGATGAATGATAATTGATTTCTCTAATAAGATCAAGGCCCCATTATGAGAATGGAAAAAATTATTTAGATACTTATAGGCTATGGGATAGTGCATGGTGTAAATTACCATGTTATTGACACTTAACACACTTTTTTACATAATCACAATAGTCTTGGTTAAGGGTGGGCCAATAATAGCCAAGGTGAAGGATGCATTTAGTGATGGATAAACCACTAGAGTGTCCCCCATAGATTATGTTATGTATTTCCTTGATGACATGAGAAGTTTCATTACTGTGAAGACAATAAAGGAGGTCATCAAATCCTTGCTTGTAAAGGATTACCCCTAGTATGGTATAATGAGAGGTAGTCTGAACAAAAGCTCTTTAAGCATTCTGAGAGAGGTTGGGAGGAATGATACCGAGGTTGAGGTAATAAAATTTTTGTTCATACCAAATATTTGATGGATAAATTTATACATTACAAATGGTAGGAAGGTTAAAATGGATATAAGATGGGCTAACAAAGTGATGAATGGTAACAAATAATTTAAAGTTGGGAGGTTGAGATGGGATTTGGGAAGCAAGGGAAGTTATTGTATCTACAAACTTATTAGTAGATCATGGAATAGACTAGATAAGGTAATGCTTGAATGATGTTAAGAGTACATATACAAGTTGTCTTTACTTTAGTAAGACATCATGTTTACATTTTTTGGATCCACTAACCTAGTTGACCACAAGTTGGGAATCACCAAATATGTTGATTGTCTTGACTCCCAAGGCTAGAGCAGTTTAGATACCTATGACTAGGGCTTCATACTTAGCCATGTTGTTGGTGCATTTAAAATCAAGTTTAAAGGAGAGGGAAAAAGGTTTGCCATCAAGAGGATGTGAATAACTCTGGCACACCCACAACATTAGAAATTAGTGCCATCAAAGAACATGTCATTTTATAGGTGGGGTATTTTTGAGAAAGAGTCATGATAGACTCATCTAGAAATGTAAGAGGAAGTGGTTGGTTACTGGGTAGAATAGATTTATCCAGTTGATCAATAATCACTTTAATTGATTTCTATTAAAGGAACTCAAGATCAAATTTAGCTAAAATCATGAACAACTTAGCCATACACTAGTTTTTGTATGTTTTGGAGTGAATTTACTTGAGTTGGTCAGTGTCAGTGATGATATAATTTTTGTGATTAAGAAGGTAGTGTCAAATCTTGGAGGCCACAAAGACAAGGGTGAGGAAAAGTTTCTCAAGATGGGAGTATTGAGTCTCATACTCTATAACTATTCAACTTATGTAGTAAACAACTTTTTATTTGTTTTATTTGTCATGGTGAGTGAGAATTGCCCCTAGGGAATGATCGGTGGTGGATACGTAAAGGTAAAATGTTTGATCCTCTTTAGGAGGGGTAAAAATAGGTGGAAGGAGAAGGTATTATTTGAGTGAATCGAAAGCTTGTTGACAGTCTTTAGTCCACTTAAAGGAGGTGTCTTTCTTAAGGAGATGGTGAAAAGGTTGACATATATTTGATAATTGAGATGTGAATTGATAGATTTATTAGAGATTCCCATGTAAGATATGATGTTTTTTATTTTGGGTATGAGGTGGTATTTCCAAAATTTCTTTGGCTTTGGTAGGATCTACCTTGATTCCTTGAAGGGAGACAATGAAGCTAAGTGATCTAAATGTCAATTTAGAAAAGGTACTAATCAAATTGAAACATAAACCATCATGTAGTACCTATTTAGACCTTTCTAATGGTATTTGGAATGCAAAAAATGGAGCTCATATGCTCCTTGTGCAACTGGTCAAAGTTCTAGTCAAGTTGGTTAACATTGATCAAAGTTGGTCAAGCTATAGAAAATATCTAATATAGAATGATTATATAATAGTTCCAATTCTAAGAGCTCATCAAGATATTTCTATAATATTTTATGGTTTATGAAATGGAGTCCGTATGTGAAATTTATGGCCGGTCAAAGTTATAGTCAAAATTGGGTCAACAAGTTGACATAGCAAATCTAGACTAGTAAGAACATGAAAAATGGCACGAAGTGTGAGAAAAATGTGTGGTTTTTATAATTTGTCTTAGATAGGTGAATGTAGATCATCTTTTACTAAAAATTTAATTGTCATAAAAAAATTTGTGGTTTGGATGAAACACCCAGTTAGATGTCGATAAGTGGCCTAGTGAGTGGTTGACAAGTGGCATGGTGAGAGGTAAACAAGTGGCATGGTGAAATTGAACCACATGGTGGGTTCTCAAGCTACTACATCACTTACCACCAATTAATTTTTATGTTCTACATTTATATTATTATTTCCTAAATGTAATTTACCATTTCCACATGACCCATCAATGTCACCACATACATGCCCCATAATCGGATATTCCATCCATAAATATCCATGTGAAACCCACATTCTATACCAAATGCACCACATACTTTCCACATAGTTCCCACAAAATGCCAAAATTACCACATACTCCAAAAAATAAAATCCAATGCCAATTACTTGGCATATCATGCCATAAACTTCGTAGTAATTAACTACTACGTGTCCCCCCCCACTTTCCTATGTGGGAATAAAATATAAGAATAAAAAAACATAAAAGTAGATTATGGGATTTGAACCCATGACCTATAAGATAAAAGGATAAGTGCCTAGCCATTTCCTCTAGGCATCAAAACACTATATGAAGTGCATAATATTGTATTTGAACACACAATTCTCTGTTGAGTAGCTAAGAGCTTAAGGAGAAACTAGCACTCTTCCTTAGTTTTGAGGTATTGAGAAGTATTCCAGACTTCAAAGTAAACTAGAGATTTTTTCTAGACACTGAGATGGTTCCAACCATATGTGGAGTGTTGGGATTTGAGGCCATTTGATGTACTTTATAATTCTTCAAAGTGAAGCATTGTAGATTGTGTAATGTCCAATTTAGAGACAAGTCTGCATATATTCCAAATTTTGAAGCACTTGGAGGGATTTTCTCTTCTCAATGTAAACTATGAATTTATCTTAGACTCCAAGAAAATTTCAATGGTGTGTTTAAATCCTTGAGATGATTTTTTAAGGCCATATTATAAGTTTGTATTTAGTACTTTTGGTGGAAAATTCATAGGATTATGAGATTGTATTGTCAGCAAAGGATTGGAAGATCTGTTCATGGTCTAAAGCTTTCAATATTTTAGATATATTGCCAAAATTATAATCAGTATCAAAGTATCCATTTGAAAATCATGAGGGAAGGCCATATACTCACTTTTCATAGAAATGGATTGGTTCCTACTATAAGCAAACCCGAAGACATAGGCATTTGCCTAACTCTATAATTAACTCTGGTGCAGTGTGGAGATGTGCTTGTCATAATTTTATTTTTGTTTGTGCATTATTTTCCACATTTTGATTAATTTATTTGATTAATAATTATTGAATGCATAATTAATTTTAATAAGATGTTAAGATCTATTATAAAACTTTTTTCATGGAAATAAGTACCAATTTATGGATTAGATTTGGTATGAGAGTAGTTAGTATGCTAGGTTAGAATTTGATTGTGTGGATTTGATATCAATTTGGTTTCCAATATTATTGGAAATTATTTGGACCTATTAATATTCTAGTTTTAGTGTGAAGTTTTTGGAATTAGGCTTTTTGTAGGAAATAGGAAGCCATGGGCAAAGCCTTGAAAAGAAAAAGGCTTAATGAGCTTGAAGCAATTAATCAGTAGATCTAGGAAGAGAATGCTTTCCTAAGATCTCATTTTTTCTCCTTAGAAGAGAAGATTGCTCACTTAAAATTAGAGTTGTAAGCCAATGCAAGATGAAGAAAGACATTGTCTTCATCAATTACCTTCCACTATAGATGTAGGCATTATGATAGATGATTGAATAGTAAGTTGTTCATTTGATAATTCCTTTCATTTAGTTTTAGATGTTTCAGATATTACTTTTAGAAGTTTTGAGAAACACACAAAGGGCATTGGATGTAAATTGTTATTGAAAATGGGATTTGATGGAAGAGGCCTTGGAAAGAATGTCCAAGGTATTGCTAACCCAATACAAGTAGAGCATAGATATCACCATGTAGGATTGGGTTACTCTAGTGAAAAATGGATATTAGAGAGAGTTCCTCCATGTATAGAAGAGGACAATCTCCTGATAGCCAAGATTCAAGGCCATTAGCAGAGTAGAATTCCTCCTTATGAAGGAATAATGAGCGGTGTAAGAAATCAAGTAAAAGAGGTATTAAAATTCCACCTCCTCATTCTTACACTAGAAAAAACACTAATAGAAATGTGAATTCCAAGACTTCTGATTCACTTTTACCATTTAAGAAATTTGGTTCTGATATTTAGAATATGTTGCATTCTTTTCCTTGTATGTTTTGTTAGGTTGTGGAGCTAAAAGCTTCACTGATGCAGGCATGGAGGAGGTTGCAGGAGAGTTGCAGAAGTGTCAGAAGTGTTTGGCGTTGGTCTGGCCAACCAGCGTCGACAGGGTAAGACAGGAAGGCAATCGACGTCGGTCATGGATCAGCCAGCGTCGGTGACCCCCAGGCGGACAGGGACCGATGTCGGTCACCTGTGTGGTTCGGACTGCGCTTGTTACGGGCAGTTAGCTAACGAACCAAGTGTTTGCATGAAGAGAGCTATTTTTAGACTGAGAGCTGTAGATCTAATTATTGTAATTAGATGTCTAATAATTGTTTGGATGAGATCTATATAATAGACTCATGGTTGTATTGGAAAAGTGTTCTAGTTTGAGTTGAGCAAAGTTTGCTCCTTCTGTGTGTGAAGTGAGTAAGGGTGCTCCTAGTTCCCTATCAGTGCCAAGCTTGGTACTGGTTGGAGAATCATAAGGACTTAGTGAGGCAAGGACAAGGGTTCTTCAGGGTGTAGAGTGATCTACATGGTAAGTAAGATCGTTGATCTGCAGGTGTATGTGTGTGCAAGGTCAAGGTTCACAGGGGAGCAGAACCGTGTTTGATTTGCAGGTGTGCAAGATCATATAGACAGCAACACAACAGGGAGCAGTATCAGGCAGGATCTACTTGGAGTACAGGTGTGTACTCGAATAGAGCAGAGAGGAAGGCAGGGGAGTTCCTTCCATAAGTATGGTCTATTGAATTATAGGTTGTTGCAGGTTCATGGGAGATCTACTTGAAGTACGTGGAGTACTTTTTTGAGTGTGTGGAGCACTTGTGGTGTGCGTGGAGCACAGGAGGTGAACACCAACTCTGTATTTTGAGTTGGGTGTTGCGACCTGAGAGGGAGAGCTTTGGGGAGGAGAATTACTGTTCACTTGAGGTGTGGGAAACCTCTGTAAGGTGGTGGAGAAGAAGTGGCATCTTCTTTATTGTATTCTTTTCTGTATAAAGTGTTAATACAGTTTGTGTATTGTCTCTCATATCATGTGTTATTCTGAATTCTAGTTACTTGGTGAATCTGGTTAATTTCCGCATATTAAGTTGCTTAGTTTGGTAATCAATTGTGTGCTTCCGGTTTTACTTATCTCCCAACAAGTGGTATCAGAGCTAAGGTTGTAGGAAGCAGGTTTTGTGCTTGATTACAGGGCACTCTCAGGGGTTTCTGATTGAGTGGGAGTAGAGCAACAGCAGATCAAAGTAAGCTAAGAATGGAAGAGTTGAAAAGCATAGATGGTCACTCACGGTCCTATGGAAAGAAAGAGCAGGTAAAAGATCATTGTTGGTTGGTAGCAGATCAGCATGAAGGAACTGAAGAAGCAGATGTTGCAGGTGTTATTGCACAGGATGTTCTTGGAGGTTTCTTGGATAAAGTTGAATCTTGGATAAAAGATTCGGTTGCCTCTTTCCATGCAGTTCCAGGTAAAGGAGCTGGTAAGCCTTGCCAAAGAATTGGCAAAGGGGAAGTGAAGCTGAAATTGCAGGTGGCCAACACACAGGTGTTGATGAAGGTCATGCAGGTCCCAGGTTTGGAGATATGGCTAATTTCTTCAAAAATATTGGGTGATGAGAGATGCACAAGAACTCTCACAGCGGATGCACTTGAATTAGCTGGTGGTAAGAAAATAGGTATCCTTTATCTACTTGTTTATATTACTGATTCTTCTTTTGTTGCAGAGACGTGGCTTCGTAGGCTTGGTCACATGAGCAGGAAGGAGATGCATGTTCTTAAGTGGAAGACAGATATATTTGACAGGCTTAAGAATTGGAAAGCCTTGGTGTTTATGGAGGAGATGGCGGACAGAACCCAGTGGTTGGTGCTGGATACTTCTGAGCAGGGTAGTTTGGACATGGGTTGTGATTCAAAGAAGCTCGCAGGTAAAAAGTCATCACTCACAGGCGAACACAGATATCGATGTCGGTCAGGAGGAACTGGCGTCGAACAGACAGGTGCCGATGTCGGTCATGTGCAGACCAAAGCTGGCGATGTCGGGCAGGGTAAGACCGACGTCGGTCATGGGACCAACATCAGCAGTATGTAAGACCAATGTCGGTCAAGAGGACCGACATCGGCAGTAGGGACACCAGCGCTGGCAAGTTGGTAGTCAAGCACAGATGCATGAGAATCGACGTCGGTCGGATGCAGACTGTGGGGTGACCAAGGTCGGTCAGTGTAACAGATTTTTGGGTGGACAGCACGCTGTCAAGGAGTCTCAAACACCCATACGGAGGACTGAAGGCGTAAGTAGGCCCTCAAATTCATTGTTCCTCTTCTTTATACATGTTGCTGATTGTAGAGCAGGTAGGATCCAGGAAACAGGTGTGAGCTTGGCATGGATGAGGTGTGATTCCTTGGAGGAGAACCAGACAGGTGTGTTTTGGTAGGGTTGCCAGCAGGTATGAAAGCACAGAGATGAATGGATACCTTAGTAGAAGAATAGAGAGAATGGATACGTGAGACGGAAGACCAGGTATATGGTCTTGAGGAGCTGCAGGACAGTGGTACAGGTTTTGACAGGTGGAGGACGAAGCATGGCTTTAGTCAATGTCAGGTAACTACTGTGGTTTGCCTTACCAGGAGGATGATGAGTCATGACATCATTCTATTGCTGTATGTGGATGGTACGCTAGCTAGCTGGTTTTGTACATACAGGGTTTCGCTGAGCTAAGGGTAAGATTAGTTCAGTGGCATGTCATGAGGAGTTTGGAGCAACAAAATTCTTTGACATGAGAGACATGGAGATCACAGGTTGATTTTGTCTCGAGTGGGAGCTGATGTGAATCAGGTGTTGGCGAGGTTCAGGATGCAGAGCTGGAGCACACTAAGGGCTGGACAAGTACAGTGTCTAAAATCACATGAGGTATGGTATAGACCTGAGTATTCCCATATAGTGGGAGCTATCAGAGAGTTAGGAGCCAATTTGGGGAAGTGGATTCTCAGGTACTTGAGAGGGACCGGCAGCAGGGATTCATGCTATGCAGGATCAGGACTTCACTACATGGATTTGTAGGTTCGGATGTGGCAGGGTACTCAGATGACAGGTGGGACATCACAGGTTGTGTGGTGGGTTGTCTTCAGGATTGATCTTAAAGAGGGATACAAACTAGGAAATAGATTAGATGGAGTACAGGTACAGGTACAGTGCAGCTGTTTATCTCCAAGTGGGAGATTGTTAGGTTGTGGAGCTAAAAGCTTCACTGATGCAGGCATGGAGGAGGTTGCAGGAGAGTTGCAGAAGTGTCAGAAGTGTTTGGCATTGGTCTGGCCAACCAGCGTCGGCAGGGTAAGATAGGAAGGCAACCGACGTCGGTCATGGATCGACCGGCGTCGGCGACCCCCAGGCGGACAGGGACCGACGTCGATCGCCTGTGTGGTTCGGACTGCGCTTGTTATGGGCAGTTAGCTAACGAACCAAGTGTTTGCATGAAGAGAGCTATTTTTAGACTGAGAGCTGCGGATCTAATTATTGTAATTAGATGTCTAATCATTGTTTGGATGAGATCTATATAATAGACTCATGGTTGTATTGGAAAAGTGTTCTAGTTTGAGTTGAGCAAAGTTTGCTCCTTCTGTGTGTGAAGTGAGTAAGGGTGCTCCTCCTAGTTCCCTATCAGTGCCAAGCTTGGTACTGGTTGGAGAATCATAAGGACTTGGTGAGGCAAGGACAAGGGTTCTTCAGGGTGTAGAGTGATCTACATGGTAAGTAAGATCGTTGATCTGCAGGTGTATGTGTGTGCAAGGTCAAGGTTCACAGGGGAGCAGAACCGTGTTTGATTTGCAGGTGTGCAGGATCATATAGACAGCAACACAACAGGGAGCAGTATCAGGGAGGATCTACTTGGAGTACAGGTGTGTACTCGGATAGAGCAGAGAGGAAGGCAGGGGAGTTCCTTCCATAAGTATGGTCTGTTGAATTGCAGGTTGTTGCAGGTTCATGGGAGATCTACTTGAAGTACGTGGAGTACTTGTTTGAGTGTGTGGAGCACTTGTGGTGTGCGTGGAGCACAGGAGGTGAACACCAACTCTGTATTTTGAGTTGGGTGTTGGGACCTGAGAGGGAGAGCTTTGGGGAGGAGAATTACTGTTCACTTGAGGTGTGGGAAACCTCTGTAAGGTGGTGGAAAAGAAGTGGCATCTTTTTTATTGTATTCTTTTCTGTATAAAGTGTTAATACAATTTGTGTATTGTCTCTCATATCATGTGTTATTCTGAATTCTAGTTACTTGGTGAATCTGGTTAATTTCCGCATATTAAGTTGCTTGGTTTGGTAATCAATTGTGTGCTTCCGGTTTTACTTATCTCCCAACATGTTTTTCAGATTGAACAACCATTGTGCTGCATATTTTTAGAAAAGACAAGCTTTGTTGAAGTAGCTTGCAAGTGCTAAAGACCATTCTCATACTATAAAAATGAGAAATGGAAAATAGGTGACCTCACCGAAAAAGAGAGATGTTTGCATGCATTATCATGTGAGTGGACATCAGGTTGAGTAGTATTGAAAACTCTAACCATCCCACCATCTTAGTAATGGTAAGAAAAAAATGGTCTATAAATCTATTGATAAGGTAATTAATGGAGTTTTTGTTTCAATCAAGCCATGTAGATGTTAGTAAATCCACTAAGGTAATTAAACACTCTAAACATGAGAGTCTAAGTAAGAGGGTCAGTAAATGGTTTCATAATTTCATGATGTCATGATTAGTGGATTTGATATATGCATTTTTAGAGCTACTATGGTGGGAACACTTTGAGACAGGTTTATCATGCGAAGTTTTTAATTCTCACACTTATATTTGAAAATCTTTATTTTTGGAATCTTTAGTATTATCTTTATGTGTTTCTTGTTGAATTATCTAACACATTGATCATCTTGAGGAATTGATAGTAGGTTGTTGGAAATGATTCAATTTTCTTATAGTATTTATTTCAAAATAACTATTATTTTGGGATGCATCTATTTATGGCATGTGTATAATTAGATGAATTTGTAAGACCCTATTGAGCATGTTTAAAATGCTAGACATTATAAACTATTTTTTGTTTTCATAGTGGTGTATCATATTAAGACCCATGTTTGGGTAATGTATTATGACATGGTCAAAACCAATATTGTATTTTTTTTACATTAACAAACTTGTCTTGTAGTTACATTGGTGATTGTTGTAGTGTTTGGTAGTTCACCACTTAAAGGATGTGATAGTAAGAAGATAGTTTGATAAATTGTGACCTTATTGGCATTTGCAAGATTCAATATAACTCATGCCCTCTTTTTAGGCTTATTACATTTTTGAGTTATGAATCATATTTTTCTAGTATTATCTCTCTATTATGATTTGGGTTTTATACTTGATATGTTGTAGAGGACCATTTAGCAACAATAGAGGAGATCACTAGGCTTATCCATGTAGAAGCTCTTTTGAAGCTATGTAGCAAAGGAAGCCATCACATCCTAGTTATATAGATAGGCTATTGATGGTCATGAAGCAATAGCAAAATTATGAAATATGTGATCAATCAGTTGTTCCAAGTAAATACAGTTATGAAAGCTTAGTAGACCAACAAAGACCCATCAAAATTCTTCAAAACTAACTGGCATTTTAGAGGATTAGTATAGCTTCCAATTTTGGAGTAGCATTTTTGGAGACCATATAATCCACTACCAAGATATTCATGAGACAATATGTAAGTACCAGATCTAGTACTAGCTTTTAGTCAACCAAAAGCCTTCTTAGTGGGGATAATTGATCTAGAAGTCAATTTGAAAATGGTCTCAAATTAGACTAAAAACTACACCATCACATAGGTCCCTTTAAGACCTTTCTAATGGTATGTGGAATGCAGAAAATGGATCTCATATGCTCCTTCTATAGTTGGTCAAAGTTCTAGTCAAGTTAGTCAACATTAGTTAAAATTGGTCAAACTATAGATAATATCTAGCATGTAATGATTTTAGAATAGTTCCAATATAAATATCTCATTGAGATATTTTTGGTACAATTTATAGTTCATGAAACAGAATCTGTATGCAAAAGTTATGGTTGGTTAAAGTTATAGTCAAAATTGGGTCAACAAGATGATGTGGAAAATATGGACCAGTAAGAATGTGACACATGGAAAAAGGTGAAATAAAAATTTGTTGTTTTTATCATTTGTATTTGATAGGTGAATGTAGATCATCTTTGGCCAAAAATCTAACCGGTGTAAAAAAAATTGGGTTTTAGACAGAATATCTAGTTGGACGTTGACAAGTGGCATGGTGAGTGGTTGACAAGTGGTGTGGTGATAGGTTACCAAGTGGTGTGGTGATATTAAAACATGTGGTGGGTTATCAAGGCACCAAGTGGCTTACCACCAATTAATTTCTATGGTCCAAATTTATGTTATTATTTCTTGAATGTAATTTACCATTTCCACGTGACCCATCTATGTCACCATGTACATGCCACATAATCTAATGTTCCATCCATAAATATCCATGTGAAACCCACATTTCATACCATATGCACCACATACTTTCCAAATAGTTCACACTAAATTCCAAACTTACCACATACTCCATAAAATAAAATCCAATGCCAATTACTTGGCATATCATGCCATAAAATTCGTAGTAATTAACAACTATGTGTTCCCCCCCCCCACTTTCTAATGTGGGAATAAAAGATAAGCATAAGGCAGCGTAAAAGTAGAGAATGGGATTTGAACATGTGACCTATAGGATAAAAGGATAAGTTCCTATCCATTTCACCTAGGCATCAAAACACTATACAAAGTGCACAATATTGTATTTGAACATACAAGTCTCAACTGGGTAGCTAAAAGCTTAAGGAGAAACTAGCACTCTTCCTCAATTTTAGGGTCTAGGAGGCATTTTTAGAGTTTAAAATAAATTAGATATTTATTCTAGACTTTGATCCATTTACAACCATATGTGTAGTGTTGGGATTTGAGGCCATTTGATGTAATTTTTAATGCTTCAAAGTGAAACATTATAGATTGTGTAATGTCCAATTTAGAGACCAGTCTGCATATATTCCATGTTTTGAAGCACTTGGAGAGATTTTCTCTTCTCAGTGTAAACAAGGGATTTTTCTTAGACTCTGAGATGATTTCAATAGTGTGTTAAAATCCCTATGATGATTTTTTTAAATCTATATTATAATTCTATATTTGATACTTTTGGTGGAAAATCCACAGGATTGTGAGATTGTGTTATCACTAGAGGATTGGAAGATCTATTCATGGTCCAAAGGTTTCAAGATTTTATATCTATTGCCAAAATTATAATCAATCTCAAATTATCCATTTAAAAATCATGATGGAAGACCATGTACTCACTTTTCACAAAAATAGATCGGTTCATACTATAAGCAAACTCAAAGACGTAGGCACTTGTAAACTCCATAATCAACTCTAGTGCAGTGTGGAGATGTGCTTGTCATAAGTTGATTTTTATTTGTGAATTTTTTTCTAAATTTTTATTAATTTCATTGATTAATTATTATTAAATTCATAACTAAATTTAATAATATATTAAGATCCATTATAAAAAAATTTGCATGGAAATAAGTGCCAATTTATGGATCACTAAGGAGCTTTCCAGAAAGGACCTCAAAAATACATTTATTGGGGTTAAGGTGGACATGGAAATGGATAAGTTATTTGAACATGATTTTGATAACATCTAGATGATACTTGAGATAATTTTATTTTCCAAGGAGATTTTCCACATATTCCTCTATGATTTTATGGATGAGGTCATGGAATATGTAGGTCATGGTATGTTGGTAGGTTGCACCACCATTTTTCAAACCAAATGGCATGACTCTATAACAAAAAGTTCCCCATGGGGTTTTGAAAGAGGTTTTATGTTGATATTTGGGAGAAATTAATATTTTATTATATTCCAAGAAACCATCCATGAGAGATAACATTTTGTGGCTAGTTGTAAGATCAAAAAGTTAGTTGATGCTAGGAAAAGGAAAGTCATCCTTTGGACAAGTAAGGTTGAGGTCACCAAGGTCAATATAAAGGTGAATTCCCCATATGGGTTTGGTAATGGTAATGATGTTAGAATTCCATTGAGGATAGTCAATAGGTTCGATGAAGTCCATAAAAAAGAGGTGTTGAAGCTCTTCTTTTACAAGGAAGGTGATGCGAGGGTGCATCTTATGAAGATTTTATCTGACAGGTTTAACATCAAGATAGGTGATGATGTTGTGTAGAGAAATGGAAGGGTCAAATCTAAGCATATCTTGATAGGACCAAGAAAATTCTATGTTATGGTCATGAAAGAAGGAAGATTAATCCTATTGTTCTAGAAAATTCAAGGATTATTTGATCTTGACAATACAAGGGTTATCCAATGTACCCAAGTTGACATCAATGGTAGATTTGCTTAACAAGGTTTGGTTTTTAGGAGGAAGGGATTTATGGATAGAATAATCCACTACATCAAGGTAAGTGAGAATGGAATCATCATCCTAATGTTGGATGGTGTTGATGGTAAGAGTATCATTTTCTACCATTTCAAGATGGATGAGAAGAAGGGTTTTAGTTTGGCCACCCTTTTGATAGCTCAGGGAGCCCAAACTAATAGTATTGATTAAAAAAAAGTTAGATGGGATGATATCAAAATCTTTAGACTTTGAGGTATATGGGGTTGGTGAGGATGGGACATCCTCATCGATGGTGGCAATGGGTTTTGGTGAGGTGGGTTCTTTTGGTGATATGAGCCCAAGGCAAAATAACTCATGAGGTTTTTAGGTTTTGATTATGGGTAACTTGTGAGGTCCCTATTCATAAAGGCCAAAGCCAAACCCCTTCCAAGCACACCTATGAAGGTATGCTTTGGTAAAGGTAGGTTTGTTTAGATAGGAGAAGTTAGAGGTGAATGGTTGGATATGAGGGGTGGTAGCGAAAGTAAGGAGTGGATGGTCGAGTCCCCCATAGATGAAGTTGGTTTGATGATTGGGTGGCCTAAAATGGATGATATTTATAATGTTACAGTCATAAATTAGGTCATGATGAAGGTTCCTATACTCTTGAGGAGTAGATAAATCATCCGAGGCTAGAAGATGATATTTTCCTAATCATAAACATTGGAATGTGGGTTCCAAGCGGTCCTCTACATGGATCTATGAAGAATGGATGGATGATATTGTTGAAGATTCATCAATGATAGGGGTATAATTTTTGGTAGTTGGTGGTGAAGTGGATGGATGAGGATTAAGAACATCATTAGGCATGTACATCATATTGCAAGATGTAAAGGGACTAGGGTCAACTGGTATGGTGGTGACGTGACCTTCATGCTCTAATTTTATGAAATGATGCAAAGTGAAATGGACATAACTAATATCATGAATCCAAGTGCATCTAAGTAAAATGTTGTATTAGAAATCACCTTCTACAATGTAAAAGAGTTATATAATGGTGTGAGGTCCCAAACGAATATGGAGAATAACTATTCCCAAGGTAGTGGCCATGGTGTCATTGAAAGAGTGAAGAACTACTATAGTTTTAGACATGATGTTCTTAATCAAGTCAAGTTGGTCATAGGCATGGAAGGAGATAATGTTGATATTATCCCCTACATCAATCATCACCCTCTTGATACAGGTTTGGTTGATGTATACTATGATAAAGAGGGGAGGATCAGGATCCTTAAGATGCACGTAAGGTATTTATAAATCCTTAAAGGTGACTAGGGTAGAAATTTGGAGGGATATGAAAAAGGCTACAAGTGGTTGAGGATATTTGGTTTGAACCTCTATGGATTTTAGAATCTCTATCAATGTATGATGGTGAGAAGGTGAGGTGTTGCTTAATTCATACAAGCTCATTTTCATTAGAATTTGGTGAAGTTATTTCAATACCACATATTTAATGGATTTAGAGGGGTTAGAAGGGGATATACCCAAGATAGATACTTTAGATTTTGGTAATGGTGAAGGTAAAGGTGTTTGGGTTTAGTTGTGAGGTTGAGGGGTTGAAGGGTATGTCCATGGAATGGACACTTTAGCCTTTCCCTTATCTTTATATTGGGCTCAAGATCGAGTAACCATATGAATGGCATGGATAAGAGGAAGTGTTGGTTTAGATAACTAATTTAATTCCTCCTCACTCTTAGGAGAGAGTATGGGAGTAGATAAATGTGGGATGGTTTGAGTTAGTGGTTGGGTCGGTAAGGGGCTCAAGAGAGGTTCATCTGATAGCAAATCATCCTAATCCCATAGGTAATAGATAAGTTTTTGGAGAGATTTAAAGTTATTTGTATCATGTTCTAGTGTCCTATGGTATAGGAAAATAAAATTATCATTGAACCATGTTGGTTGTATATGTGAAGGGTCAAAAGGTTTGATGGGTGGTAAGGTTAAAGAAGAGGTTTACAATAACCCTTGTATAATGGTTAAATAATATTTGATCAAAGGTGTTGAGCATGTTGGGTTTTTGGTTTTATGAGTGGGAGCCTTCTTAGGAGTAGGCTTCACCATGGAAGTTTGAGTTGGTGGGATGGTTTTGG
This sequence comes from Torreya grandis, assembly GCA_037957365.1. Classification (NCBI taxonomy): domain Eukaryota; kingdom Viridiplantae; phylum Streptophyta; class Pinopsida; order Cupressales; family Taxaceae; genus Torreya; species Torreya grandis. Next base: position 323,411 of record JARHVA010001836.1, on the reverse strand, counting down.
TATGTGGTCTTGGTTAGGATTGTCTGGTTATGGTTGGTTTGGAGGTTGAATATTTAGAGGTGGAGGGTGAAGGTTTGGTGATAAGTGGGAAGGTAGAGGTAGCTAGGTTAGTTAAGAATGATGGGGATTTTGTTATTTTGTTGTAGGTAGGTGTAGGTGGAGTAATAGGAGAAGGTTTACTAGATGAGGAATAGGTAATGGGGATAGTAGATGGATGGGGTGCTAAAATTGAAGGTAAAATAAAAAGGGGTGGAATGGCTCTAGTTCTACATGGTTTAGGTGGATATACCTTTTTCATAGGTTTTTTAGGTGGAATTGATGGGGCTAAGTCCAAATTCAAACATGGATGAGCCAAGTTGGGGGTAGTAAGTATTTCTAGATTCTTGATGGGTTTGATTAAAGAGGTGTAGGGTGATTTAGAAATTTTAGATTAAGGTGGGTTAGATGGTTCCCCTATGGTTTTGGAGGAAGAAGTATCTAAATATGGGGTGGAGATAATGATGGGTTTGAGGGTAGAGGTAAGTGAGGTTAAAGTTTCTAGTTTGTTTTGGTAAGGTAGCCTAAGATGGTGCCAAAAAGTGGCCCTATATAGATTAGGTTGAGAGGTAAACTCTAATTTTTTACCAATCTAGAAAAAGGTTTATAGATGGGTTTGATTCCTTGGTTATTGATTTCAAATATTAAACCCATAAGTTGATGTGAGGGAACATTTTATTCACCTTTGTCTTGGGTGGAAGGTTCAGTGGTTGAGGAAGATGGTGTCTCTATAAAAATAATAGATTAGATGATCTCTTCATTTGGAGTATTTTCCAAATGAGTGGTTAATTATAAGGTAGGTAATGAGGGTGTAGTTTGTTCAGATATTAAAAGGGGGTGGTTGCTTCCTTTTTTTAGATGTTCAAAGGAAAGAGTAGTGATTCCACCACTTCCATAATTGGATTGGAGGAAGTAGTTGAAACAATGGTTAGCTCCTTTGATATTTCTATCAAAGGAGAGGTGGGTAAGTCAATGGTTTATTCAATTGAAAGAGAGGGGGTTTCTTCCTTTGTTTGGTTTTCTAAAGGAATAGAAGAAGATTTCATCACTTCAATAAGTGGGATGGAAGAAGAGGTAGTTGACGTAATGGTTCCCTCAAAAATAGGTTGAATGGTAACAAAATTCACTATGTGTACCTCACAAGCATTAGATGATTTTGATTGGCTATTGTCATGGTTGGTGGAAGGTGCATGGTTAGGAAAAGGATTATGAAAGATGTCTAATGATTATTTTAGACAGAAATTAGGATTATCTAATGCAAGTTCACCCTTTTTAATCATGTTTTGTATAATATTTTTAAATGTGTTGCACCTACTAACATCGTGTCTAATAATGTGGTGGAAGGAACATGGTATAATTTACATTATACCAATCAAGTATGGGGTGAGAGGCATCAAATTTTTGTGGAGGTTTGATAGGAAGAAGTTGTATGAGGTTATCTTTAAATAGTTTATCCAAAATTGAAGCATATGACTCCCCTATAGGAGTATATTGCCTACGATTGGTTCTATTTTGGTTGTGAGTTTGTTGGTCTAATGGGTTGGAAGAATTGGTTTGATTAGGTTGGTTGATGATTGGAGCTGGAGTGGATTTTAAGACAATCATGTTTTTAGTTGCCTTTATCTCAGTGTTGGGATGGTTGGATGGGTTGTTGATCTTAGTTGAGGAAGGGTTATTGGATTTAAATATGGAATTCTTTTTTCTTAGCTTATATTTCCCTTAATCAATGGCTCTAATTTCAAGTTTATATGCCATGGTAAATGCCTCATCAAAGGTTATAAAGTTATGAACTTGAAGATTTGGAGCAATATGTTTGGCACAACCTTGAGAGCAAAGAGTTCAATTAGTTTAGGTTGAGGTAATGAGAAAGAGATTAGGTTAATGAGACCTCCCCATCTATCTATGAAATCAGTAATTGATTCATCATCAAATTTCCTAATAGAGTAAAGGTTAGTAATGGAAACCTTTTAGATATATTAACTAAAAAGTGATCTAAAAATATTTGGGTTAGTTGAGAAAAGGAGAAGATAGAGTGCTTGGTAAGAGAACTAACCAATCTAAGGCTAGTCTAGATAGAGACATGGGGAAGGTACTAAGAAAAAGAGCATCATCATATGTAACTAAATAGCAGAATGGCAGAATGATCTCAAATGTTGTTGGGGGTCCTCCTTGCTTTGGAACTTGGAAAACTTAGGTAGTTTCAATTGAGGGGGATAGGGTTGGATTGGAACTGATGGATGAGTGGGTTTATTGTAAATTTGATCATAATATAGAAGGTTACGAACTCCATAAATAGATGATTCAAGATTATACATTTTATCCATCAACATCTTAACTAAATCTATTTGAGGTTGGGGAGCTCCATAGCTGGGTAGTAGGTTTGGTTGAGGTTGGGTGGCTGAAATGTACATATAAGAGGTGGGAGGTTGAGAAGGTGCCACATATTGGTATGTGGTCATGGAAGGTTGGGATGATGCCCCATATTGGTATGCCAACAAAAAAGGTTGGGTAGAAGGTGGTATGTATCCTTGTGGCTTAATAACATATTGGTAGGATTTTATGGGTATTTGTTGAGGGATGGACATAGGTTGGTTTAGAGGTATGGTTGAAGTAGTAGGTTGAGGTTGGCTGGTAACTCTTTTGCTAATAGGTGGAAGGGTAGGAGGTATGGAAAGTATCAAATTTTGAAGAGGGGTGGAGATGGTTTGGTTGGTGGTAGTAAGAGGAATGGTGGAAATAGGGGTATAAAATATCCCCATGGTAGGTGGGGTATAGGTAATAAGAGGTAAGGTTACCCTTATAATGGAGGTGTTGGTTGGTGTAGGAGAGGTTTGGTTATAGGTTGGGATGTTGGATTGGGTTTCAGTGGTGGTAGTGGATAGGATATTTGTAGAAGAAAAGTCTTGGGTGATCAAAGGATGGGTGGAGGTAACACCAACCATAAGAGGAGAAGGCATACAAAAGGGTGGATCTGTGGGAGGAACCAAAGTAGTAGAGGTGTGGTGAGATAAAGTGTTAAGGTAATGTTGGAGGGCTATGGGGTTGTTATCAAGGAATATGGAAAAATCCACATCACCCTCAACAACTATTTGAGACATGGTTAGAGGAGGAGAATAAGGAGGATAACCTTAAACATCTAAAATATATTCCATATAAGATGAAGAGGAACAAGGTGGTCCTTGGTTGGTTTGTTTTCTCAACTGTTGTCTAGTAAAAACCATGTGAGAAAATATGAAAGAAATAATGAAACTCACACCTCAAACAAAAAACAAGCAAAATAAAAGAAATCAAGGGAATCCAACATACACTAAAATTTCATTTTAACCTTAAGATTATTTTTAGATCACTTTTGGCTTATGACTTAGAAAGTGTGAAGAGTAAAGTTTTCTTATAGATAAGGTACTAAAGAGGAAATCTATGGTTGGTTTGAGGTTGTGTTTAGGTGCTCAAGAGATAAATATGTATTGATCTTCAATACATGGCTTAGTATTGGGGCCTGTCCCTTCACTTCACACACCACAATGATAAGGGTGTCAGGTACTTAGCCAAGATATATTGAATTTTAGAGTTTATACTCAACTAGAGAGTTGAGTTAGTTCTCCCCTTGGTAACGACCTCCAAGTAAGATTGATAGGAAAGGGTAAGGTTTATTGCTAGGTGAAGAAATCCTAGTCGATTCTTATCTCAAGTTTGTTTTGATGTGTCGATATATTATTTGGTTTGGATAAGTGTGTGATAACAAGAGTTAAAAATAAGATTAATTACTTTGCCTTTAAGTTACCAGATGAACTAAAACAAGAAAGCAATCAATATATGCAAAGGGTAATTTAAGTCCAAAAGAAATTTCAGATTTCACTGATAAGCATAGAATAAAGGAAGAAATAACGGGCACTTAGATGATGATAGGGTCCCACCAGGTGTGCCAAAATGGTTTTCTTAATTTCTTCTCATTTAATAATTTTGAAAGAAGATGGGAAATTAGTAATAAGGGTATGGTAGAAATACCTAGTTGGTGATGCATGTGTAATCTAGATAATGATGGAGAACTTGAATACCTTTGTGCAAGAAGATTTGATTACTTAAACATGGATCCTTTTCACCTCCCACTTTACTCATTTTATAAGCAAAGAAAGATGGAGGATGTAAGGTCCCCTAGAGGGTAAGGTTTTTGATCATGATGCTTGGAAGTTTGTTAGCACCAAATAAGGTGAACATATTAAATTGTGCCTTGTTATCTCACACATAACTAGTGATGTGTTAATAAGGTCAGGAGGTGAGGAGACCTAACCATCAATGATTAGGATAACCATCTATGGTTAGGCTAACCATCATAGATTGAGTGTCTAAGGGAAAAAGGGTCAAAGTAAGTTAAAATGGGTTGGTTAAAAGGCTAAGTTACTAGTTTGATGAGTTAGCTAACTAGGTGGTCAACTAGAATCAAGGTTTCATAGGGGCCCTAAGAAATTTTGACAACTAGAAATATCATGTGTAGTTTTTTAGTGTCTATAGGGAGGGAGAAAATAACTTGATTGATGGCCAAGGTATAGTAGAATAGATATGCAATAGGAAAAATTGATTGGTTGGTAGGATGATAGGATGGTAAAATGGTATAGTACAAAGAATAATATTGATAAAATGATACAACTTGAAATGGTCTTTATAGAAAATAAACCAAGTCACTCACACATAGTACCAATTTAATGTTCATCAGCTCATCAAGTTCATTTCCATATGGTTTGACAAGCCTATGCTCCTATTTCATAGTTTGATATAATGATGAAAGGACCAAATTAGTTGGGTTTGAACTTGCCTTTATGCTTCTTTTTGGTTTTGGTATTCCTTTGGTTCTGTTTAAAGACAAGATCACCAAGTTCAAATTCTCTATTCTTTACTCACTGATTGTAGTGGCCTCAGAGTATATTCTAATAGGCTTGGAGATTGTTTATCGCATCCATGTATTTCTCATCAAGTAAATATAGTTCTTGTAGGTGAGCTACTTGATAGTCATTGTCATCTAGGTCATGCTTGAAAGAGATGCATAGAGAAGGAAACTTGACCTCAATGGGAAGAATGGCCTTAGTATCATAAACAAGTGAATATGGAGTAGCTTCTTTGGGTGTATGATGATTGGTATGGTATGCCAAAAAGACGCAAAATATATAAAGGTGCCAATCATGACTAATATCACTGACAATCTTTTTGAGAATGTTAACAATTTTTTTGTTTGATGCTTCATCCTGACCATTACCTTGAGAGTAGTATACCATGGAGAAATGTTGTGTGATGTTATATTAAGTACATATCTTCATAACATCATTGTTATTAAATGATCATCCATTATCATATATAATGTTGGAAGGGATACCATAGTGGCAAATAAGATGGTTGGAAATGAACTTGGAAATTTTCTTTTTAATCACATGAGGGGTATAGATTCAACCCACTTAGTGAAATATTTGGTGGCAATAAGGATATGTTTATGTCCATTAGATGTGGTGGAATTGATCTTCCAAATGAGGTTGAGGACCCATATAACAAATGACCATGGCGTCAACATTGGTTTCAGAGTCTTGGTTGGGGCATAAATCATATTAGCATGTCATTGACACTTGTCACATTTCTTTACATATGTAGTTGCATCTGCATCTATTATAAGCCAACAATAACTAGTACACAATATATTTTTGGATAGGATTGACCCATTGGTGTGGGCTCTACATACTCCTTTGTGAACTTCCCATAATTCTAGTTTAAATTTTACCAAAATTAAATAGTGAAGTAGAGTTCCATAAAAACTATGGTGGTAAAGGAGTGATCTAAATAAGGTATAACAAGTGGTTCGGTGGATGAAGGATTTGGATTTATTTTTGGATAATTCAAGTGGTATAATTTGGTTTTGGAGGTAGTTGTAAAGGTCTAAGTAACAGAGAGAGCTAGGACCAAAAATATCATAAATCATCATAATGGTTGTAGGTTCATGAGCTAGTGCTAGCAAATTCTTGATGAGGAACTAATATTAATTAGCCATGCTTATTTATTAAACTAGAAATCCAATAGTAGCAATATCATGTGTATTTCTATTAATTGACCTTGGTATATGTTTAAATTGGACATTAGTAATCTACCATTTGAGAGTGTCAACCATGGCCTTGTATGGTACCAAATTGTCATAGTTGGTCTGAAAGTGGTATGTAACTTGGTTGATGATAAAATAAGAATAAACATAAACCTTGAGATGTGAAATTTTCCATTGTATTTCTTATTGTATCCTTGAAACAAGTGCTTCATATTTAGCCATGTTTTTGGTATAAGGAGAGCTGATCTTGAATGATTTAGGGATTAGATCCCCTATGTTGTAATACATAAAAGGCCTACCCATAATCCATGTGTTTTGAATGATCTATCAAAATATAGCTTCCAATGGTGCTCCTAAAGAGATGTGTTAATGATGGTCATTATGGATTCATCAATAAATTGGAATGTGAGTGGCTCTATATCAGCAAGGGGTGCTTTAATAAGCTGATCTGGTAGAACTTGCCCCTTAATAGATTTTTGGTTGATTTACTCAATGTCAAACTCACTGAGAAGCATGATCTATTTGGCCATGAAAACTTGTAAATATATTTTAGATATTAGATACTTGAGAAAATCTATTTTTGAAATAACCATGGTCTTATTGTTTAACATGTAATGGCACAATTTCTGAGCTATGAAGACCATGGCTAAATAAGATTTTTTAATGTGTGTATAATTATGTTCATATGTGACTAGTGTATGGCTTAATTAGTACACATGTTATTTTACATTATCATCATGTTGATCTAAAAGTTCCCAAGTGCATTGTCAGTAGTAGATAGACATAATAAGAATGGCTTTCTTGACATAGGAGGAAACAAAATAGGTGGATTTTCTAGATAGTCCTTTAGCTACTAAAAATATTTTTGATAGTGATAGGAAAGCATCTCATAAGCCAATGTGGAGTTCATTATCATGCCAATGTTTGAAAAAGGAAAGTTATCCTTGGGGAAAATTTTATTTATGTCATAGAAATTAGTATAGATTCTAATTCCTTCTAGTTTTTTTGCTGATTGACATAACATTTGAGATCCACTCTGAATAGTCAATTAATCAAATACACCCTACTTCCAAGATTTTTTTCAATTCTTTCTTCACTAATAAATCAATACAAGGATGCATCTTACACAACTTCTATTTCACTAGTTTTGCATCAAGATATACCACAAGGTGGTGCATAACCAAGGTGGGGTCCATACCTAGCATGTTAGAATAGGCCCATGCAAATATGTCAACAAATTCCCTCAAAAGTGTTGTAATTATTTCACACTCCTTCTTAGTAAGGGATGCACCTAGATTGATCCACTTTAGGTCATCTAGGGACCTGATGTTCACCTCTATTATTTATTCCAATAGAAGGGTCAAACCTTCTTCAAGAATAGTGGGCAATGATTTGAATTGACTAGAAATGTTAGAATCCTATGTTAGGACTATCTATTTAAGTTCTCTTAGGCATGGTGAATCAGAGTCCCCAAATCGGAGATGTGGCCATATAACAAATACTATTAGAAACTCCTGAATGATTCAATAAAAATCTTGTTGTTATTCAAAACTTAACTTAGATTCATAGACAAGTTCTTCATTGGTGGTCTCCTAAGCTATGTTTGAAGAAGGTTGAACACCCCCATCTAATGGCACCTGAAACAAGTTTTCACCACTAGTCTGGTATTTTTATTTACTTTTTCCCTAGTTATAAATCACCTCAATGAGGTTTTCACTTTGGAACCTCAATGTTTTATTTATTTTCTTTTAGCTAAGGGTGTTCATCTACTCACCAAAATCGGCTTCAAGATCCAACTTGATTGAGAACCCTGATTTATGGTCCCCCAATGGAACATTATCTTTAAGGCCTAGAAAATTGTAGAAAGCCTCATCATTTTGAAACTCATCAATCAAAATGTTGGATTATTATTGGTCTTACTCTATCAGTTGGGGATAATATAATGGAAGTGGGTTGTGATGAATGACTCATCTAAGAGTAAAAATAGAATGAGGGTTAAATAGGTTTATTTTGGATAGGTCATAAAAAAGGCTATGATTAGACTCTTCTTCATTATCATCATTATCATCAGTAGTCGATGGTGATGGAACATGGTTAAGGTACATGGGGTCACCCTTAAGTAGTTTAAATCCAAGTCCATAGGGCCCTTTAGATTTGGTCATGTAAATTGGCTCAAGTGTTCCTTATTGATTTGGTCTAAGGCCTCCTCCATCATAGTCTTGATTATTCATGATCCTATTGGGAATAGGATACTTTGCATTCTCATAACAAATAGCCTACTTGTCATTAAGCAACCATGATTCATATCCTTCAAGAGGGTCCTATTCTAGGCTAGATATTAGTATAAACATGATGGGTCATGGACTATACTTTTTACCTTTGCCCTTTTATTTCCATTCTATATTAAGTGGCTTAGATTTAGGTCTTTTAAAGGACTTTGGGTTCTATGGAAGGTTTGTAATGTGGAAGGTATCATGGGTCAAATACTCTCTTAGGACATTAGTTGAGATGGTATAAAAATTGGATATCTCAGGAGGTGGTATGTGGGAAATGGAATCAAGGGTATTAAGTTCAATATAGTTATCCTCTAAAAAATTGAGGAGTATTACCTTTCCCTTATCCTACTTAGCCACTGGATTCATGCCAAAATGATAGTTATAGCTCTTGAACTCAACCTCTAGGTTTTTTCATTGATCGTATGGATGCAAATCTCCTAGTATACAAACTTCCATCCTTTAATGGGAGAATATGATACATTAGTACAACATCAATGGGATTACACAAATTTCATGTAACCAAGGTCTTCCCAAAAACATATTATATGACAAATCAAGTTCTAGCACATGGTAAAGTGTATAATGGATCAAGGACCTAAAGATAAATAATAAATAGATGGATCCTTATGATTCTCATTCTTCATTATCATAGGCTTTGATGGTTATCATTTTAAATTTAAGATCTATGCTCATGTACCCAAGAAGCTTGATGAGATTTAGAAGCACTATGTTTAAACCTGATCCATTGTCTATAAGGACAAGTTTCACTTTGTGCCTCATTATGCAAACTTTGATGTACAATGTATTATTGTGTTGTGGGCCAAGGGATGGCATATCACTTTGGTGGAAATTGACTTGTTGGGATGGATCTAGGTGTCCAACCAAAGCTTGGAATTTGTTAGGGGATATGTCATTTGAAATAGTGGATTGCTAAGGAAATCATTTAGGATGTTTTTTTGGATTATTGATGTACATAAAAAATCTAAAATGGAGATCTATGTTGGAATATTTTGCAATTGTTTCACAATGTCAAACTTATTTTCTTATTCAGTGTTAAATGGCTTGTTTTGAGTTTTAATGACTAGTTGGGTGATGGACAAAATGGTAGATTATAGTGGGTTTGGGATGGTAATCTTCAAACTCTGAGTTGTGATTACAAAAATGGGATTAGATACATGATCATGATTTCTAAAAAATGATGGTGATGGTGGGTGACTAGATAGGATAAGTCTCAATTTTTGGTTCACTTGTGCATGGTCATAAGGCAATGATGATTTATCAGTATAGGGTCTAAAATTAGTAATCCCTAATTACTGGTATGCCTATATGCGGTCTCAGGTCAAGGAAGGATTATTAATATGAGTTGGTAGATTAGAATTATTTATCAAAGTTCTAAATTTATTGATATTTGGTCTCAAATTGTTGGACATGTTGTTAACACAACCTCCTGCAATATGACCTACAACTTTGTTTTAGTCATGTGTAACTTCATGGTAGGTCTCTTGGTTATTGCCATTATGACCTTGGTTCTATCCATTTTTTAGATGATATTGGTTATATTATGGGTGATTCTATTTATTTTTTGGTTCATCCTTGGTTATTGAAACTATTGTTATTGGTGTTGCACTAGCTGTTATTGTTGTGGTTGGTTGTTATATTGGGAAAATGGGTTTTGATAGATTTCAAGGGTATGATTATAAGTGAAACCACCACCATCCAATGTTATCTCCCCATTATCCAACATATTCTAAATCAAATGTTTAATTTTCACATGATGGCACAAATTATGTTTATGAAATCGATGATATTCACATAATTCATTTTGGTGGTACCAATTAGGATAAGAGATGCCTTGAGAATAATGTTTTAGTATAGGCTAATTGATCAGATTAGTGGTAGTGAGTTTTTTAAACACAAATTCAATGATTTCTCCAAGCTCACTAAAAAAATGATGAGTAGGAACTGTTCTCCCTAGATGAGAGGATTGTAATGGCAAATGATATTGTATTTATTGTGCAGGCCTAGGTTGTTGCATTACTATATTTGATAAAAAGGTTGTGGGTTGGGTGTAATTTATATATGTTTCATGGGATAAGAATATTGAATTTGTATTATTTGGACATGTCTTGACTCTATTAATCCATTTATAACAACATTCTTATTACATTTGAATTATTTTGGTATATCATTGTTATTGGCCTCTAACAGTTGTGATGCTTGCACTTGGACTTGATGCTAGTTTTGGCCATTTCCTTGATTGGTGCCTTAATTCTAATTTGATAAAGTAAGCTTAATGATCCCCTTTTTGATAATGTCTCACTTGATCAACAAACCTTAGTCAATGATATCTTTAAGAGTATATGCACATAGTCACTCTAGATGATATCTCACTATGTAATTTTTTGGTAAACATAATGACTAATTGTTTATCTAGTAAATTATGGGTGAATAATATTACAAGGGTTCTCCATAATTATAGATAACTTTAAAAACTTTCACCAAATTTTTTCTTAGATTGTGTCAAGTTGACCAATGAAATCTCATGCTCGATATTATATGAAGAGTGTTATATAAACTTATCTGAAATATCATCAACATCAGATACAAAATTATTGACAAAATTCAAAAGACACTTCAAGGATTATCCTACTATAATCCTTGGAAAAAAAACAAAAGGTATATGTCTCTATGTGTTACTTGCTAGCATGCAATAAAGAACTTGATCAAATGAGCCTTGGGGTTACATTTCCCCTTGTATTTGTCAAATTTTAGTGGTTCATATCCTAGAGGAAATGGTAACTTCAAGTACTCCATGTTAAATGAATAAGAACAAACATCATCTAACTTAAAATTTTTGGTTTATTTCCCAACTTAGATGGTATAAATTGTATCCTTCATCTATTGCAGTTATTGGGCTAAGAAATTAGAGAGACCATTAGTTTGAGGTGGAATATTGGCCTAGGTATATGATTTAGTGATCATAATTGAAGCACTTTGACTAGGTTATGATGGAGGGATTTGTTGAGGTATGTTTTTTTTGTTGGGGAATGGATTAGGAATACGTATATGTGGATTAGGGTTTGATTGTTGAAATTTCATGTACTATGGCATTATATTTTGGTTCAAATTGGGTATATAAGCTTGATTTTGGGGATTTTAAGGTTGGGATGAATGAATATGTCTATATTGTGCCTATTGATGTTGAATATGAAAATGGTTTCAACTATTCAAACCTTGTTATTGAGGGGGTACTTATGAACCAAGACCTTATCTTTGAACTAGTGGCACATTCTACATAAAAGGCAAAGGTCTCCTGATTAGTACTTGAGGAACATTGGAACATATTTTTTACACTAATCCTAGTTAAGAAGTGGATGTATGTTGGAGATTCAACATTTATTATTGACCAATAGTCATATGTTATTGATTAAACACTATTTGTATTTGAATTGGTATATTGGTCTATGACAAAAGAGGTATGTTCAATGCTATCTGGTGAGGCAGAACATTGGTTTCTCCTTATTGAGGTGTAAATATATTATACCTCTACTTCATTGGTATATTTTATTATTCTTATTATTATGAAATACTACTCATTACCTTTTCGGGTAGGAGTAGGATTCATCACATTTTATTGTTGAGGCATGAGATTGATCATTGGATGGCTACCTAACCCTATTGGTTGAGAAAATAAAAGAAGTAGTTGGTTGAGGATTAGTGGTAGTAGTTGGTTGAGGTTCAGATATATAAAATCCTAACCCCTAATTTGGAGAAACACTCAGGTGTTAACTAAAAGTACACTTGTTTGTGGACTAGTGGTTCATGTACTTACACCACTTTGGTTTGGATTGGATATTTCTTACACATTATCCACTCTATTATATTCAATAGTATGTATAGAATAAAAAGACACTTCTTTGATGGTTGGGATATGAAACAAGTTGTCAATCGAAGTGTTTTTCATAAATGGGTCTACACCCTAATTGTATTGACTAGTCGATTCTATTAACACTTCTATTGAAGGAACTAAATCTATGAAAGGCCTATTTAACATCATCATCTAATTAAAATTATGTGTTATGTTTAATTAAGTTTGGTATGATATCTACATATATAAAAAGTGATCCTCCATAGGGTCCTTTCCTTTGAAAAACATACTAGGGTCTTGATATGTCATTTAGACTAGAGCTAAAGGGTTGCTAGAAGAATCATGTTGACTATACAATATGTTGTGAGACATTATTACCAGACTTCAAAAACTAGACTTGGAAAATTCTCATGAGGGAAGTATACTAGAAAATTATCCCCTACTTCTATAACTCTGATCAAAATCTTGTCCTTATTTTCCAATAAGTGACAAATAAATAAATATCATATGTTGGTGTATTAACATAGTACAACTATTGAGTAAATGGTTCTTTAACTATAGGTACCATAATTAGGTATTGATCTATTTGTTCTTGATCTTACTTTGAGTATGGAGGTTTGTTAACTTAATAATGATCTAATGGGTCTTGGTTTTGTGCCCCTATTTGAGTGTTATAAGATAGATAAGGATCCATCTCATAAGCAACACTATCTACACAGGAGGTCTTAAACCATTTTGTCTTGTGTGAATATATTACTAAATCTTAGATTGTACATGAGGCTACTACGAGTGTAGGAAGACATGGTTGGATCTATAGTAAATGTTTCATGACCAAAAGAAATAGTGTTCTACAAACTCTAAAAAAGAGATGTCTAAAAAGAAGTTCAAACTTGATCTAACTTAGTCAAAAGTATGGATATGTATATCCAAAAATATTGATGCAATGATTTGTGATAAAAAAATCCAATGTCAAATGTGCAACATTACATGTATCTCATAAAAAGGTCAAGTAGATGAACCAAAAATCAAAATTCCAAATTCTAGAATCAAAGTGTTTAAAACGAGTCTAATCTAGGAAAAACAAAAGTTTCTAGGTCTCTTGGCCAAATGTGGCATCAAAATCTAGGCTCAAAAAAAGGTATGTGCTAGGAATTTTGGCCAAATAGCATCAAAATTTATACTTTAAACAAAGATGAGATATTTAATCTAATAGATTTGAAACACTTCTAACAAAAACTAGGCATTTGGCTCTTTGACATAAACTTGATCAATAAGCATGAGATATTAAACAAAAGTTAGTCTGAGATAGTTTATTTTCTCCCAAATAATAACACAAATTAGATTATTTTGATAAATAATCTAGACAAAATTAAACGATATAACTACACTAGACAAGGGCTTAAAAGATACTTGGATTGGTATGAAATTGGAAAAAAAATGGACTATATGCAAATAAGTCTAAGAAACAAATTAAATAGCGTAATGATGCTAAAATTATCAAAAGATGTGATAAATTTTTAATTTAAGACTCTAAGTCAAAATGGTTTAACACAATTTTGGTAGTGTAACACTACTCTCCTCAACTCAAATGACATATACACACAAATTTTGACAAATCTCTAAGGCAAAAGTGTTGTCTCAAGGATGGGTAGTATAAAATTTAACCTAGGCCTCAAATCATGAGTGATACATAAGATGCATTTAGTCCTATCAAATGATGATAATGATTATGATTCTAAAAATGACACTCAATTTAAATTGAAAACTGAACCTAATTTCTCTCAAGTTTAGTGTAAATGGCAAACCCACTTAACACATCAACCTTATGACCTTATAAAGGTGAAATTTTAAATTTAAATTATCAATGAAGGACTTAATAAAATTGGTAAAATGGTCTAGACTCAAATGGGTAACATAACTATGCCAAAAAATAAGATATGACACGAAGTTTATGATAAATTTTTGAATAAGGAAAAAGATGATTTTTACTTAGGCAACATAATGCCTCCTTATTCAAGAAAATGGTGGACAATGTGTTTGGTTATAGATTTATTTTAGTAAATAGTTTTGAATCTAAACAAGACCAATTAATCTAAGATAAAGAAAAATAAACTAATTAATCATCTTAATCCCTAAACTAACAAGGTTTCATGGTATGGTTGAAGTCCATATTTATGCGTACACTTAAGAGGAATTAATTATTCATTCAAAAATAAAAGTGAATTATATAGTAGGGTTTTTACACCGTGCCCCCCCCCCCCCCTTATAGAAAGTGATAATAAGGAGATATGGACCTTGAGGTGCACCTTTCATCAATAATATTTTCATGGCAAGTAGGGATTGTTTGAAAATCTATAGGTTTTCAAATGTTTAGATGGATCAAATGTATATCACTTTCACATCAGCATACAAAAGAAGCACATGTCATTTGAGTCTATGTCATATAGATTATTGTAAAATGGTCTTGCCCTTTTTATAAATATTAATCCTTCACTTAGTCTCGTGAGATGTTTAACATGCTTAAACATCCCAGGCTTATCCTCTACTAATAGAGATGGCTTAATTACTCAAACCATCATCCCAATGAGGAGATCCCAATTTATATACACCCCTATGGAGAGGGGTTAAAGACAATACCAGGAAATTAATTCCTAGGTCAAAGCTTCCCTATATCACTTATGGGAGGTGATAAATTCCCCTTCACAAGCTAAGATGTAATGAAATAAAAACCAAGTAAAAGAGCTTTAAGGTTGTTTCTAGATCACCCAAGCCATGCAGGTCTTGGGAAGAGCCTTAACAACATCTCTTTTACACATTTGGAGTAAGGTAATTTTCAATGAATATGGCACTTTTGATCCCACAATTTCCTTATAGGGGACGAGGGGAGAACATAAATTCACAACTTCCTTTTTTTATCAAATAAATATAACTAAACAGATAATTATTAACTTGTATTAAAAAAAACTTGGAAGTGAGTTCAATTTTAGATCACTAAAATTAAATATTTTTTGATGTTTTTTGGCCTCTTGGCCATGCCCAACTTCCTTTTTTATCAAACATATCTTACTAAGCAAACAATGATTAACTTGTATAAAACAAAAACTTGAAGTGAGTTCAATTTTAGATCACTAAAATAAATATTTGGTGGTGTTCTTTGGCCTCTTGGACTTTGAAATAACAACAACAAAACTATTCAATTAAACACCCTAAAAATTTCTTTAAACACCAAATGAAAGATTCCTATTTCTTTTTAAGTATCCCAAAAGAGTCTTAAAAAGTTTTAATTAAGCACAATTTGTAAATTTTCAAGTAGGCCCTATAAGGAAATGATCAAAGTGGTGTTTAGCTTTGAATCACTTTTTCAAATGAAATAAGTAACTTTGAAAATTAAAATCTTGGGTTCACATAGTGCAATCCCATAACTCCACAGTCTAATACCACAACACTACAAAACCATGACTGGTTAACACAATATCACAACTCATGAGTTAGTCAATAGAAATTGAAAATATCATTACTCTAACAGAAAATATCATAAATAAAAAATAAAACCCATAACTTAGAGATTAGTGGTATTGTCACTTAACTTTAATAGTCTAGGCTAACCACCAATGGTTTAACTACAATATTGTGACTCAAACTGACAATATCATAACTTGTGAAATTGTAATTTTACAACTATCGAGTCATGGTATTTCAATAACATAACTTGAACTATAGAAAAAGAACATGCCAGTCCAAATACATAGTTAGAATGTAATATTGTGACTGAATGATAAAACTGTGACTGTGTTAGTTATGAGATTGTCATCCAGAGGACAATATTGCAACTCCATAGTGACAAAACAATTACTTCTAGAAAATGTGTTTTTACTCAAAATTTTCACTCCTTTTCTCCCACACTCTAATATTCTACATGAAAATGGTTAGTAGGTTTCTTTTAGGAACTATTTTCTCAAATTTACGGGGCTAGATCCCACTGGACATGTCATTATGTGAATTAAGAATTTGACTCAAGAGAGGAGGTTAAATCAAGTGTTAGTTTAAAAAGAAATTAAAATGAAAATAACACACTAGCAAGCATGAAATCTCTAAAACTAGACACTAAGGGGAGCTTAGTAACAAAGATACATATAAAAATAACAACTAAAACATGAAATAAACCTTCATTCACCTACCTTGGAACTTCCAAATGGTTTTTAGATTGTCTTATTTGGCTTGATTAAAGAGTCTACATCAATAGATTTTTTTTCTCCTTCTCTCTTTGACACTTTTGGCTTGTGATGGTTTTGGATTGGTTCAATAATTTGGCATAATAACACTAATTGTATGAGGATTTGGAATCATTTGTGCATGGTAACTTTACACTATCCAAGATTAAAGTTATGGTTATGAGGCCTTGTATTTATAGATTTTTTAAAATGATTATAAGGAACCTAAACCATCCATCTCAAGATCAAGATGTGTGGCTAATAATATATTCAATTTTGGAGACCAAAATCAATAAATTCCCTTATAAATATTTGGGATAGAGAGGCATTAAAGAGGCATGAGAGGGCTTAATTAGATATTTGTTACAATTATGGCTTGTGGATACCACCCCATATAATGATTTCTTAGATGATGAAGTTATTCAATATAAATTTAAATTAATGAAATATTCAACAAGTTTAGTGGAAAATTAACTTAAGATCTTTATTAAAATTAATTAGCCTTAAACATGATTTATCAATTTTGGTGCAAATCTTGGCAATTGGTGCACAAATTAATCAAATTGGTCAAAATGTCATATTATTGGCTTGAAATTTAACTGTATTAGAATTAGGATGTGATGTTATATGTTTTGGAACCATTGTCCCATTTATCATGTTGCCGATATAGAATAACAAAGGCACATGTCTCATGCAAGAAAATTGGTATAAAAGAGCAATCCAGAGCACCTAGGTGTAAAATAATCATTTTGATTCAAAATGATCTGATCAAAGTTATCTATCTCATAAAATGCATTACCCCATTTATGGATACATTGGCCAAAATTGACACTTATATATGATAGGTTCACATCATTTAGTGTGTTTTAGTGTTTTTAGCCCAAATTGTGCATTTTGGTAGAAATTGGTCTAAAGCTTGATTGGAAGTTATTTGTGGGCAATTTTAGGTGTTTACAACTACAACCCCCTATGATTAAGTACCAAATCAGTCAAATTACCCTTATTTAATAACTAACCTACAAGGTAGCTCCAAATTCATCTTGATCAATCACCAACTCAACTAAGACAAATTATACAAGATCCAACCTATAAAGAAGCTTCAACCCCCTCTTTAACCAAGCACCAACTCATTCAATCAACCTTATTTATTCTAATATTCCACACATATATTTGTCTAATCTATATAATGTCATACATTATGAAAACAAATCTTATGTAACTTTGATAGCCTCTCAATGGACAATGATCTCTCCTCCATCTCTACTCCACTTGATGTCCCTTAAAATTGTCTCTAGGCTTTTTTGCTTAATTAGCCCTCATTAAGATTGAATAGGTCATATGTCCTTAATATTAAATATTATAAAACCTATATTATCATCATGAAATACTTATACTATATATCTTTATGGTTTTCAACATCTTACCCAACCTCCTTAGGCTCATTGATTTATCAATCCATATCTAAGCTTACTAAAATAGGTCTCAAACTACCTTGTATATATATAATTCTTTGTTCATATACCACTTAGATAGACACACACCCTTAAAATATTAGGTATTAAATATATTAGGTCTTAGGACATCTCATAATAAATATTAAAATGACCTTTAAGTCCCTTTTGGTCTGTCATGACTCGATTAGGCCTCATTTCACTTTTAGGTCTCATGGAGACCTAATTACATTAGGTCTGTCTAGTAATGTGTAAACCTAATCCCTTAGAAAAACTTTCACATCCATAAAAAAATAATATTATTTCATACGCAAATCAAATATACCTTATCCAACATCCTCTTATCTCCATAACACTTTTTAGGTCCAACCACTTCATGAAACCCCTCAATAGTACTCAGTCCCATTAGGTCTATGTATACCAAAAAGTTTGTATTTCAATACTAAATCTCAAACACACATAATCCATTAAAAAATAATCATAAAAATGTATAAACAAAATATACTGGACCTCAGGTTCATAACTAAATTCATTAGACACTTTCACTTAGAGCTTAAGGTTTCAAGAACACCTCTGCAACTCACTCACTTAGAATTGCTAGTATACCCAAAAAACATAGTCATGGTGGTTTAGACATAAAACACCTATGTAGATGATTTCAATTAATCATTATGCATGTATATGGTTCTTATATATCATTGGGACATCCTAAAATAAAAATATTATATGGCCTAATGACAAATATTGGTCTTGTAGACCAATTTCTTGACCTCATGTTTCACAGTCTTATATGAACTAGACTAATCATTTTTTACGTAATAGTTTCACCATATACATGAATGATGAGTCCATAAAATTTATCATTATATCTATAAAATAATATTATTTTTCTTTCATAAGAATTGAATCTAAATGTAGTTTCTAAATTTATGGTCTATGTAGAATAAAATAGTAAGTATATATTATGGTTATATATTTAAAATTATTTATTATCTATTTGGTAGTTATTACTAATGATTATTGGGGAAAAATATGTAAATGATTACATACACAATCCATAATAAGCCAAGAATGATTCAAAGTATGAAAAGTAACCACTCAATAATAAAGTTGGAGTAGTATTATAATCTTCTACAACAAGATCTAATACTATGGTCAAGTTATTGACTCCTACAAGTTTTTTTTAGACTCCCATGGTAGTTATAGATTAAAATAGGCTTGTTATAGTAGCTATTTATTACAACAACTTATTACTATAGCTACAAATTATAATTAGCTTACTACAAACCAACTATAGATTATAACAAGCTTGCTATAGACCAGCTATAAATTACATCAGACTAGTTATAGACTATATCAAATTAGCTATGGATTACATCAGCCAGCAATGGATTTCATTAGGATTACTTTGAATTTCACCAAGTTTATTATGGATTTTAGTAGGTTTTTATAGATTTCAACAGAACTACTATAGACTTCAACAAAACTACTACAGACTTGTTTGAGAAATATTTCAAAGAGTATTCCAATGTTCTAGCTATCATGAAGAATAATTCCCATTTAGATTTCTTCTCTCTCTCTCTCTCTCTCTCTCTCTCTCTATATATATATATATATATATATATATATATATATATATATATATTTCTATGTATAGATTTTCCATAATAGATTATATTCAAATATATGTTTATGTAATTTTATTCCAATAAATATCCCTCTCCTTATTTTGTGGAGATCGAGAGTATGTTGTAATATTAGTTATTATTGGAATAAATATCTCTCTCCATATTTTATGGAGATCGAGATATGATAGAGTATCTAGGTTATTACGCTTAAATAAGGTGTTGGTTGAAAGCATGAAATTATAAATGAAACCTTCCACACCCAAATCAATCAAAGAATGAAAACACTTTTCTTTCCATTATTCTGAAAAGTCCATTTAAAAAATTGTGTTCTAAGTAAAATCCTCTTTCAAGGAATGAACTGGCCACTCATTCCAAGGAAGATGGATCAATGTATTTAATGTATATATGTTTATTTATTTATTTTATAATTATTCTATATGTTATAAATTATCCTTTTATTTCTTTTTTGTATAGTTTGTTGTAAACTTGAAAGTGGTTTGTTTGTTTATCATTTATTTTCAATTCAATAATTTTAGTTTTGCAAGTGTAATTTCATTTTTTTAAGTGTGATTTCATTTTTTCAAGTGTAATTTAATTATTACAAATGTGATTTTGAATTCATGTAAAATGTGGAGTGTGATAGAAAGAACCATTTTTTAGAGATCTCTTTCTCCTTTTACATATAGCCTTCGAACACCAGCCCTAGATTGACATTATTAAATGAAGGAAATTAAGGACACCCATAATTTTTGGCACTATTTTTGGGGAACCACGATGTTAATAGGATATTTAGGATTTTCTAAGGAGATTCCTAGTGAGAGGAAATATTTATTTTCAAATTCTATGACAAGAGACACTTAGTTAATGGTTTCTTTAAGATTTATTTTTTGTAATGTAGATTAAAATTTAGTTTTTTGCAATTAGTAATTTTATATTTAAAAACAAAAAAAAACCCCCCCAATACTAAAATTACTATGGAGAAAATAAAAACTGGTAACATTGTGAAGGAAGATCTAATTATTGATGCAAGATAGAAATATAAATCTAAGATAGCCAATAAGATGTTGCATGAGTTTCTATAGTTGTTCACAATGTAGAATATAAAATACATACTTTTAAATCTAACATGCATATTTAAGGAACGATCTACTTTTTGATTTAATTAGATCAACTATATATGGTGGTGTGAAAACCTATACAAATATAGTTGCACCTTGCCTAGAATTTCCTATAATGGATAACACATATTTTTGGATGATTCTATAAAAATTGAATTCTAGGAAATAGGTAAAAATCATTACTAAATTAGTTTCTGACTATTTTAAATTATCTCATACCTACATGCCTACAGTAAATTTTTTTTGTTGTTTTTTGTTTGGTTGAAAAACACAAACAATTTTTAGCAAGATAAAATTGCACATCAGATTTTGATTGTGAAAAAAATTCAATTTTTTTTGAAATTTATAAAAGGATGGTTGAATAATAAAAAGAGATGGTGTTTTAGGTAAATAAAATTATGTTGATGATCTTTGCTAAAATAAAACTATCTACATTCTAGGCCATGTAACTACTGCAATAAGATTTCCCAAGTGGAATTATGTGGGGTATTCAATCTCCCAAGTAAGAATAGTTCATTTCCAATAATGACTGATATAGTAATAATTGATCAAGAAATTGAAAAGAAAACAATTGTATGATTTTCTAAAAATGATTTGTCACTCCAACCAAAATCTTGGTGATTTTATCTAGTAAAGCACTGTGTATGAATTTTTTTCTAATCTATTACAACTAATTAGACTTGTTCCACATGATAATAACTTCAATGGTTTTTTTATAATTTACGTCATGACTTAGAAAGACTCATATGGATAATCATCAAATCAATCCAAGTCAATTGACGAAGAAATTCATGCAAAGATTCATGGATGCAATACACAAATATAGCCTCCAGAATCTTGTATATAATATTGCCATACATAGAAAGTTATTTTGGATGAATTTCATGTGAGTTAAACAAATTAGACAAGTTAAAAATAATAAAAATCTACATGAAAGGCAAATCATGGTAGGAGAGGATAGAGGTCATGCAATAGCTTTGGCATCATAAAGATATAGCTCTAGATTTTTTGTGAGTTAAACATTTCAACTAGATGATAACTATTACATAATCACATATTTTATTACTAATTTTTTTTTTAGCATGCATAGGATTTAAATATTTCAATTTCTATTTTCTTAGATTATTCTCTAAATTTTATACTAAATTTTTATTTTTAAGATTTTTTTTAAACTATAGGGATAATGTCAAAAAATATCAATTAATATACGTGGAAGATTTAATTGCTTTGGTCTCAAGACTAGATGATTATTTTATTTTATATTTTTTTTGTTAAATTTTCATGGATTAAAAAAATTTGTATCTAAAATATATATATATATAAAATGATGATAGTCTAAAAACAAATTAGACTTTCTTTCCATGCCAGACTAGCATGCAAACAATGACTTCAAATTCACATATAGTCATATGAGACCAAGTGTTTAACAATTTTTGAGTGATGTAGATGCTAAATAATTTGTATAAATTACATGCTTTCATCAAGCTATCTAAAATAACATTAAATTATAAAAATATCTTCAATGCAAAGAAAATTTATGGCTATAAAAATGATAAATTGGGCTGGCTTCAAGGGGATTCACTCCTCAACCCCACCCTGTGTCATGATAAGGAGCACATAAGGGGAGTGTAGACAGAAAAATTACATTACACACATGTGCATAACTCCCTATGTCAAAGCCCCTTTTAGCCCATTTTTCAATAATAACAATTAGCCTCCTTAACCCATGCTTTTACCCCTCACATTTAATTAATTTAAAATACTTAATTAAGCTAATTTAAAACCCTTTTTTCCACCTTACCTAGCCATCTCACCCTACGACTAATTTTCACCTGATGAGTCACCTCAAGACCTAGTCCCTTCAGTATAACTACCCAAGACTTATTCTCACTTAAAAACTAAATTCCTAATCAACTACCTCCTTCTTAACCTCTTATTTCTACCATTTTTTAATGAGTGCCACACTTGGCACAAAGAACAATAGAAAACATGCCAAAAATAGTAAGCTTTACCTATTCTAAGGCCATTGACATCGATCAACCCATGACTAATGCTAGTGGGATTGTCAATGTCTATGATATAATCCAAACTCCAACCTAAAGTTTAGAGTGGAAAAAATCAAGAAAATTCATTCTTACTTGCATTCAAGTTCTTGACATTCAAATTTCAACACCTTGGCTTAATTTTATCTTGCATAAGTCAATCATGATCAAGAACCAAGCTCTTAAATACTAGCAACACATGCTTATTCTCTCTATTTAGGCCATCAGTTTGGACTACCTGATTGGAGCCATCAATCTATCACTTATCATTCAATCACCACCACATCTAAGTAAATCACTTATTTTATATGTATTTTAAGTATTTACTTTACTATCAATTCATATCTACTAGTTATTGCTCTACAAATTCCTTACCAAAACCTCATGAGGGAGTTATAAAGCTTCCCTACTTATCTCTCCTTGACCTAAAATACCAAACCTCTGACTAGATCCACCTAAATCATACTCTCTCTCTCTCTCTCTCTCTCTCTCTCTCTCTCTCTCTCTCTCTCTCTCTCTCTCTCTCTCTCTCTCTCTCTCTCTCTCTCTCTCTCTCTCTCTCTCTCTCTCTCTCTCTCCAACCTCCCAAACCTTACCAAAACCATTTCCTAGACCCAAAAAAGCCTTCTACAGACTCCTAAGCAATTTTTACCCCTACCAACCTTGGTAACCTAACCAACATCAGTCACCTTCACTAGTTGACCTCAATAGCATAACTGATATCAGTCACTTCCTTATCAGTATTGACGACTTTGGATTTTTTAAACTCTCCAAAACTTACCCAAAACACCTTCTAAAATACAAACAAAATACACCACCTGCACCATATCACTCTCTGTTGCACTCAGGTTGTGAAAAATAGTAACATTATTTCTCTTTCACTCTCTTTTTACCTCTTGTTAAGTTATTTAACTCTTTTGTCTCTCAAAAGTGGAATTCCATCTCTAAGGAAGTTTCACACTTCCTAGAACAAGCGTGTAGCTTGGCAGCCCACTCATTTATTACTAAAAAATATTTGGTGGTAGTGTTTTCTTACTTGTAGGTAGTCCTTTCTAGCCAAAGAAAAGTGCTCACAACATCTGGATACAATGCACAAACCAATCTAGGTTCATTCTAATCACTTATCCCTAACATTCTTTTCTATTTTTATTTAGACTTGAAATAGACAATTTCTAGTGAAACATTTTTGTCATGACTAGTGAGATAAAAAGGGGCAAATGTAAACACCAAAATTACATCACACACACATACATAACTCCCTGTGTTGAAATCCTTTTTATCCCATTTTTCAATAATAACAATTAGCCTCCCTAACCCATGCTTTTATCTTTCACACATTTAATTAATTTAAAATACTTAATTAAGTTAATTAAAAAAACCTTTTGCCACCTTACCTAGCCACCTCACCCTATGACTAATTCTCACCTTATGAATCACCTCAAGACCTAGTCCCCTCATCCTAACTACCAAAGACTTATTCTCACTTCAAAACTAAATTCCTAATCAATTACCTCCTTCTTAACCTCTTATTTTTACCATTTTTTAATAGGTGCCATGCTTGGCACGAAGAAAAACATAAATCAAGCCAAAACTAGTAAGATTTACCTATTCTAAGGCTGATAATGTCAGTCAACCCATGACCAATGTCGGTGGGATCACTGACATCAGTGATATAAGCCAAACTCCAACTTGAAGCTCAGAGTAGAAAAAATCAATAAAATTCATTCTTACTTGCATTCAAGCTCTCAGCATTATAATTTCAACATCCTAGCTTACTATTATCCTATTTAAGTCAATCACAATAAAAAAAACCAAGCTCTTGAGGACTAGCAACACTCGCTTCTTCCATCTATTCAGGCCATCAATTTAGACTACCTGATTGGAGCCATCAATGTAACACTTATCATTAAGTCACCACCATAGCTAAGTACATCACTTATTCTATAGGTCTTTTAAGTATTTACTTTTATATCAATTCATATCTACTATTCATTGCTTTACACATTCCTAAGCGAACCCCCATGAGGGAGTTATAAATCTTTCTTGCTTGTCTCTCCTTAACTTGACAAACGAAACCTCTAACTAGATCCACCTAAATCATACTCTCTCTCTCTCTCTCTCTCTCTCTCTCTCTCTCTCTCTCTCTCTCTCTCTCTCTCTCTCTCTCTCTCTCTCTCTCTCTCTCTCTCTCTCTCTCCAACCTCCAAAACCTGACCAAAACCATTTCCTAGACCCAAAAAAGCCTTCTATAGACTCCTAGGTATTTTTTTTCCCCTACCAACCCCAAAAGTCTAACTGATATTGATCACTTCCTTATTGACATCAGTGATTGTGTATTTTTTAACCTCTCCAAAACCTATCCAAACACCTTCTCAAATACAAACAAAATGCACCACCTGCACCCTGTCACTCTTTGTTGCACTTAAGTTATGAATAATGGTAACATTATTTCTCTTTTACTCTGTCTTTACTTCTCTTTTAGTTATTTATTACTATTTTGTCTCTCAAAAGTGGATTGTCATCTCTAAGGAAGTTTCCAACTTCCTAAAATAAGAGCGTAGATTGATAGCCCATTCATTTATCTACTAATAAATATTTTGTGGTGGTGCTTTCTTACTTACAGGTAGTCATCCCCAGTGAAAGAGGAATGCTCATAGTGTCTGGATATAGCACACAAACCAATTTAGGTTCATTCTAACCACTTATCCCTAACATTCTTTTTTATTTTTCTTTAGACTTGAAATAGACAAAATTTAATGAAACATTTTTGGCATGCCTGATGGGACCTTGGAGTTTTCCTTGGGTTCATTTCTTGTTTTAAGCATTCATAGAGGTGTATTATAGTGAGAATTTCATTTCTTGCACTTTCCTCTTCTCTTCTCTCTTAAAATGAAAAATTTAACATTTTATTTTCTATTTAAAAGCATTAAACTAAAATTTTCTTTCTCTTCTCTTTACCTCTAAAAATAATTTATCATTTTTTTTCTTAAAATTTGAAAAGAATATCTTCTTTACTTCTTTCTTGCACATTATGATAGTGAATTTCATTCTCTACTCCTATTTCATCTTTATTTTCATTAAAATCTAAACATTTCAAATTTGGTTTTAAGACTTATTGCATTTCATTATTTGCTTGTTGCATATTAACTCACCTAGTTAATTACAAGCATTATGAATAAATTGTAGTGCACATATGTTACACAACCAAATCACATTCATACAAAGAAACATCTAAACCCACCTGAGAAAAGGCCCATCAATATTTCATCACCTGGTGGATCACTTTACCCTACTCATCTATCCTACTTGGATTTCACCACCAAGGGGAGAACCCACTCCATTCTCTGGCAGAGTATAAACTCTAGACAGAAGGTATATTTTGGCTAAGCAACCTAGTTTGGCTCCAGGCCATGAAGTGTAGAGAGAAAACTCCTATAATAAGCCACATACCTAGTCAAACACAAATTTCTTCTTGAGAACTAAAACTAACTTAAAACTAGCTCTAGATTGCTTTCTAGTACCTTTGATAACCAAATTCTCTTTTCATTATCTGATTAAGGCATAAGCCAACATGAGACTAAAAATTATTCTCTAGGACCTTATAGTTACTGGTTGTATGTTCTTTTTTTATTTTTCTATTGCCTTCTATATTTTGGAGTTAATAAGGATGTTTTCCTATTAATTCATAAAATTAATATTATTTTTAATACTTAGTTTGTATAACCTACTATATCAGGTTTTTTGATTTTTATTCCTTCTACACAGACCTCTTCCATCCACCATTTTACCTCTTTTCTACTTTTGGATTTTAAAAACTTTAGATTTTCTATCTCCCATGATATCATAGTTACTGACATTGATTAATTATACTGACATCAATAGATTTTAGCTATCGAAATTGATTAATCCCACCAACATCAGCAAACTTCTACTACTGACATCGATCAAATGATTGACATCGATGATTGTGTAATTTTCATTTTCTCAAAATAACAAGCTGAAATAACCAACTTACCTACACTCAAACCTAGTTTTTCCTTATTTTGTCACTAATACAAGGTAGTAAGACTATTTAAACTTCCTCTTGCATGGTATTGACATGAGCTCAAGCCAAAATTATTGATGATTACATAAGCTAACAACCACTTCCACCTTCCCCTCTTACCTTTGATTCTTTTATGAAGTATACTTCAAATACATATCATACTTCCATTCCCAACCAAATTCCCATTGTGCCTGAGGGAGATCAAGATTTTGCTAAATTTTTTATCACAATGTGATAGCCCTTCAACATTACCTTGCTATGACCTAGAACTATAATTTTATAGGTGACTTAATCTATGGTATGGCAACCTCTCTAATGGAGACAACTTTAGTTTTAGTTGCCTCCACTATTCTCCCCATGCTTTCCCAAACCACCACTTCGACAAGTAACCCAACTATAAACAATGTCCAAAGTTTGGCATCTCCAACTACTGAATTCCACCTAAACCCTGGTATGACTTCCCTAGTTTCAAAACCACAACCAATTCAATCAAGTCTTACCCCATTTGAGAATTTAGCGGTACCTATTCCATCTACCCTTACACATATAATTACCCAAGTTATGACTCACCCTTCATCTAGTCTAACCATGCCAATAATCCAACCTACAATAACAACAACCAACCAAATCATAGTCTCTAACCCAATGGGACAAGCCCTTTTTCTTTCTACAACCCAGCCTATGACTCATTATCCTTATGTTCCCTCAACACAAACTCAGTAAGCTATGTCATATGCTTCCTCTACTTCCTATCAGGTTCCCTATAATTTAGGAGGTATCCCCCAAACTAATCCCCCTCTAGACCTCATTAAGATGCTAATGGATAAGACGTCTAATCTAGAGACATCCATTTTTGGTTCAAAGAATGTGTTATCTTATGATCATATATGTAATGAACCCATCCATCCTTCTATGCCAATTCTACCTTATCCAAGCCAATGAGAAATCCCTAAATTTAATCATTTCTAAAGTAAAGATGACCCATAATATCACTTGTGAGAATTTAAACATGCTTATTATTTAATAGGGCATGATGATGTGTTACTACTTCACACTTTCACTATGTCTCTTTTAGGTTCTTCCTTGGATTGGTATATCTCTATAACTCATCACTCCCTTTTGTAGTTTAACCAACTTACAAAAATATTCTTAGACCATTTCTATATTAACATTTTTAAAAGGGTTTCTATAACAGACCTTTATTCTATTAGACAATTTGATTATGAGTCTATTGCAGATTTTATTTCTTACTGGAGAAGCTTTATCAATCAACTCTCCTTATCCTTACCCTAACTTGAGCTCATTGAGATCTTCTCAAGGGCATGTGATAAGCACATCTCATCCACACTTTGGGTACAAACTTTATACACATTTGATGAGGCCTTTACAATGGCACAAAAACTTGAGGTTCCTACTATAGATGAAGGCAAAGTCAAGTTACATAGTAAGAATCCCAATTCCAAATAAAATGACTCCTCCTCTAAAACTTATCCTTTTAACCAAAAATCTAAAGGCTCTACCAACATGATGGTCATTAAGTTATCCTCTTCCATAACCACAAACCAATCAAATTCCTCAACTTCCTAAAATCTTACCAAGCAATTCCAACAATGGTATGAATAAATACAATACACTCCCATTGGGGAGTCATACACATCCATTTTGGAAAAACTATTGCAACAAGGTGTCATAACCCTTCCTCAAATCAAACCTCCTATATAATTCAACCCTTCCCATCCTATCCCAACTTGGTATAATGAATATGAGTTTTGTGGTTACCATCAAGTTAAAGGCTACAATTCTAATAGTTATAAGACACTTAAGAACATTGTTTAAGACATGCTTGATAGAGGTGATATCATCTAGGATAATCCTAATGCACCCCCTAATGAAAGTATGGCTATGCTCAAAAACCCTTTTCCTAACCATTCACCTAATCAAAATAATGTTCAGACCATAACTAACTTAGGTGATCATAATATCCATATGATTAATATGGTTTTTCCTTTACCTCTAATTCCACCTCCCATTTAATAGGAGACACCCATTTCATAGACTCCTCCCCCATAGTTAGTGGCATTTGTTGTTCTCATTCTTCCTCCTCAGGTTAGAAGATCCTATTTCACCTATTCCACTCCCTCATGAGGAAGAGCTTCATTTACCACTTTTTTTGCCATCTGAGGAGCCTCTAATGTCAATTCCTTTTGCACCGATATTACCTATCCTCTTACCACTTAAAGACCACACCCTACCCATTCCACAACCACATGTTGAAGGGAACATCATTCCTATATTATATCCTCTTGAGGAAACTTCTTCACCTACCTCTCCCACACTTATATAGAGTAGTACCCCATCCACTCCACCTTTTCACTTAGAGAAGTTAGTATTATCTAATCTCATAATAGATGAGAGACCTATTGTGCCTAATTCAATTATATAAATCTTACCCCTTCTTTTACCTATGGATGATCATACTTTACCTATTACTCACCCACATGTTAAGGGAGAAATTATACCTATTCTCTACCCTCCCGAGAAACCTTCTTCACCTAGCTCTCTTCCACCCATGGAAGACCATGACTCTTCTCCTATCTCTGTCAAAGAAGACCTCATTATGGTTCTTTCTCATCTTTGGCCTGAAGTAACAGAGACCAATAATTTCCCTCTTTCTCAAACACCTCAATATTCTAAAGATTCAACCATAAGGCCTACATCAACTTCATCTAAACCCTTCTCACATTTGGTGAAAAGTCTAAATTTTTTTGACTCCACAAATCTAAATCATGCAGTATCTTGGGACTAGCTTAAAACTCCTTATCCAACACAATGAATGTCAACATTTAATGCCAACCCTCTCACTACCCTTTACCCCAAAGTCTTTGACAAAGCTAGAGATTCTTCACCAAGATCACCTAAAGTTCAACCATATATATCAGAATCCTCACCCTCATAGACATCTACCACATTAAAGCAGATCAGGCCTTTAGGTGTACATCCCATTTCTAATTTAATTCAACAAACCACAAGTTGGAGTTTCATAGCCTAATTTTTATAAAAATGTTAATCTCCCTAGATCTCATCGATCCCTTCTTCAACCCTCAAATTTACTATCCATTTTGGGACCACACCCCTTTAATTTAGTATCTTAACTTTTCCATCACCAAAAAAAGCACCACATAAAATTACCTTTTCAACACCAAAACAAAATAAGGTGTCCACTCCTATTGGCCCAACAAGTGTGAGCCCACTTCTAAGCTCTCAAAGCTTTTTCCTACATTAGTTATTACAATCTTCTATAATAACTCTTCTTCCCACTAAACCTTATAGTCCTCTTGGAATGAATCCATCTTGGTTTAATGATACACAAGTGTGCTTATATCATCATTCACATAGACATGATACTGACAGTTGTAAATCCCTCACAATAGTCATTCAGTAACACTTTGATGTTGAAACTCTCTTTGATGATAATCTTGTTAACCTTATTATTATTCTACATTTGGCATCCAAAATGCCTCCTATTATTCCAACTAAATTCAAACCCAAATATGTGGTCATAACCCCTTTACCACTTCCTTCACCTATATTTCAAATCAACACAGTTAATGTGGCCACACAGTCACAAAACCAAAAGGATAAAAGTAAGGAAAAGGCCACTTCTCCTTGGGTTCATACCTTCACCAAAGACACTCCTCCTCCTAATCCTAATATTTCCATCTTGGCTGTCCCTAAACTTACATCTTTGAACATTAGTCAAAGCTCGATGGTGAAACAACTTCACCAAACTCCTATGAAAATGTCTTTGTATGAGTTAATCCAAAACTCATCCCAAAACTATCAAGCTTTGATTAGTACCTTAAAATCATTTTAGGTACAACCTATTGATACCCAACCTCTTGTATCTTTGGTCAACTCCATTAATTCTATCTCCCTAATTTCTTTTAGTGATTCAAAATTCCACTTAAACACCTTAACGATCAAGATTATACCCTTTTTATTACCACATATATTGATCAAACTCATGTCAAGAGAGTCATGATTGATGGGGGAGATAGTATTAATATTATTTCCACCCATGCCTATAAACATCTAGCCCTTCCTGATAATTGCATGTCTCAAACTAACATGGTACTCTACTCCTTTAATGATACTATAGCTACTACAGTGGGCACTATTATCTTACATATCTATGTAGGTCCCCACACTAATTTTTAGATTTTATATGTTGTGTAAGGAGAGTTAAAAGCTAACATATTTCTTATATGACCTTGGATAAATGTTATGGCATGTGTACCCATAACTTTGCACCATTGTGTTAAGTTTAAACATGATGGACAACTGCATGTTATACCCGTTAACCCACCTTAATTTCAAACATGTAACATGACTTATAGTCCCAATGATGTTATCATTCTATTGAAGACAAAATCTTATCTACATGATAATTTTGAAGCTTCCACAAGATCCACTCCCTTAGTTACATAGATATCAGCAACACAAATTCCTGACAAGGATCTCATAGAGGAGACTTTTCAACATTTATCACTTAGTGAATATCATTTGTTGATGCTTGACATGTTTTATACTCCACAAGAATATGGAAGGATTCATATGCACCCAAATTATGATCCTTGAATTGGTATGGTCATCCCTTATGGGTCCCCTAACCTTCAAACTAATTTCACATATGGCGGAATTAATTAGGCTCCTATTGTCAGCAATCCATCTTCTTCACCACAACTATTTACCTATGACTTCTCTTTCCCGAGTAACCCTAGATTATCTCATACCTATTTCTATAGGTGTGCTTGGAAAGGATTTGGTTTGAGTCATTATGAACAAGGTGTTCATATGCCTATTGAATATCCCATTAGCCAAACCATTGAAAATGACAAAAAGATGTATGGAGTGGGATATGATGAACCAACTAAACTCATTAAAACTTCTCATATACCAATTATTGAAGAATGAGTTTCTCCTTCTCCACCATCACCTATCAAATTAGAGGTATCTATACCTCCTAATTTTTTTTTCAATAAACGTTATCCATTTGGGGCCTCTCACCTATCACCAAGGTAAGGAAACAAGGTCCCTTCCTCTCATTCATCTTGAAATAATTGATGAAGATTATCCCACTATTAACACTATATAATGTCAAGATGATGATGTAATTCTCACATATATGGGTGTGGATGATTCCTATATCCAATGATCTTTCCCATCCAAAACATAAGCTATGTTAAATGAATCACCCATTGATATCAATCTACCCTCTCATGAAAACCCCTATGTCCTTAAGATTGGCTAATCTTTGAATTCCTATAAACAAATTAATTATAATGACATGCCTATTATTGACCCCTCTATCATCACCCATAACATTGTCACCAATCAAGATGTTAAACCTATTAAGTAGAAGCTTCACAAGATGCATCCTCATATTGCTTTCTTTGTCAAAGAAGAGCTTCAAATCCTCCTTTATGTTAAATTTATCCAACCCATTGACTACCTGTAATGGATTTCCAATATGGTTCCTATCACAAAAGTGACTGAGGGAATCTGCATTTATACTGACTATCATGATTTGAACCTTGCTTGTCCAAAAGATGACTTCCTATTTCCAAGTATCAACCAAATTGTTGATCTAATAGATGGCTATGAGATGCTCACTTATGGATGGGTTCTTTGGATATAATCAAATCCTGGTCACTCTTGAGGATCAACATAAGATAACTTTCATTACCCCATGGGGGACTTTCTACTATGGGGTCATGCCTTTTGGCCTAAATAACGCTAGTGCGACCTACCAGTGGGTTATGACTTACATATTTCATGATCTCCTACACAAAATTATGGAAGATTATGTGGATGACTTACTCAGTAAGTCTAAACTTCACCAAGACCACTTGACAATTCTCAAAACCATATTTACTCATCTCTTCCAATATAACATTTTACTAAACCCAAAGAAATGTGTCTTTGGTGTTCTTTTTTATAAGCTCTTAAGTTTTATTATTTCTCTCTAAGGTATTAAGTTCCACCCTGCTAAGGTTAGAGAAATCCTATAGATGCCTCCACATACTAATATAATATAACTTCATAGCCTACAGATCAAACTTTAGTTAATTTGTCACTTCATTTCCTAGTTGTCAGATCATTGCCAACCCTTCCACCATCTCTTCAAAAAGGATGTCTCCTTTCATTAGAATACATATTACTAGGAAGATTTTGATGAACTTAAATAGTATCTCCTTTCCCCATTAGTTCTTATTCCACCTAAGTAAGATCAGCCTTTCTACCTATACATCTCTACAACAAACCATTCTTTAGGTACTATGATTGCACATCAAGATGATCAACATCAGGAATAGGCAATTTATTACATATGCTACACACTTATTTATTGTGAGACTCGATATACCCATATTAAATATCTTTGCCTTGCATTGGTCTTTTCACCTCCAAGCTTCACCATTATCACCTAAATCATAAAACCTATGTGGTCATGTATACTGATCCCCTCAAATACATGCATTCCAATCCATATCATAACCAATGTGTCACATGGTGGCTCATGCTTCTTACTAAATTTAACTTAAAATTCATTCAACAAAATTCTATTAACAAGTAAACAATCATTAACTAGTCAGCTACCACCCCTTTTCTTAACAACCAACCTTCAAGCCTCAAATTCCCTAATGAATCCATCATGACGCTCTCCACTTATGGCATCTCCTATCAAATTATGATGTTCTTTGATGGGTCTAATTGTCAATATGGTGGGGGTCATTCCTATTCCTCTAGATGGTGAACCTATTCCTTTGTCATTTAAGCTAGATTTTAAATGCACTAACAATATGGCTAAATATGAGGCTTTGATTTTAGGACTTCAAACAACTCTCTTCTTGGGTATCAAATCCATAACCATTTTTGGTGATTTTCAGCTAGTGGTTAACTAGGTTAATGGTTCCTACCTATACAAAAACAAAATTCTATAGTGATATAAACATCAAGTAGATACACTCTTAGGATCATTTGACTCTTACATCTTACAACTATTTCTTGATCTACAAACAAGTTTGCTAACACAATGGCTTCACTTTCTTAACACATACCCTCTTCATCCTCTTCCTCAAAAATATATGTTACAGTGCATCGCTTAACATTACCCTCCAATGTATCAACTAACATCCTCTTTATCAAAAATGTAACATCTGACCCACATGACCTATGGTACAATAAACTCATAGATTATTTTTCATTGTTTATTACCCCTTTTAATCTCTTAGATGCCTCATTATTAATGAGACTCCCTTCACCATTAAGGAAGTCCATGATGGGATTTGTGGTGGGAATTTAAATGGTCATGTATGCCAAATGTATCCTTTGACTTGGCTATTATTAGCCCACACTTCATCAAGACTATGCTGATTACATTTGGCATTGCATCAAGTGTCAATAACACACTAGCCTCCTTCACATTTTGAGTCATGCATTACAAGTCAGCAAATACTTTTGGCCCTTCTCCCAATGGGGCTTAGATCTAATTGAGGATATTTACCCTCATTCATCCCTTCGTCATCATTCTATCATTACTACCAATGAATACTTCACCAAGTGGGTCAAGGCTAATCCTCTCATTTCCACTAAAGCTGACAAAATTGTTAACTTCATCAACCATCACATCATTTGTCATTTTGGCGTCCCTCATAAAATTATAATAGATACTGACAAATATTTCAAAAATAAGACTATTCAAAATCTTTGTGATACATTTGGAATCAAATTAAGCTTCTCATCACCATACTATCCATAAGTAAATGGATAGGTAGAAATTTCTAACAAAACATTGACCAAAATTCTAATGAAGGTAGTCAATGATACAGACAAGGATTGGCATAAATACATTATTTCTTCTTTATGAGCTTACTGCACTAGTATTTAAACCCCTATGGATGCTACACCCTTTTCCTTGGTATATGGGATGGAGCCTATTTTGCCTCTTGAAGTCTAGATTCCTTCTCTTCATATTTCTCTATAGTATATACTTACTAATGATGAATTTCACCAAGAATGTTTGGCTCAACTTGAATTGCTTGATGAGCACTGTCTCATAGCCCTCAACCACCTCCAAATCTATCAAGAGTGTAGCTAACATGCATATAACAAAAACTTCAAAGAGCGAGATTTCAATATATGAGATCTCATCTTAAAATAAAATCAACATGTGATGAACATGGAGAAAATCCAATGGGGTAAGTTTAGTCCTAATTGGCTTGGACCCTATATCATAACTCATAAGTGTGGCTCAAGAACTTATCACTTGTCTTCTCTCAAAGGAAGGCCATAACTCAAACCTTTAAATGATTTACACCTATGATCATTCCTTTTTTAACCAAGCATCATTTCACCTTATGTTTAACTTGAGCTCATCCCTTGCGCATCCCTATTACATTCATTTCCCTTCCTCTTCACCCCTACTCCTATACACTTAGTTAACTTATGCAATGGTATGGTTTTTCCCTCAAAGTGGAAAACTCCTAAGCCTCTATAGTCTTGTCTATGACCAAAAGCATAAAAAAAAAAGGGATATGTAACAAGTTATAAACTCTCAATTCATGTTTCTCAATGTAGACTACTCCCTTAAGGGATATCTATGTAACTTTCCCTTTACTACTATCAATAGACTACTCCCTTGAAGGAAAACTATTTAAAAATTAAAAATGAATGCTTAGACCACTCTTGTGAAGGATGAATAAGCCAAGCTTTGTTCTTAAAGGGAAATACAAATAAAAAAAATATTCTCACATTGATTATCTTTATATGACCTTAACCCATACAAAATCCCATTGTAAGCTTCCTGCATTGATCAGCTTACACACAAAAAAAATCTTTAAGTCATGGACTTGCATATAGTATCTCTCAAGTCACCCACAAAAGGGGCATATAATCCCCACTTTGTAGGTTATGCTACCCAAATATTTTCCCTCATTTTACCCTTTTTTCCTTCATACTCTTTTAAGGGACTGTGAAGCTCACTTAACATAAGGTAAAAATGATGCTTCTCTAACAAACACAATAGTTCAAAGATATAAGGCATGAAAGAGGTTTATTTTCCTAAGCTTATTTACATTTTGATTATGTTCTTTACTAGTGTATGAGAATTATGCCTCTTTATTTTCAATTTCCACATCACATGTCGATCTCTATATTGAGATGAAAAATAATGTCATGCCAATACTATCAAAGCCTACTCAATTTATTTTATGCATACACCATCATAAATATGGAAAATGCTAAAATAAACTAACATAACCAACTTATTCATTTTAAGCATACACCATCATAAAATATGGAAAATGTTAAGATGAAACTAACAAACCAAGTATGCATATACCATCACATATATAGGAAAGGCTAATCTAACTCAACTAACATGATCAGCATTAACATCAAAATCAACATAGCATTAAATAATCATCATCTATAAAATCATCATCTATATCATCATCTACATCAATATCCTCATCACAATCATAATAAAAACATCTTGAAATCACAATAAATAAACAACTCGTATATATATATATATATATATATATATATATATATATATATACAATCACAACAAATGTACATCATCACAATATCATCTCTCTCTCAAAATACACATCTTGCATCTTCAGCTCATAAGCCAGTGTGCATGTAAAAAATATAATAAAAATGACAAAATCTAGCACTCAAGATCATTGAGGCTCTCCACATGGTTGTGACAAAGCAGTGTCATCACCACTCTTAGCCCATTTATATCTGCATGAGATAGAAACTATGGCACATGACACAGATCTCTCCTACTCCCTAAAATTAGAATATAATTGAATCTATGGAAATTATATGATGGCCCTCTCATAATAAGAAATATCATCTAGGGTAGTAGTATATCTCATCAAAGATACAATCTATGGAGGTCCCATAGCACCTGATGATAACCCAAACTATACTAGTCCCTATGATGGAGGAGGAAGAGTAACTTGACCTACTACTATTAATTTATCTCTCTCCATGATCACTATAGTCACCTGACCTTATAACACTCTAATTTGGAATTATAATGTTGCAACCTAGCCTTGTATTACCCCAACCTGGCCATGCAATGTCACCACCTACCCATGTAAGGCTAATACATGTGACTATGATGTATCTCTAGCCTACACTACTATATCTCATGCCTATATAGCTACAATCTTCTCTCTCACCAACCCTTGGAAATATAGTGGTGGCCTCTTAACCTCCACCATAAGATGTAAACTTACCCACCAAGCTATATATTCCACTATACACCTTGGATCTCTAACACATGGTCTTATTAGTAGCTCCTCAAAATATGGCCCATATATCTCCTAGGGTAATGGTAGGGGTGCCTCTATGTAATCCTATATCAAGGGAAGGTAGGTAGTATATCCTATAGTAGACCAAACTGCCTCCTAACCTGTGTCATGGGTACCATCTCCAACTCACTAGCTCATCTTCCCCTAACCCATAGTGAGCTCTACAAACCAAAAAGCTATTGAGCCTATCCTCTAAATATCAGGTACATCAGGTAAGGTCCCCATAAAATATCCATAGGGATCAAACCCTCAATCATGTGCTTATAATAAGAAATGTCACACACTACACCATCCACTCGAGTCTATGTCATGCCCTCTCTCCATCATTTAAAACCAACCTTGAAGCTAGCTAGAATCATTGGAGGTAACCCCAATGGTCATGTCAACATGATGTGCTTGTATGCCCAACAGTGTAGTAGATGGATGACACACAAACTATATCACCATCATAGTCTCAAACTTGATAACTCTCTGTATAACTATGCCAAAAACATTGGACCTCATGTAAAAATAGTCTACTACTTGACCATCTATGCAAGCACACCTATCAATACAATCAAAAATATATCACCATTTACAGATGGTAATGCATAAACTATGATCTCGATCATCATCAAGATGCTTAGTTGATGTTTTTCCTCATCAACCATATATATGGGCTCATAGGTGAAACTCACTAATGATAAGTCATCTCACTAACATGCTCACCATACAATGCCACCATGTGGATATCATGCTCCTCTCTCAAGCATGCAAAGAGCTCGTCACCCTAGAGTGGTAGCCATAAAATCTTATAGACATCTTCTTGGGTCACTATCAACTCTTTTATTGATAGATGGAAGGTGTTAGTGGTGTGATCCCACCTCTTAATCAATGCTATTATAAGGCTCACATCTCAGGTGTCTAGACAATATCATCACACTCCTAACCCCATGGCTACCATGTACTCCTACTCATCTAGAATGACAACCCTCCTCATACGTGTCAAAATCCTCTATAGATGATCTCATAATGTCAGCTCTATCAATGCCTACATCCATACGCACACAACTCAAGTCACATAATTTCTAAAATAACCTACCACCATCATTTTCCCTTCTCTCTGGGAGAACTATATTGATCTGAGGCCCTAAATTAGTCTATGTAGGTATCACTCAATCAACATGTGATCCTCTAAGGTTAGCTTAGCCATATACCCACCTTACTATCTACCCTACTCTTCCCTCTCTACCCTAGGCTTTACTACCTCTCTATCCCAACCCTAGGCCCAATTGCATATCACAACTCTAGGCCTCATGGACTATATCCCTGACCCTAAACCCCATTCCCTCTCTTTTATGCCCTAGACCTCCTAACCTATCTCAACCTAATTTTTTTACCCATTTCCATTAACACACTTTTAACCATACCTTAGATCTTTTTCTAGGCTCTGGGAGAACTACATTGGCTTGAGGACCTAAACTAGGCTATGTAGGCAACACTCAACAACACGGGGTCTTCTGAGGCTAGATCGGCCATTAGGCTAGTTGACTACTTCCACTAGAGATCGAAACTAGGCCTTTCTCCTATTTTACTAGTTTTTCACAATCATCAATGTCAGTTCTAATGCCAACATCAATGTTTTGTAGGCATACATGTCAACTGACGTTAGTAGATACCTACCAACCTCAGTACCATGTTAGTTGATGTCAATGGAACCCACCAATGTTGGTGACTAGTTCAGCCCTAGCGCCAAACTAACCAAACCCAAAACTATAATTTTAACCTAAAAACTTATCCCAAATTCCCCTCAACTTATCTTAA
Organism: Torreya grandis; assembly: GCA_037957365.1. Lineage (NCBI taxonomy): Eukaryota > Viridiplantae > Streptophyta > Pinopsida > Cupressales > Taxaceae > Torreya > Torreya grandis. Next base: position 284,466 of record JARHVA010001836.1, on the reverse strand, counting down.
AACTACCCTACACCATTTCCTACCCCTCTACTAACATTTTATATCCCCTACTTCTAAATTATCCTACAAAATCAAACTAACCAAATAAAGTTTCAAAACAAATCATCGAGCCTCTTACCTCATCTTTCTATCTCCTCCAAGTTGGCATAACTAGCTCCTATGGTGGTACACCTCTTGTTGGGTCCCGTCCTTGCTCTACCATCTTAGTCACTCTCATAACTCTATTTTTCTCCAATCACAAGTTGTAAATGAGTTTGGTTAGCCACCAAGCCCCCTTTTTTTAGGTTTGGTTGGCCACCAACATCGATGATTATGCATATCGATGTTGGAAACATTGCCCTAATGTGACAATGTTGACACTATTTATGACTGATATTAGCAATGTTATCAATGTCTGTACCATTATAATAATTTTTTCCCTAAAAATTAACCCTAACTTTTTAGACTTTATCCATATTTTGGGGCAAACTAGAGATCACATATATCTCCCTAACCATGACAAAAACCTTTGGAGATCACTTAAATATTCACCCATGATGAATTTGCTTGGAGATCATGAATATCTCCTTACTCATTGACCCTTTTACACCAACATTGCATTGCTTGTCTTGACTGCTTATGATGTTTTGTTATAGTTGGATATTATGCACATGCATGTATATTAGATGTTTTGGATAGAAACCAAGCTCATCCTATCACGTTTAACCCTTTTGTGTTTCCTAGGTTCACTTTTTACCTTAGATACCTGGGACACATTGACTTTAGAGCTACAACTTTGATTATTTTAACCTATCATCTATCACTTACAAGCTATGCTTTGGTTATTTCTATTTGATTCCTCTTTAACCTTGCCTGTTCTAGACTTTGTTTACTATATCTCATAGTAGTATATGCACATAAAGTGATACTCAATTCTCCACCACTCACCCAATTACCTTTTTATCAAACCTATAGCCGATTCTAATTTCTCCTCCATTGATTCCCATTTTGAGGGGGGATACCCCATCTAATACTTGGAGCATCTAACTCTATTTTTGTCTTGTTATGGAGGCTAATTTTTATTATTGAAAAATGGGCTAAAAGGGGTTTCGACACAGGGAGTTATGTGTGTGTGTGTGTGATGTAATTTTGGTGTCTATATTTTCCCATTTTTGTCTTGTAATTTGTATTAAAAAATTACAAGACAAAAAGGGGAAAATATAGACACCAAAATTACATCACACACACACGCATAACTCCCTGTGTCAAAACCCCTTTTAGCCCATTTTTCAATAATAACAATTAGCCTCCCTAACCCATGGCTTTACCCCTCACATATTTAATTAATTTAAATTACTTAATTAAGTTAATTAAAAACCTCTTTTTCCACCTTACCTAGCCACCTCACCCTATGACTAATTCTCACTTGATGAGTCACCTCAAGACCTGGTCCCCTCATCCTAACTACCCAAGACTTATTCTCACTTAAAAAATAAATTCCTAATCAACTACCTCCTTCTTAACCTCTTATTTTTACCATTTTGAAATGGGTGCCACACTTGGCATGAAGAGAAATAGAAAATAAACCAAAAATAGTAAGCTTTACCTATTCTAAGGCCATCAACATTGGTCAATCCATAGTCGATGTTAGTAAGATCACTAATGTCAGTGATATAAGCCAAACTCCAACCTAAAGTTTAGAGTAACAAAAATAAAAAAATTCATTCTTACTTGCATTTAATCTCTCAACATTAAAATTTCAACATCTTGGCTTACTATTATCTTGTATAAGTAATCACAATCAGGAACCAAGCTCTTGAGGACTAGAAGCACCCACTTATTCTCTTTATTTAGGCCATCAATTTAGACTACTTTATTAGAGCCATCCATTTGGCACTTATCATTCAGTCACCACCATAACTAAGTACATCAATTATTTTATAGGTCTTTGTAGTATTTTATTTTCTATCACTTCATATCTACTATTCATTGCTTTATACATTCCTGATCGAACCCCTACGAGGGAGTTATAAAGCTAGCCTACTTATCTCTCCTTGACCTGACATACCAAATATTTTACCAGATCCACCTCTCTCTCTCTCTCTCTCTCTCTCTCTCTCTCTCTCTCTCTCTCTCTCTCTCTCTCTCTCTCTCTCTCTCTCTCTCTCTCTCTCTCTCTCTCTCTCTCTCTCTCTCTCTCCAACTTCCCAAACCTGACCAAAACCATTTCCTAGACCCAAAAAAGATATATGTACCCTCCCAAGCAATGGTTTCCCTTACTGACCTTGATAGCCTAACCAATATCGATCACCTTCACTAGATGACCTTGGTAGCATAACTAATATTAGTCACTTCCTTACTGATTTTGATGACTTTGAATTTTCTAAAATCTCCAAAACCTACCTAAACAACTTCTAAAATACAAACAAAATACACCACCTATACCCTATCACTCTCTACTACACTCAGGTCATGAATAACAATAAAATTATATCTCTTTCACTCTCTCTTTACCTCTCTTTTAGTTATTTATTACTCTTTTATCTCTCAAAAGTGGACTATCATCTCTAAGGAAGTTTCACACTTCCTAGAACAAACACGTAGCTTGGCAGCCCACTCATTTATCTACTAGCAAACATTTTGTGATAGTGCTTTCTCAATTATAGATAGTCCTCTCCAGCCAGAGAAGAGTGATTACAACATCTATATATAGTGTGTAAACTAATCTAAGTTAATTCTAACCACTTATCCCTAGCATTCTTTTATAATTTTCTTTAGACATGAAATAGACAAAATTTTATGAAACAGGGAGCTTCCCCTTGAGCCCACTACGGGCTACCACCGTAGACCCTCAATTTTAATTTCTTAGTGAAGAATAAGAGAGTGAATGATCTTTCTTAGCATGATGTAAATCTAGACCAGGTTGTACATTAAGAACACATAAATTTTAGTAGCAAGAAGAGGCATGTAAAATATATTTACAATAAGGAAGCCAAGGACATCCAAAACTCGGTTATCCAGGTATGTTTTTCAGTTTCTAGTTTCCATAAAATAATTCAATGATGTAATTTTATATTTCTTGTATAAGATAACAGTTGGTATTTTTTATATAATGCATAATAAAAATAATTGATGACATTTCATTTCACTCATTTATATCCATCTTTAGGAATTAGCTAAACCCATATCCACTTGCATAATAATAGAACTTGTCTGAATAAGTTTTTAATCTCTACAATAAAATCCCATTAGTAATAATGTTAATTCTTGATCCATTAGTCATTCATACATAGGCTGAAATGCATTCTTTCATAGACATTCAAATGTTCATATTAAACATTCTATTGTTGGCATTTATATTTCTTTGACATTGTTAATATTATGCTTAAATGGAAAGGTTTTATTTATTTTTGGTTTTTATAGGATACTTTCATTACAAGGAGTCATTCTATAGATGAAATTTTCTACTAGAAATTAACAAATTGTCTTGAGTTACCTTTGATAATAAAATGTAATAGAATTAGCAAAGTGTTTATCACCAGTTATTGGTCATCACTACATAGACTAGTGTTGAAGAATATCAACATATAAAAAATTCCATGCCATATTTGCATGTAGTATGAATATGTATAGAGTTTATGGATAACATTTTCCATGTCATTAGTTTTTAGAAATTTTAAAAAAAAATTGAAAAAAAAAACAACAATGAAAACTTTTGGGAGTTATGGGCAGTCTTAGTATGAAAAAAAACTTCCTAGTGGACCAAGTGTTGGATTAAAAAACCTTGATTAGAAAATCAATTTACTGGCTAGTCAAGGGAAAAAACATAAAAAAATAAAATACAATTTGTCTAATGGAACAATTGATGTAGTTTTTATATGGTTGCTTACTTTTGTGCTATTATTTTTAGCATAGCATGACTATACTTTTATCAATACTTTTTCCCAACATATTTCAATTTGACTATCATGGAAACAACACTAAATACTAAAGGTATGCCATGGTATTTTAATTTACTATTTTACATTTAAATTTATTTGTAAGTTTTGTTATTACATAAAGACCCACTCTTGCAAACAACTTATTCTGGAGAAATGGAAAAACTTCCATCTGATCTTGTGTATCTCATTCCACTTCATTCATTTGGCATGCATGAAGACATACATGAGCTTAGGTGTGGGGGAGGAGAATAAATTTTAAGATATAATATTGGGCTTATCCAACTATACAACAATAGTTTGATCTTGATCATGGTACATAGTTTTGTTATCCAAACATATAAAAATATTTTGATCTTGATCATGGTACATAGTTTTGAAAGGAACAAGATTTTTTTTTATGTCAAAAGTTGCTTTGTGGTCAAAATAAGTATGTGTAGACACAATAGGAAATTATCAACACAAGAACCTACTCTCACCCCATCAAAAAAAAGAAGAAGAAAAAGGAAAAGAAAGAAATAAAACAAGATAAAGAGAGAAACATGAGAATTCCAAACAAGGACCTATGTCAAAAGGATAAATTACAATATAAGGATAGTAGGAAAACCCTCCGCATAATAACCTATCCTTAAATATCCATTTTCATTGGCCACTTTTGTTTGGGATTTTAAAAGATAAATTTCATTATAATTATTCAAATCAAATCAATTTGGGAAGCCCATTTGAATTATTAATATAAGTCTAACCCATGCATATGTACCATGATGTTTTAAATAGTAGCATGCATGAAATTATGTGTGAGGGAGATGATGAGTCCATAAAATGGCTAATTATATCCACAAAATAAAATACTTTTTATTGCATAAGAAGTATATCTCAATATAGTTTCTAAACTTATGGTCTATTTAGAACAAAATAGTAAGTATATATCATGGTTATGTATTTATAATTATTTTTTATCTATTTATTTGTTATTACTAATGATTATTGGGGAAAAAGATGTTAATGAGTGCATATACAGTCCATACTAAATCAAGAATGATTCAAAGTATGAAGAGTAACCATTCAAGAATAATGTTGGAGTAGTATTAGAATTTTATACAACAAGATCCAGTATTCTAGTCAAGTTATGGACTCTTATAGGTTTCTTTTAGACTCCCATAGTAGCTACAAATTATAATAGACTTGTTAGAATAGCTACAGATTACAACAAGCTTGTTATAGTAGCTATGGATTATAATAGGCTTGATACGAACCATCTATAGATTACAACAAACTTGCTATAGAACAAAAACAAATTACATTAGACTATCTATGGATTACATTAGATTAACTATGGATTACTTTAGATAGATATAGATTTCACTAGGCTTGATATGGATTTCACCAAGATTGCTACAAATTTTAGCAAGTTACTACAAATTTCAATAGAATTGATACAGACTTCAACAAAAATGCTACAGAGTTGTTTGAGAAGTATTTCTAATAGTATTATAATGTTCCAGCTTGTAGATACCTAAAATGTGTCGACTCTCCCTTGGTCCCCTCCTTAACCCTTACACATCTTATTAATTTAAAATACAATACTTATTTTGAATTAATGACATCACCCTAGACAACTCACCTAGGACACATCACCTAGGACACCTCGCCTTAGACACCTCACCCCTAAGACTATTTCCTACCCCATGACTCACCCCAAGACTAAGTCCTTTATATCATAACTACCTAAGACCCATTCCAACTGCCTAACCAACACTCGTGCTTAATAACCTCACCCATTGACCATTCTCTAATGGAAAATACACTCAGCAGATGGAGAATGGGCTTCTTAGCCCTTTTACTCATTCTCCACCCACCGACATCAGTCGATTATTGGCCGACGCCAGTGGGATCACCGATGTCAGTTTACTTAAACTGATTTCTAACCCCCAAAATGCCTCTTAGACTCATCTAATCGCCCCTTAGCTCTTATCAATCATTTTCAAGGACTCTCTCACTAGGATCTAGCTCTCGCTCTCTCTTCCTCTCAGACTCTGAGACATTAATAGGCATCAGACTTCAACTAATGCTCCCTTGGCCACAAAGACTCTACACCAGTCACTCCAGATTGGACTGAAGCATTGCATGGGGACCTGGGCATTAGCCGTAATAGGCACAAGTGTTCGACATCTTGATTCTTCTTCTCACCAGAGCTAAGTATTTCTTCTGCCCTTTCATTTCAGTAATTTAGAATAACATAGTCAATTTGTTATCTCTAAATACCACTAGACCAGATTTGACTTTCAACCAAACCCGACTTCTTCTAGGGAAAGGCTGAAAAGCCTTCCTCTCACCCTTACCTTTTTTGACAACCTATCATCTACCTTTGCCCTTCTATAGGCCTTATTCATCTCCCTACAACCCTGGACAGACCCTAACTCCTTCCAGACCCCTCTATCGACCATAAACCCATCCAAGGCCATTGCCCTAACCGACATCGACTACTACCCCTACCGACGTCGGCAGCATAACCGACGTTGGCAACTTGACAAACCGACGCTGGCAGGAATACCGACATTGGCGACTGTGGAAGACTAATAGCAGGAATTAGGTACACATTATCTATTTCTATTTCTTTAAGTCTTCAATTATTGCTCTTTATCCGACACTCTTTTTATCAATAAGTGGACTGTCATCCCTCAAGGAAGTCTTTGCACTTCTGGGACCGAGCTTTGCTTGGTAGTCCACCATATATCATCTAACATTTTTTCATTTAAGTCTTTCTTGTCTACAGGTGTCATCCTCCACAGCCAAAGAGGATCTCCTTCAATCATCTGGATATGGTGTGCAACTTCATCTGGGTATCATCTAACCCCTGACCATTATCCTTAGTTTCTTTCTTCTTCTGAATGTAAATAGCAAAAATGAGTAGAAACATTCTGGCATGCCTGGTGGGACCCCTGGAGTTTTCCTTGGGTTCATCATTTCTTTTCTTCTAAAGGCAATCTTTCATATAGTTGCATTAGGAAAATTTTCTCCTCTTGCATCCTTCTTTCTTTTTCTTTTGAAAAGAAACCATAAGCACAAGTTAAAAAGAATCTTTCTTTTTCTTCTTTTCATTTTCTTACCTGCATCTTAGAGTAGTGAAATTTATGCTCTTAACCTTTTCCTCACTTGTCTGCATCTGAACAAACATTTCAATTTGTGTTAAAAATTAAATGCATTTTCACTCCTGCTTGAATGCATATTTAGCTCATCTAGTAATTAACCACATTATGAATAAATCATAGTGCACATATGTTACACGACCAGACCACTATCACAATCAAACATCTAAACATACCTGAGACAAGGCCCGACTAGGATTTCACCACCTAGCGGATACCTTACCCTTTCTGGTGATCCTACTTGGACTTCACAACCAAGAGGAGGACCCACTCTATTCTCTGGCAGAGTATAAACTCTAGGTGAAGTATATACTGGCTAAGCGACCCAACTTGGCTCTAGGCTCGTGAAGTGAGGGGAGAAAGCCCCTAGCACCAAGCCACATACAGAACCTAACACAGACTTTTTGAGCACCAAAACTAACCTGAAACCAACCTTAGACTGCCTCTTTTAGGACCCATTCTAAAAAGCCCACTTCCAATATATTCTTCTAAGGCATAAGCCACCTCGACTCTAAAATTTATTCTTAGGACTTTAACGTTTAGAAGTTGCTTGCCTTCATCACTTTTGCTATTTTTATCTGGTTTTTTGAGCTGGTAAGGATGCATTATTCTGAGTTCTTAAACAACTCAGAGCTTTCTTTTTCTTCCAAAAACTTTTAGTTTTCTGAGTTTCTGGAAACACACAGTCACCGACATCAGTTTTTCCACTGACGTCGGAAACTTATCTTCACCGACATCAATTTTTCCACTGATGTCGACAACCTATCTCCATCGACATCAATATTTCAACCGATGTCGGTCACTTTCAACAAACTTTTTCTAAAATAGCAAGCTTAAAACCCAACTTTCTTGCTGTACAACACCCCTTTTGGTTTTCTAAAACTGAAATATATAGTTTTTGGAACCTAGACACCTTTCACCTTTGATGGATTTGACACACAGTCAAACCAAATCCTTTATTGACCATGCAAGGCAACAACCACTTCTACCTTCACCTTTCATATCAAGTCCCCAAATGGAGTATACTTCAAACATTGAGCGTACTCTTATCCAGCCAACCCCCGACCAACATCCAATTGTTCCTGAAGGGGATCAAAACTTTGAGAGACTCCTTGACCACAATGTCAAGGCTCTCCAACACTATCTCACAAGAATCCAAATGCGAGATCCTTCAGGTAATCTTATTTATGGGATGCCAACTACCTTAACTAAAGTAAAAATGATCTCAACAGCCTCTGCTACCCAACCCATAATAACTCATGCTATTACCTCGACCATTAAATTGACCATGACCAATGTCCACAATTGGGCCTCCACTTCCATTTTTGGACCTACCTCCATAGGGGTTTTCGTACCCCCTCAACCACAAACAATTCAATCAAGTTTGACACCTTTTCATAACTTGGTTGTCTTTAGCCCACACACTCTTGCACCCACAAATACAAGAGTGACCACCTACCCCTTAACCAGTGTCACCAATATTCAATCACCTTTGGTGGCACCTAGTCAAGTTGTGCCCTCTAGCTTCATGGCACAAGCCCCCTTAACCTCAACCTCAGTCCCTATGACGAACTACCAATATGGTGTGCCTATGCAAGCACAACTAAGTACATCATATGCCCCTCCTAACGCCTTCTAGGTACCTTACAACCTGGGGGGTGCTCCACCTGCCAATCTATCAGTAGATCTAGTCAAGATGCTGATGGATAAGATGTCTAACCTTGAGACATCCATTTTTGGTTTAAGCAATGTTCTTTCATATGAACAAGTATGCAATGAACCCATCCACCCTTTGATCCCTATTCGACCATATCCTAACCAGTGGGAGCTCCCAAAATTTACTCACTTTCAGAGTAAAGAGGACCCAAAGCAACATCTATGAGCGTTTAGACACACTTATTACCTTATAGCCCACGATGATGTGTTATTACTGCACACATTTCCCATGTCACTTTCTGGTGCCACCCTTGATTGGTATAGCTCCATTACCAGTCATTCACTTTTTTATTTCACTCAACTCGCCCAACTATTTCTCGACCACTTTTTAGTCAACATCACCAAAAAGGTCTCCATTATAGACCTCTATTCTATTAAACAATTTGACGATGAATCAATAGCTGACTTCGTCGCCCATTTGAGAGGTTTGATTAACCAACTCTCCTTTTCATTACCTCAAACTGAACTCATTGAGCTCTTTTCAAGAGCATGTGCTAAGCACATCTCATCTACTTTGTGGGTTCAGACATTCCACACATTTGACAAAGCTTTCACCATAGCCATAAAGCTTGAACTTTGTGCAGTCAAATAAGACAAGGTTAAATTGTGTAGTAATGCAAAATCCAATGACCCTTCTTCATCCAAACCTTCTTCTTCCCACTCTAAGTCCAAATGATCGTCAAATGCTGTGGTCCTTAGGCCTTCATCTTCAACAACCAACCCATCTCAACCTTCCACATCAGACTACATCACAAAACAATTCCAACAATGATACGTACAATGTTAATAGACTCCAATAGGAGAGTCATACGCTTCCGTGTTGGATAAACTCATCAAGTAGGGGGTCCTTAACCTCCCTCAAATTTGACCACCCCAATTTGACCCCTCAAAATCCATCCCTACATGGTATATGGAAAATAAATTCTATCACTATCATCATGTCAATGGTCATGACATAAACAACTGAAAAACCTTCAAAAACATCATTCAAGACATGCTGGACAAGGGGGATCTTGTTTTGGATAACCCAAATGCGTCAGTTAACCAAAACATAGACATCTTTAGACAACCATTCCCTAACCATCCCCCTAGTCAAAATCACATTCAGACCATAGTTGATGACCTTCACGAGCGTAATATATGCACAGTCGACATGGTTTTTAACCAACCTCTCCCATAGTCTAAAGAAGTTAATCAACCTATTTGTCCACCATAGGAAGAAGAGCCTTCTTCTCCTATTTATCTGCCATAGGTAGAAGAGCCTTCTTCTCCTATTTATCCATCATAGGTTGAAGATCCTTCTTCTCCTATTTGTCCACCATGGGTAGAAGATCTTTCTTCTCCTATTAGTCTATCATCCACTCTTTCACACATAAGAGAGACTCCTTTGACTTCTCCCATATTGGAGGATGCTTTGATGGCACCAACACCGATGGCCTCACCCTCATCCTTCCTATCATAAATGGGGGATCATACTTTCCCCGCTACTCAATCACACGTAGAAGCCATGACCATCCCATGCCTCTCAAACCTCACTCACCCACAAGTGAAGGTAGACTTGAACCTCACCTCACCCAATAGTAGTCCTTGCACTAAACCAAAGAAGGCTGCTAAACTACATCAGAGAACTTCTCCCCCACCATCACCATTGCCCTCTATTTTGGGTCCACACCCATCCACCTGAATAGGAGTGCTTCCTACTCCAACACCTCACAGAGGCAAATTGCCTCCATTACTCTCTCAACCTAACACAAACATACTTCCTCCAAAACATCCAACATCTCTCATTAATCAAGTGCCATCTACACGTGTGGCCACACCACCAACCACAAAGATGATACGACAAACTCCCCAAACAACTCCTAAAAAGGAGTTGTCAACACCTACTACAACAAAAAGCACAAAGCCATTAAGGGGATTCTATGCTTCGATGTTATGCCAATTATTGCAGTCATCTAGCATCACTCTTCCACTTATTAAACCATATCAACCTTTCAGATCAAAACCATCTTGGTTTGATGACACTAAAATTTGCTGGTATCATCGCACACCTGGACATGATACTAAGCGTTGCTATGCCCTTAAGGTTGTTATTTGTCAACACTTGAAAAAGGAAACCCCTCACATTGAGGCTTCTTCTGACCACTCTTTTGACAAAAATTAGACACCATCCCATGCCTCCCAAACTTCTTCACCTAAATTGGGATCTCCATACAAGACTATGGTCCCTCTACCACTTTCCACTCCTTTATTAGAAATCAACACAATTGATGTGGCCACAAGGCCCCAAGCTGTGAAGAATAAAGGAAAATACTAGACTTCTACACCTTTGACATATCCATTATTCGTCAAGACCTCTCAACCAACAAAACCCAAGATTTCTATCTTGGACATGTCTCGACCAACATCACTGGGGAAAATTCTTCCTAACCTCTCTAGTCCACATGAAATTTGGTATAAGCAACTTGTGGACTACTTGACATATTTTATCATACCTCCCAATTTCTCTAGCAATGGACGGTGGGCTTTTATCAAAAGCACTGCTCGCTACACCTTGTTGGGGGGACATCTCTACAAATGAGGTCAAGACGGCCTCCTTATCCAATGCCTAACAACCACTGAGACTTCCCATGTCATCAAACCAATCCATGACAGGACTTGTGGGGGACATTTTAGTGGTAACTCAGTTGCCAAGCGCGTCCTTTGCCTGGGCTATTATTGGCCCACTATCAACCAAGACTACAACAACTATGTTCGGCATTGTACCAAATGCCAACATCATACTAACCGACTTCATGACCAACATCTACCAAAACCTACCTACAACAATGACCAACATGCAACCAATTTGGAATGAAGTAAATGGGGCAAGTTTGCTCCTAATTGATTCGGACCTTACATCAACACACAAGCATGGATCAGGGACTTATCGTCTGTCTTCTCTTGAAGGATAACCAAAACCTGAGCCTCTTAATGCCTTACATCTACAACCATTTTATTGTTAATCAAGTAGTCATTCACTTGACATTTAACTTGAGCTTATCCCTTGAGCAACCCCCCATCATCATCATTCCTATTCCTTTCAACCCTTTTGACAAGCATGAATGCTTTGTCCTAATAAAAGGGAAACCTTTAAACCTCTATAGTCAAGTCCATGACCAAAAGTCTAGTCAAAAATAAAACTATAAAATTGGGATGCCTATTCAAAGGTCATAAACTATAAATGTAGACTACTCCCTCGAAGGACAGCTACATCATTGCTGTAATAAAATAGACTGCTCCCTTGAAGGACAGCTATTCACAGACATCCAAACATAAAAAAAGCACAATATAGACCACTCCCTCGAAGGATGGCTATGACCAAATTTTGCTACATACATATCACAACATGACCATAAAACACAACAATATTTCCAAGTGGACTTCTCGCATTGATCAGTCTACCATAAAATAAAATAAACAAAAAAAACAAAAAAACAAAAAATGACTAACAAACTATTAAGTCATGGACTTGCCTATAGTCATTTTCAAGGTCACCTATAAAAGGGGAAAAGTTGTTCCTACCAAAAAGGGTTACCCCATCCTTACATCTCACATAATCATGCCTATCATCCCAACATACTCAAGGGATTTCAAGCTCACTTAACGTCAAGTGATTCAACTACTTCTCTAACACAAACCTATGGTAAACGACGTAATGCATGAATGGGGATTTTGTTTCCAAAAACCATATCTATGCTATCATTATAGTCCTTGTCAATGAAAGAGCAACGCGCCTTTCACTTTTTATACATCTTGGTCACATCTAACCAAACCAAACCAAACCTTTTTTAGACCACTAACATGACTTAGCCCATTCACATAAGTTTCTATGGACAACAATACACATGGGAACTATCAACCACACATAGCCAATGTTATAGAATACACCATCACACAATATGGAAAAGGCTATAACATCATCTACAATTCATTTTTAGCATACACCATCAACAATATGGAAAATTGCTAGGGATGAAAGACCACATTACCAATGTTACAGAATATACCATCACATAATATGGAAAAGGTTGTAACATCATCATATCTTCATCATTTCAAGCATGTACCATCACACATATGGGAAATGTTGACATCTCTAACCTGACCAACTATTGACCACTTTGACCCATTTTCTGAACTACATTGGTCTGATGCCCCTTACAATAGGGGATATGTAGGCAGCACTCAGTCTTCTGAGGTTAGTTCGGCCATTCCCCCATTCATCTCCCTAATGATGATGGCCATTTCATTTGTCCATCTATCTGATAGACCAACCATCTAACCTTTAACCAAATCATGACCAATTAACCAACCCTGACATTGTATAAGTCATTTTCAACTTCTCATGGGGCACACTGGAGATCACATACATCTCCCTAACCACAACACATGCCACTTGCGATCATCTCCTCAACCCAACTCAACAAATGACCATGGAGATTACGCCTATCTCCTATGACCACGACCATTTTTGAGACAACTTTGCCTTAGTTGTTTTGATTGCATGTATGCTACCTCATGAATAGATAGCAAAATTGTGCGCACCTCATATTATGACCCTCACACATGTTGTCGAATCACGCTCCAGTTGATCCTCAATATTTGTGACATTTTCATGTTTTCTAGGAGCACTTCTTGAGCCCGAGATACTTAGAACATGATGACCATTGGAGCTACAGCTTTGATCATTTAACCCAATTAGCTATGACTAAATGCTAGGGACTAGTTATTTTGATTTTATCACTCCTCAACCTTTGACTACGATAATTTAACCTATCTATCATGTGAAGTGGTGTACGCACAATCCCAACTATTGCAGTGTTCACACTCAAACTTCACCACAACCCATCCACTGCCTATCAAATCAGCACCCAATATCAGGTTACCTTCCCTCGACTCTTGCTTTGAGGGGGAATACCTCATCACCATACCTGGGGCATCTACTCCTATTTCTGACTTGTAGTTCATCTAGAACAACCAACAAGACAAAAAGGGGCAAATGTAGACACCTAAAATGTGTCAACTCTCCCTTGGTCCCCTCCTTAACCCTTACACATCTTATTAATTTAAAATATAATACTTATTTTGAATTAATGACATCAACCTAGATAACTCACCTAGGACACATCACCTAGGACACCTCACCTTGGACACCTCATCCCTAAGACTATTCCCTACCCCATGACTCACCCCAAGACTAAGTCATTCATATCATAACTACCTAAGACCCATTCCAACCACCTAACCAACACTCGTGCTTAATAATCTCACCCATTGACCATTCTCTAACGGCAAATACACTCGACAGATGGAAAATGGGCTTCTTAGCCTTTTTACTCATTCTCCACCCACTGACGTCAGTCAATTATCGGCCGACACCGGTGGGATCACCGACGTCAATTTACTTAAACCGAGTTCTAACCCCCAAAATGCCTCTTAAACTCATCTAATCGCCCCTTAGCTCTTATCAATCATTTTTTGGGACTCTCTAGCTGAGATCTGGCTCCCGCTCTCTCTTCCTCTCGAACTCTACGACATCAATAGGCATCAGAATTCAACTAACACTCCCTTGGCCATAGAGACTCTACACCAGTCGCTCCAGATTGGACTGAAGCATTGCACGGGGACCTAGGCATCAGCCGTAATAGGCACAAGTGTTCGACATATTGGTTCTTCTTCTCACCAGAGCTAAGTATTTCTTTAGCTATTTTTATGTATATATTTTTCATAATAGATTGTATTTGAATATATGTTTATGTAATTTTATTATAATAAATATCTTTATTAATATTTGGTGGGGATTGAGATTATGTTATAATATATTTTATTATTAGAATAAATATCTCTCTCCATATTTTGTGGAGATTGAGATAGGATACAGTATCTATGTTGTTACACTTAAATAAGGTGTTGGTTAGAAGCATAAAATTATAAATTCAACCTTCAACACTTGAATCAATCAATCAATGAATACACTTTTCCTTCCATTATTCTGAGCAGTCCATTCTGAAACTTGTGTCCTAAATAAAATTCTCTTCTAAAAATGAGGTGGCCACTCATTCCAATGAATATGGATTAATTTATTTATGTTTATTTATTTATTTTGAAATTATTTTGTTTTCTATAAATTATCATTTTATTTCTTTTATGTTGTAAACATTTTTTTGTATAGTTTGCTGTAAACCTGTAGGTGGTTTGTTTGCTTATCATTTATTTTCAATTTAGTAATTTCATTTTTTCAAGTGTGATTTCATTTCTATAAATGTTCTTTTATTTTTTTAAGTGTGATTTAATTTTTTCAAGAATGATTTTAAATTCTTAAAAAGTATGGATTGTGATAGAAGGAACCATTTTACAGAGATCTCTTTCTCCTTTTGCGTACAACCTTCAGACACCAGCCCTGGATTAGCATTATTAAATGAAGGATATTGATGACAACCATAAATGACCTCTAAAAATTACTAAAATTATGAAAATGTCTCACAAGTCTTAAAAAATATATCTATGCACTTGGTTTCATCATTATATCATGAAAACACACTCCAATTCATCTTCTCAGTATTGCCTAAGTTTTTCACTGTTTACACCATTAGGTCTATCTATGACTGGCTAACTTGAAATACCAATTTATAATATTAGAATAATTAAATATATCAAGAAACCATAATGTTCATGAAGTAAGAGTCTCTAGTTCATTCTTCCATCCATTTTATTTTCTTGACCAATGTAAATTTTTAAAGCTACATCAAATTCTTCACAAACAAGCCTATATCTGCACATTTTATCTCTCATCTGACTAACCACCACCACCTATATGTACTTTGGTGAGTTCAATACATGAAATAATAATTTTTATAGTAATTTGAGACCATTATGGGCTAATTTTGACAAGATCTTCCATATCATGTTCTTATTAGGGTTTTAGGGAGGTATAACATAGGTTTTTGTGTTAATAATTATTCATAAAGGACTACCCCTTAAATACAAAACCAATGCCTATATATATTATATAGTAACCTTCCCCATCTCTCTTTAACATATAAATTTCCCATGTAAAGGTTACACATGGTGACAAATTTCTGAAAGTGCCTCTCAGGTCTCAAGACCTCATTTTATGAACTTGAGAAGGCCTAAAATAGTTTTTTATTAAAAATCACTTCAAACCATGGCCTCAAATTTTTTTAACATTATTAAAACAAAATATCATACCTTTTCTCATGCTCACATATTCAAAATTTCCTTGAAAAATGATCTTCATGCCTCATTATGCCAAGTAGGGTCTATGAGTGTTCCAGGTGCAAACTTGATCTAAAGGTCCTACCCCTATAAGATCACCCTAAGACTATAATGGATGATTATACAAATTATTATCATGATCACACAACATTCAAAAAAGTCTCACTTGCCTGAGATCACTAACCTCATCATGCCACCAACTTATACCTTGACCTTGCCATGACTATGCTTAAGATTTTAATGCAGTTGACACATTAACCTATTCCTTCCATGTAATGACCTAAAAAAACATAAAAAAAGTATACATAAGACATCACATCACACTCATATAACTTCACCTTTATCTTTCTGATGATTATAATCTTCCACAACCTCATACAGACCTAAAACCACATGACCAAGCATCATATGACCTTGCATCTCTCTTCCATGCACATGTAGCTTCTATGCTCATGATAACTCTCATCCATATAACACTCTCTCTTTCATTAATGTACTTACTCATGAAAAATCTTATGACCACACTCTTATTTCTCATGAATACACTCATGGAAACACTCTCTTTGTGACACTATCATGCTCAAGCACTTGGCTAAATAAACATTTGACATCAATGACCATTATGCCTTTATATAATGCATAATTTTGAAATCAATGACAAAAACATGCCAAAAAACTCCCCCTTTTTCATTTATTTCAAACACATTGATGAAAAACACACTAAGAAAATGAAATCACTTCTCATTTATTTATTCTCCCCCTTTTGACATAAATGACAAGGTGTCTTCCACATACTACCATCTGATCCTTATACCTAAACTTCAATAAAAACATAAAGATAAAAATCTCCCCTATCTCCATGCATACATTATTATCACTACTTACTTTCTTTCAGAGCTAATGAAACACTAGATTAGTTCCCCTTGAGCACTTAGCTTCCTTAATGACTACTAGGGGCAGGGATTACACCCATTTCCTATCTTAGATGTTCAAAATTTGCCTTTGAAAGTGGCTTGGTCATAATGTTTGAAATATGATCCTTTGTAGAAACATATTCAAGTATATTACTTTTTTCACTTGCCTACTCTCTCAAGAAATGATACCTAATGGGAATGTTCTTACCCCTTGAGTACATAAAAAAGTTCTTTGAGATGCTTATAACACTTATATTATCATAATAGATAGGGCTAGAACCATCGTAATCCACCTTGTAGTCTCTTAAGGTTTTTCTTATCCATAAGACCTAGGTGCAACATGAAGTTGTTGTAATTTACTCAGCCTCATAAATAGATAATTCCATAGATGGTTGCTTCTTGCTTATCCATGAAACTGGGCACTCACATAAGGAAAAACCTACTCCACTAGTATTATTCCTATTATATATACTCCTTGCCCAATATATATCTTTATAGGTTTCTAAATTGAACTCCTTACTCCTTGGATACCACAAACCAAACTCCATATTCCCCTTGGGATACCTTAGTATCCTTTTGACTACTTATAGATAATTTTCGTTTAGATCTGCTTGAAACCTTCCCATAAGATCTACTACTTTCATGATGTTAGGTCTAGAGGTATTATTGTATAACAAACATCCAATCATTGAACTATATGATGTCTAATTGACCTTTAGAGACTCATATTCCTTTCTCATCTTACATCTTATGATCATAGGTGTACTAACTACCTTGAAATCTTCTATCTCAAACTTCTTCAACATCTATCTTATATACTTGGCTTATAAAATGAATACACATTTTTTAGATTGATTAATTTGTAACCTAATAAATAATTATAGTTCTCCTAGCATGAACATATCAAACTCCTTCGTCACATATACAAAGGCCTTACTCATGTTCTCATTGTTTCAACCAAATATGATGTCATCCACATAGACAACAATAATCAATTGATTGTCATATTCTATCTTTATGTACATATTATTATTTTTAACTCCTCTTTTGAATCTTTGATGTAATAGATACCTATCCAATCTGGCATACCAAGCTCTAGGAGCTTGATTTAGACTATAAAGTGCCTTTTTCAATCTACAAACATATTTGTTTATTACCTGATAATGAGAAGCCCTCAGGTTTATATATGTATATCTCTTCTTCCAAGTTTCCATTTAAAAAGATAGATTTAACATCCATTTGGTACAAATTGAACCCTTTAAATCTTACATATGCTAGAAATAATCTGATGGCCTCCAATATTGCTACTAGTTCAAAGGTATTATCAAAGCCTACCCCTTCAACTTTTGCATATCCATTGCATACCAATATATCCTTGTTCCTAGTGACTTTTCCATCTTCATTCAACCTATTTATAAACACCCATTTTGTACCAATGACATTATTGCCTTTAGGCCTAGGAACTAGTTCCCAAGTCTCATTCTTATCTATTTAGTTTAACTCATCATTCATAATACCTATCCAAAACTTGTCTTTTCTTGATTCTAAAAGCTTCTTAGGATTAATTTTAGACAATAGAGAAACACTCTCTTGGTTTAGGTTACTTAACAATCCTCTCCTTGTTTACATACATGCAACCTTGTTGCCAATGATTTATGATTTATGATTATCTGTTTGAATCTATCTTGAGGGAGCTTTCAAGTCTTGTCTTTCCTCAAATTTTTATTCTTCCTAATCAAAATCTATTATTTCCTCTTCATTATTTAAGTCTAGACTCTTTGATATATCTTTTGATTGTGATTGTGATTTTTTTATCTCATTAATATTCACATTGGTACATTTTAATATCTTCTATAACATCTGGTTATAAAATTTATAGGCTAAGGTTGTAGATGATTATCATAATAATATAACTTCATGAGACATAGAATAAAACTAACCTCAGTCTTCCTCATCTCTTTTGATGAAACATTTTGTCCCAACACACTCTAAAGTGTTTCACATTAGTATGTCTACCTTTTCATAGTTCATAAGGAGTCTTATTGCCATTAGTCCTTATATGTCCTCTATTAAAAATGTAGACTAAATCGTTCATTGATTCTCTCCAATATCCATTAGATAATCTAGACTCATTTATCATAGTTATTTCCATCTATTGAACTATCCTATTCTTTCTTTACACTACTCCATTTTGTTTAGGTGTCCTACCTACTAAAAACTATCTCCTTGTCGCATGGACCTCATAAAATTCATCAAACTCATCAGACTAAAACTCTCCTCCTCTTTTAGCTCTAGAAACTTGATCTTCCCATTCTTATCATTCTCAAAAAGATCCTTGAATGCCTTAAACTTATCAAGAGCTTCTGACTTTTCTTTCAAGAATACTACCCAAGTCATTCTTATCTAGTCATCTATGAGTAACTTGAAGTAGTTATCTCCTTGAATTCTATGGATTATTATAGGTCTATAAAGATCAGTGTGTATTAAATCCAAATATCTTGTAGTAGAGTATTCCTTGGACTTGAACCTTATTTTAGTCTTTTTACCATGTT
The DNA here is from genome assembly GCA_037957365.1 of Torreya grandis. Taxonomy (NCBI): domain Eukaryota; kingdom Viridiplantae; phylum Streptophyta; class Pinopsida; order Cupressales; family Taxaceae; genus Torreya; species Torreya grandis. The sequence continues at coordinate 264,940 of JARHVA010001836.1, read as the reverse complement.
AACATGCCTTGTAAAGTATGTTTGTAGGTTTGGTGATCTTAGGCATGTTTTTCATAAACTTCTTAGTGATTATATTGACTATATTTTAAAGATTTAGGTTACCTAACATTTTGTTCCATAGACAAATTTAATCTATATTTCTCATAAAGCATCTCTCCTTATTGATCTCATTCAAGACATATAGATTATTATTCGTCCTCTTAGTATTGGCAATTAGCCTTCCTAATTTATCTCTCCTTATCTCACACCCTTTATCATGTAAGGTTATTATGTGTCCTTGGTTTCACATTTGACTTACACTAATTATATTATGTTTCAAACCTTCCACATACAAAAAATTCTCTATCTTGGTCTTCCCATTTTCCAAACTCAAGATACCCTTGCCAACTAGATTGATAGTTGTGTTGTCTCTAGATTTCACTATTCCTAAAACATTCTTCTTCAATGAGATGAACTTGTTTCTATCTCATGTCATGAATTGAGTAACCACTATTTTTATAACATTTCATGCCTTAGTCTTGAATGTGAAAGGTATTCTAAGCGAACATATATTTATATCTTTTAGTCTTCTACTACTTATAAAACAATCCATCTTGACTCTTGGGTTCAATATGATCAGTCCCAACATTATTTGGCTTCCATACCAATATTTGACCCTTATCATGCACTCTAGGAGATCCATATACCTTATTAAGTCTTGAGGTCATTATAAATCTATTAGGATAGAATATTGTAATGTGTCCCATATTATGAAAATTGTAGCAAACAATATTAATGTACTTACCTCTTAACTAATCTCTCTTTCTCCCATTGTCCCATGGTAACTCATCCCTTATTGTATTAGGAAGGATAATTGGTCTCTTCATGTTGAATTTCATATTGTTACTCTTGAATTATTCTAACTTCTCATGCTTTTTCTCAAACTTTCTCATTTTTTCTATGAACTTCTCATGCTCAACCTTCAAGAAATGTAGCTCTTTCTTCAACTGATCATGCTTAACTTCTTTTAATTCCTAAGATCCTTGATGGTCTTCTCATCCCTTTTGGTTTATTTGACCATGTCACCTTTTATTAAGAAAATTAGGCAAAGGTTGGTCGAGGCCAATGATAGATACAAAAATTATGTTGATCTGAAGAGAAAAACTAAGTAGTTTTTTTAGGTGATAAAGTATTTCTATGGGTTAAGCCTAAAAAAACTTGATTAAATTTGAGAAGTAAATAAAACTTTCACTGAGATATGTGGGACCCTTTGAGGTTTTGTAAGTGGTCAATCTTATAGCATATAGGCTTGCATTGCCACCAAATTTATCTCTTTTGCATAATGATTTCCATGTGTCTCTTCTTAAAAAGTATGTTACTGATCTTTCAAATGTGTTGGATTGGAATGCTTTAGAAGTTATATACCTTAGGGTGGTTGTGGTAAAACCAATTAGAATATTTGACACTCTCTAATTTAGTCTGCATAATAGAGAAGTGTCATAATACAAGGTCTAGTGGGACTAATATTTTGAAGATAACACCACTTCGGAGAACTATGATGAGTTTTATAGGTTGTTTCCACCTTTGTTTGCTTCATTTGTTGTTGTATATTATATTTTTTTTTTGATAAATAATATTTTTAATTCAAAATTTGTGTTTGAATAAATGTCATCAGGATGATGACTAGATTTAGGGGGAATAATTTCACATTCTAATTTCTATCTAAGCTAAAAAACTTATTTGATCCATAGATTATTATGGTTGAATATTTGATTAGCTAATGTTTGTTTAAGCTTTATGTCATATGTTGATTATAAGATAATTATGTGTTACTTAATGTATATGATTGGATTAATATGAGTTAGTAGTACTTTTATATTCTATACATTATGATCATGTTTGTTAACTATACAATATTATTTTATGGATATAATTATCTTTTGTGAGAACAACCTTCATTGTTGTGAGTTGGATGCAAGACAGATCCATCCTTCAGGGTGTGACAAAGGGATAACATCATCAAAGAGGGCGGTTTAGATGGAGATGTTGGGTGATGACAGAGAATGAATTTATAAACCCTTGTACACATCACATAGTATATCATATTTCATAATTAATTGTTTGAGATATATAATATAACATGTTTGGTGTTACTTTTCATTTAAGTGATTGTTAATATGCTTTCTAGTGTGATCTTGATTACTGTTAATATTCATGTTGATTTGTTTGAGTGAGTTCACTAATTTTATTATCATACATAACTTATACTGTACGGTGTAGTTGCTTTGTTAAATGATTGAATATGTGTATGTTTTTAATTATCTCACTACCTTATTAGGTATAGCTATTATTGGGAGAAGAAAATAGGTAAATAAAGATACATAGGATATTCTTTGGATATTCATGTGTTATATATGAAATTATCATCTATATGTATTTTATCCTATCCTTCATGACTTATAAAAGGATATAAGATGAGAAGTATCCTCTTTTTGGCACCAATGTATGAGAAGAATGTGAATAGTTAGGAACTAAAAATGACTATAAATATGTATGTTTGTATGAAGAAGATGATGAACCTTTGTTGAGATCAATATATACTTTCTATTTATGGTTATCTATTGTATTTCTTATGTTATTCCTTGTAATGTGTTAATATGTTTGATCCTATTTAAATTAATTTGAATACTCTAAAAATCCTAAGAAAACTATAGCTAATATTAATTCTTATCTATCACATAATAATTCCTCTCTGACATGTTTATGTTAAATATGAATTCTCTACACTATTCTACAAATTATAATAAAACTTAGCTATCCTTGTCCTTAGCATGTTCTATTATATCAAAAACCTCTACTAATAGTGGTGAGGTAAGCATAAAAATACTCCTTCTAGAGGAATATATGATCATATGGTTATTCAGGCAATGAGACATCGAAACATGGTTAGAATATAATGTATGGAACTTCATAGAAGAAGAATCTAAAAGGACCGGTCTTACCACAAGTGAAATTGTTTAGGAGCATATCTACAGAGAAATATATGAAATTTTTTGGTGTGAAATACATAAATTTATAACCAATTGGTTGACAAGACTAAAATACCATTACTTCAATCCCAAAATGAAAGAAATAATCACTTGGAATGCAGAAAAATAGACTAGTTCTTGAAACTAGAAATTGATTGGACGAGAGTGATAAACTATTGGGTCACCACCACTATAGATAGATACATCACTAAATTTATAGTACAAGGATATATATAATTTAAATCAATATAGGACTAATTTTTATGAGTAATTAGAGGATTTTTTTGTAGTGACTACCTCTCTTGTTAAATATGTTGGTTGTGGATAAGGCCATGGTGCCTACTCCAACCAATATGGAGTAGTCAATTCAAGAGTATGGGGATGTGTGCAAATGATTGTAAATTATGGATAGATGAGTAAGTAAATCTTGAACTTGAAGTTAGAATGGAGATACAAGGGAAGAAGATTCAAAAGAAAAGTCTAGATTCAAAATTAGAATTATAATAATAGAATAGATGGAATCACTAGAAGAATACCTAAATAGATATGAATAAAAGTAAGAGTAGTAGAAAATTAGATCATGAATGAGTTTGAAAATGTAATGAGTGAAAGGAAAAATGAAGGATGAAAAAGGAGGATTATGAATTTCAATAGATATAATGAGATGAAGATGAGATGTGTGAAGAGGAAGATGAGAGTAGTGTAGAAGTAAAACAAAAAGAAGATAGAAATAGTGCGTAGCTATAGGAAAAGGTATTATCAGAAGAAGAGGAATTATGTAAAGAAATAGATCATAGTTTTAGATTAATCATAGGTTTAATTGTAGCATAAGAATTCACTAGAAAGAATTATTCACTGGAAGAGTATGCATCCCTGTAGCCCAATCTTTTAAATTCTAATCAAAATTTTCAGCGAGGTGAGAAGGAGGATAATAGTTATGAAAGACCATTTTTAAGCATGTGAATCATTGGGGTACTTAAATTCATACAAAATCAATTAGGAAGAATTTATAAGCCATATGAATAATTAAAATAGAATAAAAATAAGAAGGAAGCGTAGATAAGTAAAGTGCACACAATAATTCTTCTAGTGTATAGAGTAGTACATAGTCAAAATTACTTAGAGTACTATGCCTTTGATAATAGATACACAAAATAATCCATCCACACTAATAAATATGATGCCTCAAATAGGAGGATTCCTAAACTTAGCCATCTATGATGGGTCCACAGATCTTGAATTGTACTTGCTAACTTGCAAAATGAAATGGCAAGCTAAGGGCATCATTGATGAAACTTTTCAAAAGTGTGAATTAGTAGGGACCCTAGTTGGGAGAGCACTAGAGTTCATATAAAAAATAAACCCTTAGCAATAAATTCTAAAAGATGTTCAGGATTGGCTCATCACACAATTTTAGATTAAGAAATGCATCGATCAGACTATATAGGACTTAAAGGAGATAAGGCAAAAATTTAGAGAATCGGTCTGAGACTATGATCATAGATTCTCTAATGTGATTAATAAGGTAGAATTTACCTTAACAGATAAAGACAAATCATCATGGTTTATTTAAGGAATATGAACCAAGATCCAATTTTCCACCACACAAACTCAATATGATACAAAAGTAGATGCCAGAGCTACTACACTATGCATAAAATAGATTAAATATCATGGAGAAATCCATGTTGATAATTCCAAAATTGAAAAAACATTACAATATTTCATGAAAATAATGGATCAATACCATGAGGTAGATAAGCCTAAATTAAACCTATGGTGTATAGAATACAAAAAAGGACACCATTGAAATGATTATCTGAAAGTCAAAATAGAATTATGTGAATTCTACTGAGTAATAGGGAATACCACAACACAATGCCACCTTATGAAACAATATACCAAGAATCCACAAAATTTGTATTGTAATTTTTGCAACTCACCTAGCCATGATGATAATAATTGTAGGGCTTTATAGGAGCTTAAATAAATCATCTCCAAAAATGTATTTGTCATCACAGTGCAGCAAATCTCCTTGATAAAGCAAATAATTCTAGTCTTAGAGGTTGATAAAGGTTGTGTGACCCAAATAGGTCCATAATGGATTTTAAGTTCACTGTAGTACCAACCTCATGGTCTACCTAGATAGACCCCTCCTTTGTCAAGTTGGAAACCTCCATCTCTTCAATACTAGTATACATCACCTTGGAGCTCACGTATAATGTAACAATAATAAATGAATTAGACCACACCAACTTTATAACAATAATTCAGAATTGGAGACAATAGTCATCAACACTAGTAGTGGAACATTGTGCAACAACAAGGGGGATATCAAGGTAGATATCAAGCTAATAGAGGAGGTGGTCATGGTGGTTATAGAGGAGGATACCAAGGTGGTATAGGAAATAACTACCAATAAATTGATATACAGTGCTACCTATTTGGAGAATACAATCATGTCCAATTGAATTTCCTAATGAACTAACAAAGCTAATCATATTGTGCATATTGTAGAATCTCTAACTAGCATGACATAAAACACTGCCCTATTCTAAAGAAGTAGAAAAAGGACATAGTTGTCTAAAATGTGAATATGGTAAGTGTAAAGCCTAAATAAAATGCATTGTTGAATGTTGTTAAGTGAAAATAACATACGAAACAAGGGTTACCTTCACTTGAGATGCCTCAGGATCAGAGCATCAAAAAAGTTAAATAGGATTAATATCCATACTTGATCTCAAAGAAGAACCTAATGTATGAAGCTTCATAGATGTTGAAAACATTTGATACTAGGATACTATTAATGGTGATGTTGTAGAAATAGATGCATAAATGTATGGTCAGATCATGTACATTATGTGCCAAGATGGAATTATCACTACACTTACAAATCTCTTGAAACTTTTGAGCACTTTACACCATGAAGATATATCATAGAACATCATGAATTTACTACATAATTTCTTGGAGTGTGCATGGCATGGATAATAAAAGATAAAAGAATTAGTTTGCTATTTAAATATGAAGAAGCCCTAGGATGTTGATAGATGGATTGAATTTAGGTTACTTGTTAAGAGATCCTGAAAGTTGATTTTGATATTGGTAGCATAGTTAATATGATTGCTTAGATTACATGGGAATATATTGGATGAACAACTTTTAGCTATAGCCTAGTAACCTTAAGCCTAGTTGATTATGGAAAAGTTGAGCCCATTAGTATAATAGAAGCTATTGAGATTAAATTAATGGACTTATCTCCATGAGGAGACTTTAAAGTCATAAACTTGAAGACTGTATCAACACACTACCCTATGCTGATAGGTAAAAAGTGGGCATATGATGGTCAAATGACTATCAATACAGTACACAATCATCTTGAGGCACATCAAGGTGATAAAGTTATTGTTTTTAGCCTCACTAGAATTCACCAGACTTACATAATTTTAGCTAAACCAAAATCTCCATATGTTCCAAAATAAAATATTTGGATGAAGGTGAATTCTAAGGAAAATCTAAAAGCTTTGTGCACAATTGAATGTAAATTACTTTACCAACATACCAAACCTTAGGTACAATCACTACTCACTCAAGAATTCAAGACACCAAAATAATAGAGATCTAAACTAATAGTTATGCATCTGGAGGTAAATCAATTTGTCATTGAATAATGTGCCTCTATGTGTACAAAATCTCCTACTCAGTTTAAAGTTGATTTCCTTTATCAAGATGATGACCACATGCAAGAATACATAAAGTTTACAAGGGAAGGCACTTTGCCATAAGAAGTAGCTTCATCTATCAATGGTGACTTAGATACACACCTCCTTAACTAGGCCTGAGGTGACCATGAGCTTCAACTAATGTGAATGGTATTTGTGCATGAGTGATAACTTCCTATATATTATGCACTGGAGGACCTCAATAATTTAATTTTTTTCTTATAAATCCATATTATGACCATCAATTAATGAGTTATCACTTTAAATTATTATCTAAATGGAGTTACTATGACATGGTGGGAAAATCATCAAGACAACCAAATGAAATGGGATGATGCTTACGAGCTCATGATTAACAGATTGTAGCTACCATAATTTATATGTACTAATTGGCCATTCCTTCAAGAAGGTGAGTGTCCCAAAATTCATATCCATAAATGTGTTGAAGTTTGGAATGAGGAATGTGTGGCACCAAAGTATTAGGTTCATATATTCCAATATAAACTTGCTCCACTACCACTAGCCTGGTATGTGTACCAAGAACATAGTAGGGAGACCAAACATTGGGCACAAGTATAGATTGATTTTATATAGACCTTTGTGTTTAAAGATGAAAATCAAGTACTTTTTATGCCATTGGTGCATAGAAGACTTGAGAATCATAATAGAATCTACTACATAGAAGAACATAGCGTTTGATCTTAACTCAACACTACAAAGGTATAAGGCTACTAAGCATGAAGAATAATTTTTAACATAGCCATGTCACTAGATCCAATATGAGGTAGAAGAAATTGAAGATTTTGATTTTGATGGTGATTTAGATTTTAATGATTTATTTTAGTTAGAGTGACCTATTGAACCACTCAAGGACATTGATACAACACTAACAGAAGAAGACAAGCTATCCAATATCTGAAATCCTAAATAGGAAGGGAAAAGGAGGATACAAGAATTTGTTGATTAAGAAAAATGTAATATTTATCGTCAACCTATCAAGAATCATATCGCTAACATTAGATTAGAAGAGGTTCTAAAACTAGAAAGCATAGGTGACTATTGGATAGAAAATAAATTTTCAAAAGCTCTACAACATTTTAGGGATTAACAAGACATTATTCCCACCAAATTCTTATAAGTTTGAGGAGTCGACCCATCTCTTGGTGAGATGTGAATTGAACTAAAGGAGTGACCACAATAAATCAAGAAGTGGCCATATAAGCTCAACCCAAATATGAAGCTAAAAGTAAAGACCAAATTGGATAGAATTTAGGATGCAAGGATAATCTATATAGTAAAAAAAGTTGATTTGGTAAGTCCCATGATAGTTTAGCCTTAAAAATAAGATAAATATATGTTTATGGGGACTACCACATTTTGAATGATGCCTATGTAAATGATCCATTTCTAATACCATTCATAGATGAAGTTTTGGATTCTATTGTAGGACATGAATTATATTCCATTATAGATGGTTTTAATGGATATCATCAAATCTAATCGTAGAAGAAGATCAAGCCAAAATAACTTTTGCAATAGAATGGGGTTCCTTTTTGTATAAGTTCATGCCTTTTGGCCTTAATAATACACCTTTGGTGTTCTCTCATGTAGTGGTTACAACATTCAAGGATTTTATGCATGATTTCCTAGAAGTTTATCTAGATGATTGGGAAGTCTTTTCCTTATTCAAAGAACACTTGTTTAAGTTTCATCTAATGTTGGAATGATTTCAGGATCTGTGAATTGTTTTTAAGTTGAATAAATGTTTATTTTTTACACCTTTTTATTTTTTACTTGGACATTTAGTATGCAAGGAAGGTATTCTAGTAGATCAAGCTAAAATTTTAGTAATACTGAGTATGCCTCCACTTGTTACCACCACAAAAGTGCACTCTTTTCTAGGGCATATATGATATTATCATAAGTTTATAATAGAATAAGTAGTTATTTAATCTCCATTAGAATATTTAATATGAAATAATGTAAAGTTTGTCTAGACTTTAGACTACCAAGTAGCTTTCATCGAGCTAAAGTTAAGATTAGTTATTGTTCCTATACCTACTTTTCTAGACTAAAATAAGCATTTTCATGTACATATGGATGCTTTAGGAATCACAGTCGATGTTGTGCTTGTGTATCTTGGAGATGTTGCATTAGACCATCCTATTCATTTTTTTATTATGAAACTATCTGACATAGAGAAAAACTATATAACTATGGAATGGAAATCACTAGCCATTGTCTTCACGGTTCAAAAATTCTAGCACTTTCTACTTATGATACTATCTAAATTTTTAATACATCATCAAGACCTATGATATTTGGTCAATAAGTTGATGATAAGAGGATGTATCTATTGATAATTGATGTCATTCCAAGAGTTTCAATTTTGCATAAATATCAACCTAGGAAGAGAGAATTTAGGACTAGACCATCTCATCACATACCAAATGGGGAAGAGTTGGAAGAATTATAAAAAGACTCTCCTAAAACCCATATTTTTCATGTTTATATGATTCTTCAAAAATTTGAATTCATTAATAACTTTCGTGAGTAAGGAATCTTCATTGTGCACTTTCAAGAGTGGGACAAAAAGTAGTTAATGACTAGAGAACTGCCACATACCATCATTAATGGGTTTCTATATCACTTGGGAAAGGATAAAGTCCTATTTAGGGTTTTTATAGAATGTGAACTACCTCAAATCTTAGAAGAAGCTCATCAAATAATCATAGGAGGGTATTTTTAGGAGAAACCATGGCTAAAAAGTTACTATAAAATGGATTATGGTGGCCAAATTTGTTTTAGGATGCACATAGAGATGCATAGTATTATGATGTTTATCAATGCATGGGTAAACCACTATAGAAATATGAGATGCCTTTGCATCTTATGTTATCTAATAATCCTCTCAAATAATGGGGCATTGATTTTTTTAGATTTATCAATCTAGTAAGTAAGCATATTAAATTAAGGTACATCATTTATGTGACTAGTTATTTTACTAAGTGGGTTGAAGCTATTGTAACCCCTAGCTATAGTGAAAAGGATGTAATGAAGTTTCTATATTAAAATATAATTACAAGGTTTGGATGTCCTATAAAATTATTCAATGATAGAGGAATGCACTTTCTAAACAATTCCATCAAGGCTCTAACTGAATAATTTATGATCTCTCATCACAAAAGCACTGCATATCATCCCTAGACCAATGGCCAAGTTGAAGTGTCAAATAAATTATTGTGCATGATGATGACAAAAATTTGTAATTTCAAGTGGGATGACTAGGAATATCACATTCTTATAAATTTATGGGCATATCACACACATTATAAAAGGGCTACAAGATTTACACCATTCTAATTAGTGTATGGTTTAGAAGCAGTCATGCTGATGGAATATTTAGTAGCCAACCTACGTATTGCCATAGTCATGTGACTCAAATATCATGAGTCTCTTATTAATCAACTCTTGGTACTAAATTAGATGGATGAGTTTATATTTAGATCAACCTAGATGTAGGAAGTGCACAAACAAAGTCAGAAAGCGTGGCATATTGAGAACTGGCACCAAAAAGAATTTTATAAGGATCAACCAGATTTGTTATCTGATAGTCAATTTAGAGCATTCCTAGGCAAGATACATATATGATTGAAATGAGCCTACATTATACATGATTTAACACACCAAGAAACCATGGTTTTAAGATATCTTTAGGGAACTATGTTATTAGGGTGGGTAAATGGTTGTAGGCTTAAGCCCTACCACCAATAATTGATTGATCTCATTATGCAATCTAAGTAGGTGATAAGTAGCTAGCTTAGGATTTCCTTGTTTTACATTATTTGTGTGTGTGTGTGTGTGTGTTTATTTATTTTTTATTTTTTTGTTTGTATAAAAACTTAAAAAAAAATTGTGAATTATAAATACAAAGCATCATGTGTAATAGATGTGCATAGTGTATACACATAATATTTTAAAACTTTTATTGATTACTGATACTTTGTATCTTATAAGAACCTATCGATTCTCAATATCTATGAGTGCATGCCTTAAAGGGTGCACCAGGAAAGGGGTGGGTAGACCATTGGTGATTCATAAGATTGTTATCCCTTTTTCCACTTATCATCTACACACTTGTCTCCTAAAACCATTTACCCTAAGCTTATTCTTATCATTTCTACCCATTCCAATATTTTCCTCCTTCCATTCCTCATTTTATTGCCTTAGCACCCTTTTGGATAGTCAAATATATTGGGTTGATTGGGTCAACCCAATATAGTTTAGGGGTATTTTTCACTTTCTTAGCTTGTTAGCCTTTTGGTCAACCCAACTTAGACCTAGTGATTTATCCCCAAAAACACACTGAGTTGACTGGGTTGACCCTGTATAGCTGACATTCCCAAGAAGATTTAGGGCAAGATCTACCTATGTATATAAGTTCATTTACCACCATTTAATAAGAGAATAATTATTAGTGAAGAAGTGTGAATGAACATCTGCTTATTGACCATTGTACTTAAGGAATAAATCTTAGGGTTTCATAATTTCTTTGGAGATATGGATCTTATCTTATGGAGAGATCTTTTGGATGCTTAGATAGGTTTTGTAGCATAGAGCTGAGATATCTTGGTTATCTTTACATACCACAATAATCTCTTATGAAATACCTTGACTGAGGGAGAAATTGAGGCTCGATAGGTTCATCTTCAAAGGTAAGTATTCCTAACTTTATTTCTCCTTTATAAAAATAGATAAATAATTCATTTATATTCTTATCCCATGTATTAGGATTGTATATACATTGATGTGAGTATATGTATTCTAATACATTTTTAGTTTAGTTTGTTTTATTGTTTATAACCCCCCACTTTGTGCCATAAGCTTTAGTGTGCACTAGATTAGATTTACTTTCTTACTATTAAAATAAGTGGAATGTTTTAAACCTTAGGAATCCATTAGGGTTTTTCTATAATTGTGTTAGACTGTAGGCTTTGGAACCCTTCCTAGCATGATGTCTTATGACAAGTAATATAAGTTATCCCCTAATCGGGTCTAGTGGATCCCCATATTGTTCATGTTCCCACTTAATAAGTGTATCCCCAATTGGAAGTGTAGGTATGCTCTATCTTCTTTGATCCCAGATTGATTTATAGGCATGATGCATTTCTAATTGCATACATTATGGTGAACCCAACATGAAACTAACCCTTATAGGATTTCTTTCACTTATTTCATTATTTTCATCATATATTTTAACATACTTGATTGATTCTATTAACCTAGCTATTTTTATTTGTGTGTAATAAGAATAGGTAATTGAATTGACCCTGTTAACCTAGTACAAGATTTTAGCCTTTTAGACACCTAGTTTATCCTTCTAGGTTGACCCAGTTGACCTCTTATAGTTTTAACACATTTTTAATAAGTTTTTGTATAGCTTGATTGATTTTGTCGATCCAATTTGTAGGTTTCTCAATCATACTCCAAGGTTCTTCATCAATAATATTTCTCCATTACATATCTGATCCACCAAGGTTCCTTTCTACATTTTTGTTCATTTCATTTATATCTTTCCATTCATAGTTTGTAGTCTTTAAAACTACCCTTGCATAGTCAATAGGATTAACACTACCGACCTAGTTTTGTGTTCTATGTGCTATCTAAAATAACTAGATTAAAATTGTTGACCTAGTTCATTTTCAGACTTTGCTTCTATAATATAGGTTCAACCATGTCGACCTAGTTATGTATTATGTGTATATAGTGATAAAACTATACCTTGTTTCAAATTGGAATTAACTTCATATCTTAGGTAATTAGTTCACGTATTTGTTTTCCTATTACTTGCATGCTTAGAATAGTACACATAATCTAATTAAGGGATTTTTAACTAGTCACTCAGTTTTACTATTTATATTTTATACACACATGGTCAAATCACATAATATAAATAAGCACTTTAACATTTTGTCTACCCTAGGCTAACCTACTTGGATTTCATGAACAAGGGGAAAGCTGACTTGATGTTATGGTCAAGTATAAGGCATGGTTAATGGTATATTTTGGCTAAGCACCCAACACCCTTATCACTATGGTGTATGAAATGAGGGGGTAGGCCCCAATACCAAGACTATATCATTGCCAATACATTCCATTTCAACCCAAACTACCTAAAACCATCCTTAGATTGATATCTAGTACTTTACTTATAGTCAAATTTTAATCACATTTAAAATAATTCCTAATCATCTAATTAACAATTAGGTTGACCAATTAGTTATCTTTAATTTTGAAGATGTTTTCTTACTCTTTATTCAATTGTGTGTATACAATTTTTCATTATCCAGTGCTAGTGCAAGATTTTGATTTATCTCTTTTAATTAGATTAGACAAAATTCATCCAATTGACTATCTATTTCCTTTTAGTACTTACTAATTTTCATTACTTACAAAGGTATCTTATTTCATCTTAAAATTTGTCTTTAGGCTTCTTAAAATCCCTATTTGCTATACTAGATTGACCTAGTCGACCCAATATGTTTTTTGCCTTCTGTACACTATACTAGATTGACCCAATTGACCTTGTACAATTTTACAATCCTTATTTCTATACTAGATCAACCTAGTTAACCTTGTATAGTTTTAGTCACCTCTTTGACCTTTGTTTTCTCATCTCTCTTTTTTCCCTTCATCATAGACTTTCTATTATATAATGACACTGAGTTATAGTCAACAAACATGCTAAACTTTACCAATCCTCATAGTGTCTCCCATAAACAGAGTAGGGATCCTCTTTTAGATGCCATTAATGTTCATATTACCACTCACACAAAGAATTATGGGACACCTCCTCATACCTATTTGTAGAATAATCCTCTTTTCTCACTAGAAGACAAAACTAAGTTAGAGTATACTCCTAAAATTCTTTTCTTTATTTCCAAATTTACTCAACATAGAGGAAAGGATCCTTTTACCATTTATAACCTTATGATTAGTGTTCAAACCAAGGATCCTCATTCACATTCTCCTACATTCAGTATGGGATTTGGGGGTACCACTTTCTTTGGTTCTCAACCTCTTCCTTCAATTTCAACTCTTTCTTATGCCATGACATCTTCTTTCTACATCTAGTGGGCCTCTCATAAGGTCCACCACCCTTAATCCTTCCACTAGTTCATTGTTTGATACCCAAGGGAATCATTATACTAGTGCTTCTTCCTCTAAACCATTCATTAGTCCATCTTTTGCTTCATAAACAATTTTTTCCACTAGTGCTTCAAATTCTCACAATTATTCTCAAGCTAATATCAACACTAATAGTGGTACCCAAGCCACCAACACCAATTCCAATTCTAATGATTGTAATATTAATCAAGCACATCAAATTTTGTTACAAACCCTCAATCAAATGAATACCTTTCAAGTTCATAACACAGATCAAATGATGAGAATGCAAAACCACCTTATTAATCTTCAATCTCATCCATAACCAATGGCTTGGGGAACACATAACCAAAATTTTCCCCCTCCTCCTCTTCAGGATTCTCAATGGAATATCATTCCTTAATCTCTTTTGATCAATAAAATCATTAAGCATATCAAAAATGAACCTCTCACTACTCAAATTTCCAACATTGATATAGGATATATAATACCTACAATTTATTATAATGGGTCAACTGATCCCACCCTTCACCTTAAAATATTTTAAAATCTTTATAAGGATTGGGTCAAATTAAACACCTTTGCAGCTACTACTCTCCTATTAAAAACCCTCATAGGTGATGCCTTGGATTGGTACAATCAAATTAGAGCTAATTCCATTTCTAGTTTGGAGGACATAGTAAATGTTGTAGTTCAAGAAATCTAAACTAATTATCTTCCTAAAAACACTTTGGCCCATTTCATTAATTGAAAACAACATGAAAATGAAACTACTCAAGCCTTTCTTAAGATATGGAATACTTTGTTAACCAAATGTGAACATAACATGATAGATGACAATCTTTTTCATCTCTTTACAAATGCTCTCTTTCCTAAACTATAATATCAAGTCCACACTCTCTCTCTACAAACCTTGGAGGAGGCTATTGACTAAGATAAAAGACAATATTTCCTAATACATCCATTTGATCCACCCAAACCTTCTATGGATCCTCATTTATTACTTAAGAATAAAAACCATAATATCACCAATTATGGTGTTAATGATTATTATGACACCATTCACAATGTTCAAGTTGTCATTCCTAACCCTTCTTCAGAACCAACTCCTTCTTGACAATATATTAATCCTCATTTCTCTTCACCCAATAACATCAATGTTTACAGACCTCTATCCTTAGCTGAATTACTTAAGGGTCTACCGAAGCCTATTACATGAGAACTTAACCCTACCCATCCTATGAAATCATAGTATGATCATAAAAAGTTTTGTTGGTTTCACACTAGTTGGGGTCATTCTCATGAGACTTGTAGACAACTTCATAATTTAACTATGAATTTTCTTCTTAGACCTAATTTTGATCATTATTCCATTATCTATAAGCATTAACAAGCCTATGAGATTTCTTTCAAATACTATAAATCAAATGAGAAAACTCAAGCCTTGAACCAATCAAACACTCATTTGTCTATCTATAAGGATCTTTTACCTAATCATTAACCTATCCAAAAATTTCAAGATAGGCCCACCCATTCCACTAATAATGTAGAAAGTATTGTTACCAAATTTTGAAGAGAATGTGGTTAGCATGACTAATATGTGAAGGGTGGTGGATTTCATTGATTCCCAACCTATCTACACTCCTCCTTCCCATAAGACATATTGTGTTATCTAGGATTCTAGTCCAACTCATTTAAATGAGTTGTGGAAAGAAGATATTATAATTTTTGATGATAATTTTTTTGATTCTCCCTCAAATAAAACATCCCATTCTATTTATACCACTCTTCCATCATCTTTGAATACTAATGATAATCAAGCTTCTACTAACACTTCTTCTTTTCCTTCTCAAAATCAATGCAAATCAAGTAGTCCATCCTCTTAATATGATTTAAAACCTTGTTTAAACCTCCTCCTTATTCTTATCAACAAAAATTCTAATGTACTTTAGCTCCTTCTTTTGAGGATCTCGTTAACCATTATGCGCCTATATCTAATACCCTTCTTATAAGATATTATGAGTGGGATCCCATTGCAAAAGTAACTAATTTCCTATCCCAAATTCTATTTATTGATCCTATGAGGACTTCCCCATGTCATAGAAACCATCTTCCATAGCTCCTATTTGAGATGAATGTCCCTCATCCTCCCCTAGCAGGATATGAGGTAGCTTTATCTGATTTCAAAGATAGTCTTTTATAACAATGTGAAGAGATGTCTATCAACATTGATGAAACCATAGACCCTTATATTTCTCTATGATTTCCTATTGCATCTATGATTCTTGATGATATTATACTTCATGCAGATGATCTTCCCTTATTTATCAGCATCCAAATTTGTGATATCAAATTTAAGCATGGATTGATTGATGAGGGTTCTAGCACTTGTGTCACTTCTCTTGATTTCATTAAGACTCTTGTACATTTTGAATGCAATCTCAAGTATACAGATAGCACATGCCAAGGATATGATATAAGGCAAATTCCTCCTCTAGGTTGTATGTGGATATCCATTACCATCTGACATATCACCATCCACATGAAGGTGATGATCTTTAACTTCCCCCTTTCATATAACATCTTACCTGGTAAGCTATGGACTCACCACATGAGAGATATCACTTCTTCTACCTACCAGTACATTAAATTCCCTCACAATGGAGCCATTTATAATATTTAAGGTTACACTAACCCTTGGAATTTAAAATAATTCTAAGATCATAGTGTCTTCAATATTTCTACTCTTGAACCTTTGCCAAGTGTTCCATTTCATGAGTCTCAGTGTCTCAAATTTTTTGTTAACTTAATGTGAGGTTATAATGGGCATCCTAAGCTCATTGGTAACATTCCTCCTAATATTTTTGATTCCAATGATGATGAGCCTAATGATATTAACTTAAAGATCAAAAAATTATAATGTCTCACCTCATCTCATTTCATAGCTTCTTGCTTTCTTGAAACCTTGTTCTTATAAGCATCCTTACGATGAAATTCCCATAGTCTTGACCAAGACTAGGCATTCTATTCACCATACTTGATTAGATGAAAAGGATATCCCTACTTGTGTCATTAATCTTCACACCCTAGATTATGATAATTGTTATTCCTTAGATGATCCATTATTAAGTAGCCTTATCTAGGCATATGATGCTAAGATTGTCCATTATAATTCTTCTTTACTTGAGTCTTTTTATGCATCTCATCATTTTACTTCACTTATAGTTCCTAATTTTTGTATTTTCCCCTTTATCATAGGGTAGAGATGGCACCAACACCTCCAATTTATGAGGAGCCATGTAGGACTATGCTCATGGATCATGCTATGACTTGGCCTTACTATTTTGATAGGTACCCTGACCCTCATATATGGTTTAGCCTCGAGGTTAGTAAAACTCTCCATATACCCTCTATAGATCCCACTCCTCCCTTAGTAGAGCTAAATATAATTGATCCTCTTCCTATTTTTATATAGTTGATCATATTCATGCTCCTACTATTGCTGAGCCTACCCCTACTTCTGATTCCATGTCTCTTTATATTAAGCCTAATTCCACTCCTTCCTCATCATCACCCTCCCTTGGTGATGGTTTGCTTCCTTTGCATAAGATGGATCATCTACTCACCAAATGGGTAAATGAGTGTTTTTTGGCTTCTTCCACTCCTATTTTACCTCCTTTTGTGATTACTTCTACTAACACTAATCACAAGCATATTTATTGCTTCAATGGGATAGATAACCATTCTTCCACCCATTATTGCAAGTTGTGACAATATATTGATAGTTTACATCCTTTTTCTCTATCATCAAACAAATCCATAGCTTCTTCAAAGGTACTTCCTAAATATTTACCCAAGTATGGTAAGGTATATTATCTATGTCATCTATGCAATACCCATCACACTAATCATTGTCACATCCTTCAACAACATCTCAATGATCACCTTATAACCATTCTTAGACCTTCTTCTACTCCTCCCATAGGTTGTTCTTGCAAGAAGTCTCCTCTATCTTCTCTCATGGCTCCACCTCTAGTGGTTCCATCACCTCTTTTGGTCCATTCACCACATTTTATTCCTTCACCTGTGGACTTTCCTTCACCTATGGACCTTACCTTACCTATGGATCCTTCTCCACCTATGAGTCTTTCACCTGTGGATCAATCTCCACCAGTGAGTCCTTCACCTGTGGATCCTTCTCCATTGTTTATTCCTTTTCAACCCATAAATATTGCTTTTAAGTATTCTCATGACCAACCTTTGCCTAATTTTCCTCCTTATTATGATCCTTTGAGCATTCTTACTTTTTTAGTGGAGGAGATCAAAAAGAAGTATTTTCCTAGAAATCATTTAAGATTGATGAAACCTTAGCAACAATTCAACTACAACTTCATAGAGACCTATATGATACATTAGATAATGTGTGTGGATAGATTTACTAGTATTTATGAACATGTTTATGGTTCTTTCACATTTATATTAGATTGGATGTGTGTTCCAATCTTATTTCTATCTGTTATATCATTTGACATTGTGTCAAATTTTTGCTTATCTTCTATCATGATGTCTTAATTTTTGTAATATATCTTACTTATATTTTATATTTTTCATATGATTATATTTCATTTATCATTGCTTTCCCTTCCCCTTTTCATAGAGTTTTTATCAAAACCCTCTTCTTGTATCTTTATGTTTGTTTTTCTTTCTTATCCTTTTTTATCATAGATAATTCATCATGGTGATTTGGTTATACTTACCTTGTTCCCCTTGGTTATTATCTCCTTTTACCATGTGATCAGTTAGAAAACAATATATCTCATTACTATCTCCTTTTATTGGTCCACTTTGGATCTCCTTTTTCCCTTTTTCATGCTTCTACAAACTAAGCATATACACGGTTGAGACTTGAGACCACATATTAGTTTATTATTAAGCCTAAGTGTCCTAGTCAATCTTTATCTTTGGTTACTTAAATTCCTTTAGCCTTAGCCTATAAATCATTCATGTGTATCATTATATCTCTCATGATTGTTCATTCCAAATTTGTATAGAGGAGGAATCTTAAAAAATCCTTCAAAATATTGTTAAAAGCCAAATCATTTAAACAAAAGGTAATGATATCAAATGGTAAAATAATAAAAATGTGATTCAAAGCACATATCCTTCTTTTAGTTAAAGTTAAAACTCCAAAATTGGCCTTGTGGTAGATCTGAGGTCCTTTGGGGTGTGGTAGGATAGTAGATTAGAAGAGGAGAATAAAAATATCTTTTAGTGCTACTTGCTTTCTCATACAAGTACCCAATCTTCACAGTAGATCGATGGCTCTATAAGAGGTCTTAAAGAATGGGTAAAACATCATGGGAAGGTAGGTCAATTTCATTTTATTATACCAATCTACTTTCATGATTTGATCTTAGTAGCACACTTATTTGCCTACAAAGCTGTGTCTATAGGGAGCAGTTTTCCTTTGTACATAGATGACCACTAGTCATTGTCTTCTCATGTCCTTAGTATGCCTTTTGCTTCCTAAGGTCTTCTCATAAGATGCCTAAGTCTTTATTTTTACATTCCATTTTCATTCCTTATTTCCCTTATATTTCCTCTTGATAAATATTGTCTTGTATACTAATCACTCCCCTTGGGATTTCATTTGTAAGTTACTTTATAAGACTGCAAATAAGACCTAGACATATTCACAAATTACCATTTTTTCCCTCTTATTACCCACATTATTGATTACCTAATTTCATTATTTATTCCACCTCAATGGTTTTATATTTATCGAGTTACAGTGTAAGACTGTGGATAAGCCCTGGCCCTCTTCACCAAATTTTCCAATACCTAAGTCACCATACAAATTACATGTGTCAAATTTGAGATAAGATTCAATTGATTATGAGGTTACACATCATTTTACATGCTTTCCATCTTAATTTATTATTTTTTATGCTTACTTCATTTGTCTTTCACCCTTTTATCTTCTTATTTTTTGAGTGCATGTAAAATTACAACCATTTCTTGAAAATTTTCATACTTCCAAGCTAGAATTAGTATGATTAATTCAAGACAAATCTTTTTAAATTTTATTTTTCTTTCATACTTCCTTGCATGATTTAGTATGATTTATTTACTTAATTAATTTTTTTAATACCATTTGGCCCCTTTTTCATACCTTCCATTTTATTACTTTATTTGTCATACTTCCCAATGTGATATTAGTATGATTTTACTTGTCTTAATTTGGTGCAAAAATCTTTCACATTGTTTTAAAAACAAATTCCTTTTTACGATCTTGTTTTTCCATTTTATTGGTTATTTATACTTAATAATTTTTTTATTACACATTTCCCATCTTTAAATAGTGTGTAGTACATTTTATTTATTTATTATATTTTACCAAATCCTTTTTTCCCTATTTCTTTTCAACCATGCACGTGTCTTTCATAATGCTAGCAAAGAAACCACATCTTATATATTTCATATAGCATCTACAACAAAGCTAAATACATGTGATAGAAATAAATATATCCTAAGAATCCATAGCCTCAACCATAATAAACAACCAAAATCAACCATGATGATAACATACACATACAACAACAATATGCTAAAATAATCTATATATATATATATATATCATGAGTTTTATAAAACAAATGCAACCATATATAATGCCCCATATTTATGTCTGGGTCCCATCTTATCTATCTCCTAGCCTAGCCACACTGATTACTAAGGCCTCAGTCTAACTCTTTTGAATGGCATTATGTAAGGAGGCCATCTAAGATCTCAATCGCTCTACCTATCCCTATAGGTGTGTTACCTACATCTATGACTCCACCATCCAGGTCTAAATATTTTCCATTTATGATATTATATCTAGATGCACAAATCTCTCATTTGCTAAGGCATAACATGCCTATAGATCCCATACACCCATCACTACTAGAGGATACATCCTCTCTCTCTCTCTGCACCCATATTTTCTTTACTACCTCTTTAGATAATTTGAACCAACTCACTTGAGCTATGGAAGATGGTACACTTGGATCCTCTAATTTCATGGGTTCATATGGTTGTAAAGTCTCATCTAGGATGTCATAGAGTGATCCCATCACAAAGGATCCCCATCTCTCCTCCTCATGCTCACCTACACCTTCAAAATCACACTAGATATATATTAGATCATTTTTATATCTCATAATATCTATATTTATTTCCAAACAAAATATAAGTAAATAATTTAACCATCTCTTTTTACTTGTCTATGTCTTAGCTACTATGGTCTTTCCATCTGCATCACTACCTAGAATAATCTCCCTATATATGTAACCTCCTAGTACCTCCTTTATAGGTCACATCCTCAACTAAAACTTGGTTGTCATGGCTTGTGTTAGTCTCATCCTACATCTTAGTGGTCTCTATATCATCTCCTCTAGATCACCTATGGGGTCATTCAGGATGGTAATAGTCTTTAATTTTTTCTTTGCCTCCTACCTCTATCAATGTCATGTCTTTGGTGGCCATTGCTCATCTCAATGAGGTGTTAGTAGTGGTACATCTAGTATCTCTACCTCTATATCCCTATCATCTTTCTCAACTCCTCATCATGCCCAACCAGTCCATGGTCACTCTCAACATGGCCTTAATGTCAGCATCACTACTAGGGGCCATAGTCCTCTCCTCCCCTATGGATCTTTCACATGTTGATCCCACTACTCATACATCAATATTGGTATTTATAGATGAGGTAAGCACATCTGCCCTGACACCCATGCCACTAGATGTGGCTTTATCTACCATAAATAGTGTCTAATCACCTCTATCCTCTCTATCATTGGTGTAATTATGTCCTAGCTTACCCATGTAGATCCTATGCGCTCATATGGCTACCACATGATGTAACTTGGTCCTCTCTCCATCTTTATACCTAAAGTAACTTGTTATTAACTACATGGTTCAACCCAATCAATTAGTACATAGAAAACCACTCATATATGCAAGTTGTCATTAATATGATTGGTCTTATGGTCCTCTACCCTCTAATTAGCATCTCTACATATCATGTACTAGTTAGACCTAGATGACAAATCTTAGGTCATATAAAACTTACTCCTTTAAGATCATCTTGCTCAAGGCTACCACAAATAGTGGTACCTTATCATCTAACTTGTGACATAACACCCACTATGTCATAAATCCTATCACAACCTTTTGAATATCTAAAATTTGTGATTTATAGACATCAAACATACTCACTCTCTTACCTGGTAATATCATTTTTGAGCCTGTAACCCACATGGCTAAGGCTCTCCTATCCTCTAGACTATTTGGTATCCCTACAATCACCTATGCTCCTACTGTAAGTAGCCCTAGGATGGCATGGACATCATCTAACATGATAACCACCTATACCATATCCCCATCCACCTTCCATTTAAAGGTGTTAGTTAGTCATTCCTAATAACTAAGGAACATGACTAATAGATTAGCACTAAGGGGGATCTAGCACATATATGCTATCCCACCTAGACCTATAGATCCTATTATGGCTATATCTTCATCTAACAACCTATGTTATAAGTATGATAACCATGCCATATCCATAAGTCTCTAAAATCTTCATTGTCCCTGCACCCAAGAAATAACAAATGATGTATCAGTTCTTCCATGTCATGTATAGTCATAATAAATTCTTTTTACATTTTAAATCAAAAATAGGCCTGCATTACTTTATTTGTCATTTTATCTTACTTTTAACCTTATTAGTCCTTTTTATCTTACTTAGTCATTTCAAGAAATTGTATCCCTCTTTGACATTTTGCATGCTTTTTTGTATCATTCTAGTCCTTGGTCAAACTAGTTTGACTAAAATTTTCTTAGCTTTTCACCTGGTTGACTCAAAATCTAGGTCAACCCCCTTATTTTCCCCTCCCAAGTGTTGAGTTTCCATTCTAGACCTTTCAAACCACCTAACAACTCTAAACTAGGCCTTCAGCCTGTAAAATGTAGAGGGTTAACCCATACCTACTAGGTCAACACTGTGGATTCTACTTATTTTCTAGCCTACTGGGTCAACTGGGTTGACCCAATGTTTTTTTCCTATTGACCCCTTGAATTTTTTTAAAAAGGTGCAATTTTATTATTTTTTTCCTAAACCCATTTCCCATCTTCCTATTCACTACCCTTAGAATCTAATTTTGCCTCATTTTGACATCTAGAAATGCTTAAAATTTAAAATTATTAAAAATTCACTTAATTCAATATAAATTTCAAAAATTGGTTTGAGATTCTTAGTTGCATACCTATAGTACACTTGCTACTACCTATGGAGCCTCTCCCTATCTAGCATGTCATCTCCTTGCCATCCTAGCTTGTTTATATCCAAATCTCTCTTTTCTCTCCTTCACAATTCAAAATGAAAAATGACTTGTCTTTTCCCCTATTTTAAAAAATTGTTCAAAACTCATATCTTTCAATTATTATCCAACAGATTTTTTTTTTATTCTATCATTGTTTCTACTCATCCATTTTGAAAACCATAAAATGTGCTAGATTAATGATGTTGTATAGATTCTTTTCCATTATCATATGCCTATATTCCAAAAATTTCAATTTTTTGGCTATTTTTTGCACTAACTTCTATAGGTTCATCTAGTTTTCTTTACATTAGACACCTTCACACTTTTTTATAATCCACTTATTTATCTATGGCACTAAGGTAAGTTAAAGGTATGTGTTTATAAATTCAGTCCTTTCATTTATCTTATCGTATACTTAATGCACTTTAATTAGCATCAATGTTATGTGTTATCATGTTTTATCTCAAGCCACCATCTTATGTTGCACTTATGTGACATGTGATGAGCTTCAAGTGGGGCATATGTATACACATAATATTTTCAAACTTTTATTGATTACTGACACGTTGTATCTTAAAAGAACCTATCAAGTTTTAATCTCTCTGAGTGCATGACTTAAGGCGTGCACTAGGAAAGGGTTGGGTAGACCATCAGTGCTTCTTAAGATTGTTTTCCCTTTTGCCATTTGTTATCTACACACTTATCTCCTAAAAACCATTTACCATAAGATTAAACATCTTAGTTCTACACATTCCATTATTTTCCTCCTTCCATTCTTCCTTTTCCTACCTTAACACCCTTTAGGATAGTCATTTGTATTGGGTCAACCTAGTATAGTTTAGGGGTATTTTTAACTTTCTTAGCTTGTTAGCATTTTCGCTGACCCAGCTCAAACCTAGTGATTTGTCCCTGATAACACACTAGGTCAATTGGGTCATCCATTTATATTTAACATTCTAAGGAGGATTTAGGGAAAGATCCACCTATATATACAAGTTAACTTCCCACCATTTAATAAGAGAATAATTATTAGTGAAGAAGTGTGAATGAACATATTCTTATTAACCATTCTACTTGAGGAATAAATCATAGGGTTCCATACTTTCTTTGGAGATATAGATCTTATCTTGGGAATAATTCTTTTGGATGCTTAGGTATGTTGTGTATCCTATAGTTTATTTATCTTAGTTATCCTTACATACCACAATAATATCTTGTAAATCACCTTGACCAAGGGAGAGATATTTTTAGTTTCTCCTTTTAGATCAAGATACTTATTGGATAATGATCATCTAGAAGTAAATGCATGGATGAAAATTTTATTAACATGATCCTTAATAAATTATCAACTCATTAATATTAGCTGCTTGTACCCTTTGTATAGACATCAAAGAGCATAATGACATAACTCCACACATGCACCAACAACTAAGTGCTTTAATGTCTATATCAGATATAGATTTTCCAAATATACCATTGAATTCAAGGTGAGTAGACAACTAAGCTTATCCTTGATGCATAATCTAAGAGGTGCCAAATCTGTAAAAGCTAAGTTTGAATAACAAGTCAGTCTTTCAACCTTGAGCATATTTTTCAAGAGCTACAACTATCAAGAGATGAATCATTTTATTTTCATAGAGCATATAGAGCATTCCAATTTCACCATCTTATGTAACCATGGATAATTCATAGCTAATCAAGGCTCTTATGGATGCATAAAAAGAATATATGGGTGTTGACATGACACTATGATAAACTAAGTATAGTGACCAAGAGTCTTTTAATTACCTTCACCAAGTCGAGTAGAATCTCTTCCACCACAACCATGTTGATAATGCACAACCACTCACCCTCACAACTCTCCACTAATTATAGAACATAGATGCTAAGCACCTATTGAGATTACCCATATTTGGCAACCTAAGAGAGATTATTTACGTATTTTTTGGGTAAAATAATGAGGGCAAAATCTATTTGGGTCTGAATGAGACTATGGTAATCAACACACAAGCCATGCCCTAAGATTTGGGCATGCCTATATGAGGAGACTCTTTATTACCTTAAAAGATAAAAATGCCTCCCATCTTTCAAGAGGTTCAAGATCTATATGTATGGGCAAACTGAGGGATTCTTATTGATGAAATCCCAGATGAACCAGTATGTATTCTCATTCAGTGCATCACTAAAAGATTTTAGTAAACCACCAAGTTTGATAAGTAAATACATAAGGTATTTATCAACATCACCCACCAAATGATCCACATAAATTAATAATTCAATTTAGTCATTTACTTTGTGTATGAGTTACTCGTAAACATTTATAAGTGTCACATATCTCCTAGGTAGACATTTTAGTACCAATTCCTCATTTTCCTACTTTGCTTCATGTAGTGGAAGTCATTAGAGGGAGAAGTGCATCTAGATATAAACTATTAGCTAGCATAATAATTACACAATCTTACTTGGACACAAGATCATGGATCTCTCACACATAAGGGTAAGTTTAAATTTTAGTGGGAGGAGTGCTTAGACCTTATCTCCACATATCCCTAAGTGTCACTCAATGTCCTATAGTACATGGGTCATCATTCCATAGTCACCTTGATACCTAAAAGAGTCTTTATCTCAATCTATGAGCTTCCATGCTCACCATTCAAGCCACTTCCCTTCTTCATCACAATGGATATGACATAGGTTGAAGTGGCCTAAAAAAAAGAGTATGAAACCAACTGTGTGACCCCATTACAATATATACCACCTAACATAGATATTCCTATTGCAAAATAACTAAAGATAACATCTAGATCATAATAGTAGAAGGGGAAGTACAAAGCAGATACTCACTCAACATCCCCTCTCTTGAAGTGAAAAACAAACAACATTATGACCTGAAAGGATGATTCAAAGGTGTTATAGATAGCCAAATCTTGTGATTTTGTTCAAATGGGCGCCAATGAATATGAATTCTACCAAGTTATGGTGGCTAACATGGATGAAGACTACTATGATAAGGAAGAAAAAAAAGAATTCATATTTTGAAAGGTGGTGTGCACAATACAAGTCTAAAACTAGGTTCCCCTAAAGCTCTAGGTGTACCTTCCATCTTACCCACCTTCAATCATTATCAACATAATTTGAGAAGAAGTAGAGTAGATCTAGTGTAGATTGGACTGCTTCCATCCTTCAACTAATCTAATAGTCACACTTGAAGTTGTCTATATAACCCTACCAAAGAGATCACATGAAAAACTTGTGCATTGGCCTAGAACATGGTGGGGGGAAAGAATATCTCATAATTTAGAGGAGTACACATTTTGTCAACCAACTAATGTACAAGAAGAATAATCTACTCATTACTATTCTACACCACAACCTTAACATAGATGGGTCACAATTGGTAGTAAAAAAGAGTAGGTTCCAGGTTTGGAGGTGCAATCAGATGATTTACCACCATCACCATAGGCTCAAGATGTTGAATAACTTACATCATAGTAGACAACCATAGAATAACAAGAGGCTTCTAGGGAATAATCTACTTGTGCAACCAACATAGGCTCAGGAAGTAGGAAAAGAAGAGAAAAAAACAAGAAGTGTATTTATTACATATAATACAAAAAGCCAAAGAATCTAAGCCCACACAAAAGTCCGAGGTAGAGGAAAATATATAGAGGACCAAACAAGCCTAATAAATATCTTGCATAGTAAATCAAGTGTAGGAGGAGAGAGAAAAGAAAAGGAAGTAGAAGTTGAAAGGAGAAAACAAGATGCAACACTCCAAGCAAACAAGTAGAGGAAGATACTAGAAAGAAGAAGGAAGAGGAGGATGAAGCCATAGGGTAAAAGTAGGCATAATAATAAGCCTAGGCATAGGCCCAAGCTATGTAAGAACAAGAAAAGAAGAATAACAAAGAAGAAGAGCAAAGTAATAAGGAAGAATAAGAGAAAAAGAACAAAGAGGAAGAAGCCAAGAGAAGGAAGAAAGAGAAAGAGGAAGTAGAAGAAAATAAAAATATATAAGAAGAAGAGAAGAGAAAGAAAGAATAAGAGGATGAGAAAAAGGAGAAAGAAGCCAAAAAAGGAACATGAGGAAGAGGAGGAGGATAAATATAAAATGGATAAAGATGTTTCGCAACAAAGTAAGCTTGTAGTAGAGGCCATAGTGTAACAGTAAGCACCACCCATAACATAGGTAGGATCCCAAATACCACTAGGAGGTGTTTAGCTTTGGGATGTTCTCTTAGTATATGTTTAATGCACTGCCTTCTCTCTCATACTAGCCATCATTCCACACTCAGATCATATAATATTTACTATCACTTTATCCTCTCTTCTAATCAAGCAAGAGACCTCTTTGGACATGTCTCAAATACCTTTGAAAAAATGTTTGGAGGTTGCCGTATCTTTTTAGGAGTCCATCACACAAAAGGCTATCTCCCTAGAAAAATAATGTAATTAGAAAAAGGTAGAGAATGTGGAGCTCAGGGGTCATCTTCGTGAAGTAAAAAATATGATTGAAGATAGTTTCCCAAACTTGGAATCTTGATTCATTGGGGACCAAGTGATGTCTGACTACATCAGGTTCAAGACCTTAGTCTCAGATATCATAAAATATTGATGCATAACTTAGCAACTTCGTATAGTCAATACTCTAGGCTACAATATGAATATTGATGCCATAACTTTAATTACTCTACTAGAGGAGTATAAAATCATGATTGATATTGTATCCCTCTAATCCTTTTAGGTCACATGTAGTCCTCTAGATTAGAAGCAACAACTTGATAATTATCTTACCAGTTCCATCATAAACTTCACCATAACCACAATAGCTAGGATAACCCTACACAATAATATTTCATCAATAGTTGAAATTAACCTTACTCTCTCACAATCATTCAATGCTAAGGAAAATGTACATAATCAAATCCTTAGTTGGGAGTAATACCTATAACATAGTGTATTTTTAGGTCTTTAGGTAGAACACCATGTAAAAAATTTAGAGTAGCTAAGTGTTAAAATTTAAATAAAGGTTATTAATAAAAAGGCTAACATGAGTACCACTAAGGATTCAAACCTAAATAAATTCATTGGATTTTATGCACCAATGTATGTACTGATCCACATAGTCCAAGAAGTGATGCTCAACTAGCACACATTCAAAACTGATCTAGCACCATTCTATAGTGAGGTGGCTGACTCTAAATGTTCCTATTTACAAGCTATAATTTGAGCTCTAGCAAGAAATTACATAACACAAGGCTACTAAGTTCAAGGCTAAGGATCCTACTGGCTAGTATTATTCCTTAATAGTTCCACCCCATTCCAATTGAGTCTTGCATAATGCAAAAAAAATTGTAAAATTTTTAACATATTTTTTTGTATTGGTTGATTAGTAAGACATGTTGGGCTAGGATGGTTGAAAAATTGTAAAGGAAAACCACCTGGTTATGATAACCTATTGAAAACTTGAAATGGTGGTAGGTTAGTAAGTTACTTAGATGAAAACCCTAAAGGAGATAAGTAGTGCATAAGAGGTGAAAACTAGAAATGACACCTTGAGTGATTATTGTGACTCTTACTAGTTTACCCAATTTTTTAGCTTCTACCTTAGTGCACATTCAAATGAACCTATGATGTTATCTTAGGATGAGACAAAAATTGAAGTTTGGGAAAGTGTTGGGAGAAAAAATGGATAAGTAAAGCTACACATGATATTCTTTGGATATTTGTGTGTTGTGTATGAAATTATCAATTATATGTATTTTTTTTATCCTCCATAACTTGTTAAAAGGATAGAATATGAATAGTATCCTCTTTTTGGTGCCAATGTATGAGAAGAATGTGAATATTCAAGAACTGTAAATGACTATAAATATGTATTCTTGTATGAAGAAGATGATGAACCTTTGTTGAGATCAATATATACTTACTGGTTATGGTTACCTATTGTATTTCTTATCTTATTCCTTATAATGTGTTAATATGTTTAATGTTTTGTTTAATCCTATTTAAAGTAATAAGAATTCTCTAAAACCCTAAGAAAACTCTAGTTAATTTTAATTCTTATCTATCTCATGATAATTCCTGTTTGACATGTTTTTGTTAAATATGAATTCTTTACACTATCTTGTGTACTATAATAAAACTTAGTTATCCTCATCCTTGTCATGTTTTGTTGTATCAGGAACCTCTAGTGATAGTTGTGTAGTATAACAATGTGATGTTATGTATGCATTCCTATAATAAGTATAGATGGATTCCATTATTGTTATTTGATCTAGAAGACTAAGGTAATAATAATAATTAGAAGATTATTATTATAATATACATATATCTTGATGTCAAAAGATATCAATAACATTGTTTGAAAATGTCTTTGTATTAAATTTAATGTTGACTAAAGGTTTGATATACATAACATATTAGACATTGATTATATTGATTAAATGATTAAGGGAAATCATTGTGTTTGCAAAGTGTTTGTTTGTGGATGACTTGGTAACATTAAACAATAATTTTCTTAATACATATTTATATCACTCCATAATATAGTCATTGTGTTAATTGAATAGTCGCTAGTCAACTTTGAATGGAAAGAAAAGATTAGTCGAATAATCAAGGGTTGACCTTGTATGGAATAAACATTGGCTATTATGACTTGTTATTTATTTGCATTGGATAGTTAGTTTGTGAAGTCGATGTTTAAAGTCCATGGCATGCATATTTTATAAGATATATATAATGATTATCTTATCGAGTCTCTTGGAAGTTTTGAGATGATTAGGTTTTATAATCACTCTTTGACTCTGGGTTAACCATAATTTTGTAAAAATCATAATGGAGTTTATTTGTTCATTGCATGGTGGTGGACTATAGCATAGTGGTATTTTAATTGAGCTATTTTTGTATGCATACTTATTATTTAGTTTAGTCAATCATTAATGGAGGAGAAGGTGGTGGAAATTAAGTTAATGGAGAAGAATAAAAGAAAGGTTTTGATGCATGATATGACACATGGCATATGAGGAGTAGCAAATAGAAAGAGAGGGAGGAGAATTCAAGCTAAGAAAAAAGAGGACATTCAACTTCTTTGGCATAAATATCATGTTAGTTTTGTACTTAAGTTTCATGTGTGTAATGATTAAGGGATAAATTGATTTGGTTACTAGGTTTTCATTGTTTGATAGGTTATTATAAATGGGTTGTATGTACAGCCTTGTGGAAGGCTCAGCCTCCACAAAACCCTACATCACACCCAGGGTAACCTAAGGGAATTGGGTAGGGCCATATAAATTGTCATGTTTATTTTGGATTTAATTAAGATATGTTGTGAACTCAAATATAATTATTAAATCTCTATTACACTATGAGAATGATTATTTATTGATGGGTATAAATGATTTGGCTAGAGCTAGTTTGTGTTTGAACAAGTTATGATATATATTTTTTTATGTTATTTGAAAATAAATATGATTAGAATATCAGTTGTAGAAGGGTTAGATTGTGTATAAAATAATTTGGATTTTGGGTTTAAATGAATGGGTTATTTATAAAAAATAGATTATGTATATGTATACATGTGTGTGTGTGTGTGTGTGTGTGTGTGTGTATTTGTTTGTATACTATTTTAGAAACCTAGGGATTTTGAAGGAATCTATATGTATGACCAGCTATAGGATGCTTGTATAAATGAACTCAAAGTGTTGGCTTCAAATAGATTTTTGATTATTCAGTTTTCAAAACAAATTTTATTCATTTTAAACCATATCACAGTATCTATATGTTTGACTATATTTTGAATCATGTAGCTTGAATATTTACTTATATATGGATATGATAGCAAAATATTATAATCCATAATATATAGCTTGGGTATGGGTAGGTGGATGAGCAAATTATTGTTTGTGAACTTCATTGTATTCATAGATATATACATAAAGATTAATGTTGATATCACAAAATTAAGATTTTAGTTGATTTCATTATATTGAACTATGCAAATGTTTATCTTGACTATGTACTATTATTGTATATTCATATTAGTTTATTATTTGAATAATAAATTTGTACAGTTGGTAACAAGATTGGGTATGCATTTTTATATGTATTGTGCATGAAGATTTTTATATCATCAAATCTATGTTGTTATATTAGAAGACCCATATTGGGCATAATCGACTGAGTGTGTGTTTCATCATATGCATTTAATTTAAAAGTTAATTTAAATTGATGGATTTTAGTAATATGATTAAATATAAATGGTGTAAATGGTTGGCTATGTATGAATGTTGAACTACATTAAATTCTATGTGTTTTAATTTTAACAAGTACATTGGGATTTATCCAATTTATAAAAGGGGATATGGGGATATTTTATTAACTAGATGTAAACATTGCATATATGGAATACTATAAGTCATGGGCAATGGATGTCTTCTTAGATTATATTTTATATAATAAAGTATTTATATGTGTTGATGACATACTTTGGAGTTCTAAAATTATACATATAATTGATATAAGTTATACGTTGTGATTACGTAATGAAACTGGAAATGATTATACCGTGTGTGTGTGTGTGTGTGTGTGTGTGTGTGTGTGTGTGTGTGTGTGTGTGTGTGTGTGTGTGTTATGTATAAAAGTATTATTATCATAATAGTGTGTAAATGGATGCTTATATATATTTTGATGTTGTATGAAAACATTAAAATAATGTATTTATGAGCTTTAAATATAAATCATATTATGATGTTTTGGACTAGCTTTTGTTTTATATGTGGAATATGAAAAAATATATAAACCTATGTTTTAATGATTATTTTGTAGATGAAATAACATTATAAGTTATTTTTTGATTTGTGTAACTGGCAATTTTGATATGATCATACCCAAATGGTGTGTTATATTCAGGACTATTTTTTATCATGCTTATTATTATGTAATAAACTAGATAATATTTATTCAATATATTACATTTGATGGAATAAATGTGTGTATTTAATATTTCTATATTTAACATATTTTTATCATCTAAAGGGAAATATTTTGAGTGAATCTATTGGTTTTTATATTATTATATATTTTTAACTATATCTCACATTCATGACTCTAATATAAGCAGTGGATGGATTCCACTAGCTTAATTAGTGCTATCAATACAAGATGAGGTGTAAACTAATTAATTGGTGTGTATGAATTTTACTAATCAAAAAGAGCATTATTTATTAAAAACTTTAGTCAAAGTAATGTTTCAATTAAGAATTATCATTTCATATGTTGATATAGTTTTCATATTTATGTGATATCATGTTAGAATGGATTTATTTATGATACACATTATGTATTAGATATATTAAACTCGTGGGTTCTCGTTTATTACTCTAGATTCCCACACCATCATTATCTACCCATTTGTGAAGGGAGGGTCATTCCCTTATTTGGAAGATAATATAGGAGGATTTATGGTCTATGGTTGGTAAGGAAAAGTACTCAGATGATGATCTCCCTCTCAGCTAGAGGAATACACTAGGGACTACACTTGAGATTATAGATTGATACTTGATTTGTGGAGACTCTACTTTGTGGAGATTTGTATCATGTTTTATTATTGAGATATTATTATGTATTGCTGAAAATTGTAACATTTATACATTATACTTATACAACAGTGGATGTAATGTTGTATCAATCATGTATGAAGCTATACTATTTAATTTATTATTAGATGTAGTATTTATTATTTATTTAGCAATGATCATGGTTTTTATATCTATTTATGGTGATCCTTAGCTAAGTGGATTAGCTATAAAGTTTTTAATTAACTAAATGAATGTAGTTAGATAAAGATAACTAATTAGATTTCTCATGGTGAAATATATAATATGAATAAGTGTAATTAATTTTTTAAAAAATTACTATATTCATATAAAACCCATTTGGGTTCATACATTTAATTAGTTGCCTTCATCTCTCTTGATATTTTCTAGGTTTGTGTTAGGTAAGAAATGAATGAGGGTTAATATTATATTTATATCAACACCTTGGAGAAATAACTCACATTAAATCACTTATTTTGACCATTATGATACATTTTATTTTCAATTTGAATGACTTTAGGGCATTAGACACTTGCATCAAGTCAGGACACAAGCATCGATGTTAGTGTCTATCTTGGATGTTAGTGTTTAGGAAGGAGGAAAATAGGTACATGATCATAAATTATAGAGGTGGAATATAAGTATATTTTAGGCATTATAGGAAATATATAAGACCTAGGTAATCAACATAAGATATTCAGACTAAGATATAGTCCAATGGACACAAGATAGAGTAGATGCAAAACTTGGAGGAGTGGGAAAGGTCTAAAACTAAGAGGAACAACCAAAGTTTGAGTTTTCCAAGTGTACAATACTAAGATGTTATATAATCCATAAATATATTATACATTTATACATTCCTCCACCAAAGCAACTTAAAACATTATGATATTTAGAAAGAAAATATAGATAATTCAACATTTTATGTCTCAACTTGTTGATAAAACACAACATTTTAATGAATTAATCAATAAGGATACAAATTTGAAATGGGATGAAAATTTACAAAAGAGTTTTGATATTATTAAATAATATTTATTAAAACCACCCATTCTTATGCCGCTTATCCTAGATATACTCTAATTATTATACATTTCAGCCACAAATCACACTCATAAAGCTTTACATGCATAATATGATGATGATCACATAGAGAATGTGGTATATTAAATTATCCATAATTTTTTTGATTATGAGAAGAATTATAGTGCTATAGATAAATTCATTTTTCCTCTTCCTTGAAACATAAAAGTAATGACATTGCATGTTGATCAATGAAACACATGTTATTACTAGAGTGGATCCTTTACAATTTCTTATGTCCAAATAATATTGATCAAGAGGAATTAAAACTAGATCATGTTACATAAATAATTTGACTTAAAATTAGTTTCACAAAGTTTTTTTAAAATACAAGTCATAGAAGATCAACTCATGACAACTTGATTAATAGATACACTACTAATGAGTAATGATGTTTTAGATGATTGTGCTTATACAAATGATAATGAAACTTATAAAATGCATTTTGTGGATATAAATGTGTTGCAAGGGATGGATCTATTATTTTATTTCCTACACCTCGTAGTTGGCTATGCCATTTTATTATCATCTAGGATTTTCCTTTACAAACAATTATAAAGCACTAATTTTGGGATTGTACATAACACATAAATTACAAATAAAATATCTCAAAATATATGGAATTTACTGGATAGTATTCAAACAACATATGTATATCAAACCAAATGATAAAAATTAGTATGATATAAATAATTGAGACAAAAATGACTAATGACACATTTTGAACATATTTATATAGAGGATGTACCATGAAAGGATAATTGAGACACAAATTATATGGATAATGTGGCCTCCCTAATTACTATTTATATCAATAATGATCATGTTATATTCACCATATAATAGTTACAACAATCATCAATATTAATTTCACAAGTGGAAGCCTGAGAAGTGTTAATAGTTACATGTAGTGTAGTTAATGTAGAATGGTTCAGTGATATATATATATATATATATATATATATATATATATATATATATATATATATATATATATATATA
>JARHVA010001836.1:192500-222500 GCA_037957365.1 Torreya grandis | reverse complement strand
GTCCTATAATTCAAATGTCATATAATCAAATATTCATTAGATAAAAATTTTAAGATCTTGGAGGGAAGATTAAAATAAGCAAGGTGTTGGTAAGAGAATTTTGATTAAATTTTGAGTACATCTTCATTCTCTCTTATTAATGTTTTTTTGAATATTGAGTTTGGTTTAGTTTATTTCGTGTGTTTAAATCTATTACTTACATTTTAAAATCATACATATAGTATGATAATGGCCTGTAGTGCCTTAAATGTGCTTGAGACTGGAAATTTGAGTAATCTAAGCTTAAGATTATTGTAGATGGTAGTATGCCAAAGTAGGTCAAGAATAGGGATTGATAACCTTAATTGTTCACAACTTATTCTAGGTTTGAATGTGTATTTTTTATTTGATTTCCATATATTGGTTAGAGGTCTAAAATTCATGTATTTATACTATTCTAATGTTTTTTTAGGTGTTCAAATAGGTCTAGGCTAACCCAAGGAAGTTTTAGTTTTGAAAAAATATCCATTTGGGGAAAAGAGGGAAAGGACATTAACACCATTTTTGGGACACTATCACCATGTTGTGTAAGTGTCCTTATTATGTTGATAGTATCCAAGTGGCAGAACACTAGGCATGAAGGGCCAAGATCAGGATATGAGGGTTTGGGACTACTTTAGGGCTGATTAGGGATGCCTATGGCCTACATGAAAGCTAGTTAAGTGTGATAATAGGATCTGGTATAGGTCTAGGGATAATGTAGGGATAGGTAGTCTCAAGTATCATTATTGTCAATCAAATACCACTTTTAGGTGATTATATTTTCCCCCATTTATTCTATAAATGCATCAAAGTGAACTGACTAGGATAAAGGAAAAATAAGTGTACCTAGACTTACCTAAGAAGTGAAGTCCATGAAGCTAAGTTTAAGTATGTGAAGCATATTCCAATGCATGTCCTAAAATTGAAACATTTATAAATAATTCCTTACTTAAGATATATCAAAATCAAATACTAGATTGAGTAAAGAAGTAAAACTGAGTAAAGAGATAGGAAAGAGGAAAGGAATGAATATACCTCACTAGGTACGTGAACCAATTCATAAACTTGGTGATAACCTATGTATGTGTGTATAATGATGAATCAGTGATGAAATTATAATGAGATGATGGATTTATCAATTATCATATGTGGGTGTCTCAAAAACTTAATCTATTTTGGACTCCATCATTGCCCACCCCTGCTTGGTGGATCATGACTTGTGAATAACTTGGATTGGATTGATGGTGTGTACAACCCTCTCATGTGGGTGGCTTAAGAACAAAAGTAGGATATGGTTCCATCATTATCCACCCATGTGTAGTAAATTTTTATAAAACCAAAATTGTGCAATGTAACTAAAAGTATCTAATTGGGTATGTTAGATTTGTGGCCTCTCGAGTATATTAGGTGGCTTCAGGCCACTTGAGAATGCCAACCACTTCAGATGGAGTAAGGAATGAAATTGGTGTGAAACATGGAATATGATGTCATATGTATATAATGTATTTAATGACATGGAAATTTTTATCCATATGATTAATTAGTGTGTAAGTGAGCATATGGAAATAACGTATCGTGCACTTGCCCCCAAATTTGATATCTTGGCATATGGATTCTAGAAGTTATAATAAATTTTATATAGGTATCTAAAATAAATATGGGAAATGGCCATGATGACCAAATATGATCAAAATAATATGAATTTGATCTTAAGCTAATATGAATATGAGCAAAACTGAATAAAATTGATAAATCTATAACTAAATATGTGCAAACATGTATTGTATCTACAATAATTTAATGGCAAATTTAGGTTTTTTTAGATCTAAGGATACTATAAATTAGCACCATATCTTGGACATTAGTTCCATGTGGTGATAGTGTCCCTATTTAGATGCTAGTATCCTTTTCATCTAATTATTGTGTAACTATACTACTTTCTAGGTCACTATTTTCCCACTGTGTTTACTTGAGTCTATTTTTTTTGTAATTTGAGCCTATGTGCTGAAAAAAGTATTATGAATACAGTATAGGAGCCTAATAT
This sequence comes from Torreya grandis, assembly GCA_037957365.1. Classification (NCBI taxonomy): domain Eukaryota; kingdom Viridiplantae; phylum Streptophyta; class Pinopsida; order Cupressales; family Taxaceae; genus Torreya; species Torreya grandis. Next base: position 220,435 of record JARHVA010001836.1, on the reverse strand, counting down.
ATATTATAAACCCCTATTAATTGCCCTTCTTTTTATGGGAGTTATTGAACATGTGAAATAATTATACTAAAAATAAAAAGATCAACAAGATGTGTATTAGCCAGAGCATATATGATAACTATGTAATAATCTAGTATAATGTGCATACATAACTTTGGAATGTAATATAATTTGAGCACCATTATTTTATATAAGATGTATGTCATGTCTAACATTTACAAGGGTGCCAATATAGATATAACAATGTATGTTACAATAAATCTGAGTAAAAACTAGGTAGCTACCTAGGGGGTGGGTCATGATGTCCATCACAACACCCAAATAGAAAGCAGAGATGCATGAGGTCCCTTATGACATATAAATTATAATATGTAACAACAAAATACAAGCGCCATAGACATGACACATATAAGAAATCATACATTAAAAAACACATAAAGCATGCAAAGTAGGAAAAGGGGCCATAATACAAGCGACATGGGCACATGTCACTAAATCTAAGAAAAAAAGGCATAAAAGGACATGTTCAAATATACACATACACAGTCAACAATAAAGTTGACATATAACCACATATAAGGACATGTTCAAATGTTTTCTTGCACAATTAGGAAGGCACACATAAGGATATGGGCGCATGTCCAAATCATACATATTATGAATAGAAATGGCACAGAGCCAAATATAAATGGCATGTTAAGCACAAGATATACTAAGAGGGGGGTGAATAATTATATCATATATCTTATAAATATTTTACTTAATCAAACTCCACTTAACCATACATTCAATATATGCAATAAAGTTAAAACAATAACATGCACCACACGAGAGAGAGAGAGAGAGAGAGAGAGAGAGAGAGAGAGAGAGAGAGAGAGAGAGAGAGAGAGAGAGAGAGAGAGAGAGAGAGAGAGAGAGAGAGAGAGAGAGAGAGAGAGAGAGAGAGAGAGAGAGAGAGCATATTTTTACATGGACACCCAATGTGGGAAAAACCATGGAGAAAAATCTCAAGTATATGAATGAGCACCATCTCAAATTACAAATTTCTCAAGCACCAACTTGCAAGAGCACCAACCCATTTGCCGAGCACCAACCCCTTTGCCGAGCACCAACACAAAAACTATTTGTGAACACCAACCCACATGAGCAATAACCCACAGGAGCACCAACCCCTCTTGTGTATAAAACACAACTTTCTCTCAATGTTGCTTTCTCAATAGATGATATAAATCTATAATATCTCTTTATATTATCTCCTCTTTTCTTATATAAAATAATTATAAACCATGTACTCTCTTACATATAACAAATGGCTTATCAAGGATTTATTTATATCGTTCCAAATGACCTTTGCATTCATCATTTATGACTCTTAAATCCTTATGGAAAATGTCACCAAACTTGCATGACCCTTTGAATCCTTGTATTTAAAAAGTCACATGGTGACCCTTCATAAGGAAATGAATCCTTTCCTCTTTTGTCTTTATCTTGGTGACCTTTCAACTTTTTTAAGGTGACTCTTCATGGAAAAATGTGTCATACCCTCTTTTGTCTTCACTTGGTGACTCTTGGAATTCCTCAAGATGAATCTTTATGAGAAAATTCATCCCATTCCTCTTTTGTCTTTACCCCATGACTCTTTAACTTATCCATGGGCCCTCTTTTGAATTTTATGCAACCAAAAATATATTCGTTAATATTAAATAAATATCAGCACATTTTAGCCAAAATATGAACATTAAAAACACCTTTAGACAATAAATATTGTGGGGCCTTTATCACCAATGCTAGACCTTCGACATTAATGACAATATTTCTAACAATATCCCCCTTTATCATTGATGGCAACCTCAAACTAAAATTGCCACATCTTGAAACCTATACTACACATACTACCATCTAAAAAATATATAGTAACTCCCCCTTATTGTAACATCATATACCTATTCTCTATACCTATGCCTGCACCTATTCCTTATACCTGATCTTGTACCTATTTCTACTCTTCTCTCCCTTTAACATCAATATAAAAGGGCCTATCATGGAGTTAACACTTAGATCACCCTCAACTGATGTTGATCCTCAATGACAAGAAGTAAAAGAAATCACTCACAACTTCTCCCATAGTTAATCAAATGTGTCTTTTGGTAGTGACTTTGTGAAAATATCTATAATATGTTCTATAGTACTGATATATTCCATCTTAACCTATTGATCTACAACCTACTCTCTCAAGAAGTGATATCTGATAGGAATATGTTTTGTTCTTGAATGCATCACTAGATTCTTAGAAATATTAATATCACTTGTATTGTCATAAAAAATAGAAATAGGTTCATCATATTTTACCTTTATATCTTCCAAAGTTTGCTTCATCCAAAGCACTTGATTACAACACAATACCACTATAATATATTTTGCTTAAACTATAGAAAGTGATACTAAATTCTACTTTTTGCTTAGCCATGATACTAAGTTATCACCAAGGAAGAAAGCTCCATCACTTGTACTCTTTATATCATCTAAGCAATCTACCCAATCTAAATATGTATAAGTAACCAAAGTGAAATCTCTACCTATGGGATACCATAATCTATAATCCAATGTCCCCTTGACATATTTGAATATTCTCTTCACCAACTAAACATGACTCTCCTTTGTGGTTACCTAATATCTTGAAATCATGCCTACTGCATGCATGATGTCTAGCTTTGATGCTGTCAAAGATGAAAGACTACCAATCATAGATCTATACAAATATTGATCTAAAACAAGTGAATCTTCATCCTTAGTCATAGTTTTCCCTATACCCATTGTTGTGCCAACTGGTGTATAATCCTCAAAACCAATTTTTTCAACATTTTCTTGGCATATTTACTTTGGGATATGAAAATTCCATTATCTTATTGAAATATTTGCAACCCTAATAAAAATGATAACACTCCAAGCATATACATCTCAAATTCTTTTTGCATATTAAAATAAAATTATTTTGTCATTCTTTCAATGTTACCTCTAAATAGTATGTCATCAACATATACCACAATAATCAACTAATGCTCACCTTCTATTTTGATGTAGAGATTGCTATCAATAAAACCTCTCTTAAAACATTGACCTTGTAATTACTTACCAAGACTTGCATACCAAGCTTTGGGAGCTTGTTTCAATCCATACAGTGCTTTCTTCAATCTGCATACATGGCTACTATCATTTGTGAGAATAAGTCCCTTAGGTTGCTCAATGTAGATCTCCTCTTCTAAATTCTTATTCAGGAAAGTATACTTGACATCCATCTAAAACACTTTGAAATTCTTAAATACTGCACATCAATAAACATTTTAATAGTCTCTAGCCTTACCATTAGTGTAGACGTTTATTCAAAATCTATACCCTCAATTTGAGCATATATTTTACATACTAACATTTATTTATTCCTAGTAACTTCAACATCTTCATTCAACTTATTTCTGTATACCCATTTTTTTCTTATCACATTTTGATCTTTTGGTCTAAGCACTAATTCCCAAGTATCATTCTTTTCTATCTGACTTAATTCTTCATCCATTGCCTTAACCCAATGCTTATCATGTCTATCTTCTACAAAAATTCTATGATGAATTTTGGATAACAAATAAAAATTTACTTTCTCAAATTCACTTACCATCATCCTTCTAGTGCAAATTCCTTCATTTATGTTCTTGATGATGTCACTCTTATTATGATTTCTATAAACATATTCATATGGGGTCTTGGTGTCCTTTTGCTTCTCCTTCTCATCTTCATTTGACTCTTCAAAATCATATTCTTCAACGATTTTAGGAGTGTCCACTGGATCACTAGCTCTTTGTGCTACATATTCATCTATCTTGACACTTGCACTTTCAACAATATTCTAGGTTCTTTTATTACAACATTTATAAGCCTTACATTTCCTAGAATATCCGAAAAATATACCTTCATTTGTTCTAGATTCAAATTGACCCAATTTTTAATCAATTCTCTTTATAAAGCATCTATTAACAAAAACTTTGAAGTAATCAACTATAGCTAGTTTGTCTTTCTATGGCTCATAAGGAGTCTTGTCAGTATTGACTCTCAGCAATGCTCTATTCTAAATATCCATTGTTTTACCAACTATCTTTCTTCAATATTTATCTAGTATCTTGGATTCATTTAGCATTGTCCTCACCATCTTTTGAACTATATTATTTTTCCTCTCAACTACTCCATTTTTTGTGGAGTTTTGGCTCCTAAATAATGTCTCTTTATCCCATGGTCTTCAGAATACTCAATAAACTCATATGACATGAATTATCCTCATCAATATAATCTTAGGCACTTAATCTTCAAATCAGTTTCATTCTCAACAAAATCCTTGAATTCTTTGAAGTGGATAAAATCTTCTAATTTTTTCTTCAAAAACATCACCCAAGTCATATGTGCAAAATTATCAACAAGAAACATAAAATATTTCTCACCTTGAGTACATTGAGTTCTCACAGGTCCACACAAACTAGAGTGAATAAGTTATAACATTTCAGTGGTCAAGTATTCTTTTGTTTTTAACCATCTTCTGACCTACTTCTCATGTTGACATGGTTCACAAAGTGTGTTATAGGCCTTTATAATCTTTGGAATATCTCTAATTGCTTGTTTCTTTCTAATGTTGACAACATTGTCAAAAAAATTGTGTCTCATTCTCCTGTGCCATATCCAACTTTACTCAGCTTAACTTAAATAATTTTTTTGAAATTTGATGTCTGATAACATATACAAATTGTTGCCTATCCTCTGAGCATCTGTAATCAACACATTTTATTCTTTTCTCCTAATTTCACAACCTTCTACATAAAACTTTATTGTGTATCCTTGATCACACATTTGACTTACACTTAACATATTATGCTTAAGGCCTTCGACATATAGAATATTTTCAATCTTAGTTATACTATTATCCAGACTTAATGTACCTTTTCTAGCTATTTTGACAATGGTATTGTCACCAAATTTTAGTATCCCTCCATTGATCTTATTTAGAGTTATGAACTTGTTTTCATCTCATATCATGTGCCTTGAACATCCACTATCAATGAGCCATGGCTTTTATTCATTTCTTATATGCAAAGCTATCTGAACCAACAAAGACTTTTCAAATTATTTCTTCTACCATGAACCTGTATGAACATTCTTCTTGATGAATGGAGCCTTGAAACTCTGGTCCTTCGTGAATGACTCAAACAAGCTTCTATAATACCAAGCTATGTGTCCAAAGTTATTGCATGTGTAGCATATTATGGCCTCTTCATTAAAGATTGATAGAGGAACAAAAAAATTGTGTCTTCTTCTTGACTCTACGTGTGTTTCCTTCTCCTTGTTTCTAAAATTGTTAGCCCTTTTCTAACATTCTATTTTCTTATGACCATATCCATTACAATAAAAATAGTAACCATAAAATAGAACTTGTTTGGGTATCTCTGACCTGATCACCTTTTGTATCTCTATTCCTTCTAGCCTTTATTATTTTAAATGTCCTCTATATTCTTAACTTCTTCCTTTTTCATTTCCTCTTTTGTAAGCACTTCAACATAGCTATTTCCTTTTTCTATGTTAACTTTGTCTATGAAAGTAGTGGCCTCCCCTTTCTCTTTTTCAAATCTAATAACTATCTTATCTGACATTGATCTTTGAATTTCTAATATCTTATTCAACATATTAGTGTTACTCTCAAATTTTGAATCATTGTCTACTCTATCATTAACTGCTTTATTTATTTTCTCGAGATCTAATTTTAAAGATGTAATTTCAACAACATACCTTTCACATTATTCACTTAATTTTTGTAACTAATCTATTATATCTTCTTCAACATTTTTGGCTTCTTCAATGTGTGCTTATAGATCTTCAATTATTATTTTTGACTCCTTTTCATTTTTCTCAATTTGGCACTTCAATCTGTGATTATTTTTCTAAAGCTCTTGTAATTCTTATAAGGCATAAATGAGTTCTCCTTATAGATTCACTTCAACTTCATCTTGTTCTTCTTCTTGACCATCAATACTTTTGATTTTATAGGCATCTTCATGTATGGTCATGAGTAGAATATCCTCTTCATCTGAATAATTGACTCCATTATCTTTAGTTGAGCTAGGATCTTTAGAGTACAAACTCTTTTTCTTAAATTCTTTCTTCAATTTGCCTTTAAAATTCTTCTTGTATGTAGACCTTCCTTCTTCATTTTCACTATTGCTCTTATCTAGGCATGTAGCTACAAAATTTCTAATATTTCCATAATTAAAACATTTAAAATATAATATTCCTTGATATTTACATTTGCCCTTTTTGGGCTTGTAGATGAACAAAGATTCATTGTCATATTCATCATCGTTAGAGCTATCACTTGATTCTTGAATCTTACCCTTGTATTTCTTTGATAGCTTGAAAGTAGGTTCCCTTTTTGAGGGTTTCTTTTATTTAGTCTGCATCTCATATATAGTAATAATACCATGTAGTTCATCCATTTTTAGCTTGGATAGATCTTTCATCTCCTTGATTGCCAAAACCTTTGCATCATATCTCATTGGTAGAGATCTCAAAACCTTTTGTACCATCGCTGATTCTTCTAAATTTTCTCCAAGGCCTTGAATATGATTAAATATTTCATCAATTCATAAGAGATAACTCACTATATTTTCTTCCTTTTCCATTTTCACACTCTCAAACTATCTTTTAACATTTTGGAGCTTAGCTTATTGAACCTTTCCATCACCTTTGTAAATATTCTCAAACTTTACCCAAGTCTCATGAGCAGATTTGCATTGCATAACTTTAACAAATTTTGATTCACATAAACCACATGAAATAACATTAAAATATTTATCATTATTTTCACTTGCCTTTTTTTCTGTTGGAGTAGTCACAAGTGTCTGTGGCTCTTCATATTCTTCCACAACTACTTGCCAAATATCAAAATAAGAGACATCAAATAAGTCCTCATCCATATGCTCCAAAATTCATAATTTATCCCATCAAATGAGGGTGACTTATTTTTATAAAAACCTTCATGTGATCCTATCATCGTGCTTTCCCCGATCTACCTTCAAGATGTAAAACTCTTTTCAAAGGAACCTACTCTAATACCAATTGTTAAATATGGGATATACTGAAAGGGTGTATGAATCAGTATATCATATATCTTATAAATATTTTACTTAATCAAACTCCACTTAACCATACATTCAATATATGTAATAAAATTAAAACAATAACATGCACCACACAAGAGAGAGAGAGGGATAGACACCAAATTTTTACATGGAAACCCAATGTGGGAAAAACCATAGAGAACCATCTCAAGTATATGAATGAGAACCAACTCAAATTACAAAGTTTACAAGTACCAAATTTTAGGAGCACCAACATAGCAACTATTTGTTAGTACCAACCTACATGAGCACCAACCCACAGGAGCACCAAGCCCTCTTATGTATAAAACACAACTATCTCTCAATGTTTCTTTCTCAATAAATGATATAACTCTATAATATTTCTTTCTATTCTCTCCTCTTTTCATACATAAAATAATTACAAACTATGCACTCTCTTGCATATAACAAATGGCTTATCAAAATTTTATTTATAGCTTTCCAAATGACCTTTGGCATTCACCCTTTGGGACTCTTCACTCCTCATGGAAAATGGTGCCAAACTTGTATGATCCTTCAAATCCTTGTATTTAAAAAGTCATATGGTGACCCTTCATAAGCAAAAGTGTCCTTTCCTCTTTCATCCTTATCTTGGTGACCTTTCAAATTCCTTAAGGTGACTCTTCATGGAAAAATACATCATACCCTCTTTTGTCTTCACTTGGTGACTCTTGGAATTCCTCAATATGAATCTTTATGAGAAAATGAATCCCATTCCTCTTTTATCTTTACCCCATGACTCTTTGACTTCTCCATGGGCCCTCTTTTGACTTTTATGCAACCAACAATATATTAGTTAATATTAAATAAATATCAACACATTTTAGCCAAAATATGAACATTAAAAACACCTTTTTGTGGGGCCTTTATCACCAATGCTAGACCTTTGACACCAATGACAATATTTCTAAAAATACCCCCCTTTATAATTGATGGCAACCTCAAACTAAAACTACCACATCTTAAAACCTATAATACACATACTACCATTTAAAAAATATATATTAACTCCCCCTTATTGTAACATCCTATACCTATTCCCTATACCTATTTTTGCACCTATTCCTTGTACCTAATCTTGTACCTATTTCTACTCTTCTCTCCCTTTAAGATCAATGGCAAAGGGCCTATCATGGAGTTAACACTTAGATCCCGCTCAACAGATGTTTATCCTCAATGACAAGAAGTAAAAAAAATTACTCCCAAATTCTCTCATAGATACTCAAATGTGTCTTTTGGTAGTGACTTTGTGAAAATATCTATAATATGTTACATAGTACTGATATATTCCATCTTAACCTACTGATCTGCAACCTACTCTCTCAAGAAGTGATATCTGATAGGAATATGTTTTGTTCTTGAATGCATCACTAGATTCTTAGAAATATTAATATCACTTGTGTTTTCATAAAAAATAGAAATAGGTTCATCATATATTACCTTGATATCTTTGAAAGTTTTCTTCATCCAAATCACTTGAGTACAACACAATGCCACTATAATATATTTTTCTTCAACTATAGAAAGTGATAATAAATTCTACTTTTTGCTTAGCCATGATACTAAGCTATCACTAAGGAAGAAAGCTCCTCCACTTTTACTCTTTCTATCATCTAAGCAACCTACCCAATCTAAATCTGGATAAGTAACCAAAGTGAAATCTCTACCTATGGGATACCATAATCTATAATCCAATGTCCCCTTGACATATTTGAATATTCTCTTCACCAACTAAACATGATTCTCCTTTGATTCTACCTAATATCTTACAACCATGCCTACTACATGCATGATGTCTAGCTTCAATGCTATCAAATATTAAATACTGTCAATCATAGATCTATATAAATATTGATTTGTAACAAGTGAATCTTCATCCTTACTCACCTTGTTCCTTATACCCATTGGTGTGCCAACTGGTGCACAATCCTAAAAACCAATTTTTTTCAATATTTCCTTGGCATATTTACTTTGGGATAAAAAAATTTCTTTATCTTATTAAAATATTTACAACCCTAATAAAAATGATAACTCTCCAAGCATAGACATCTCAAATTATTTTTGCATATTAAAAGAAAATTATTTTGTCATTATTTCAATGTTACCTCTAAATATTAAGTCATCAAGATATACCACAATAATCAATTGATGCTCACCTTCTATTTTGATGTAGAGATTACTATCAATAAAACCTCTCTTAAAATCTTGATCTTGCAGGTACTTACCAAGTCTTGCATACCAAGCTCTATGAGCTTGTTTCAATCCATACAATTCTTTATTCAATCTACATACATGGCTACTATCATTTGTGAGAAGAAGTCCCTCATGTTGCTCAATGTATACCTCCTCTTCTAGATTCCTACTTGGGAAAGTAGACTTGACATCCATCTAAAACACTTGGAAATTCTTAAATACTGCACATCAAGAAACATTATAATAGTCTCTAGCCTTACAACTAGTGAAAAAAATTCTTCAAAATCTATACCCTCAATTTGAGCATATCCTTTACAGACTAACCTTGCTTTATTTCTAGTAACTTCACCATCTTCATTCAACTTATTTTCATTTACCCATTTTGTTCTTATCATATTTTGATCTTTTATTCTAGAAACTAATTCCCAAGTATCATTATTTTCTATCTGATTTAATTCTTCATCCATTGCCTTAACCCAATGCTCATCATGTTTAGCTTCTAAAAAAATTTAAGCTAAATTTTGGATAACAAATAAAAACTTACTTGCTTAGATTCACTTACCATCATCCTTCTAGTGTGAATTCCTTCATTTATGTTCTTGATGATTTCACTCTTATTATGATATCTCTAAAAATATTCGTATGGGGTCTTGGTGTCCTTTTACTTCTCCTTTACATCTTCATCTGACTCTTCAACATCTTCTTCTTCAATGATTTTAGGAGTGTCCACTGGATCACTAGCTCTTTGTGCTACATATTCATCTATCTTGACACTTACACTTTCAAAAATATTCTTGATTCTTTTATTATAACATTTATAAGCTTTAATTTTGCTAGAATATCTAATAAATATACCTTCATTTGTTCTAGATTCAAATTGACCCAATTTTTCATTAGTTCTCTTTATAAAGCATCTATTGCTAAAAACTTTGAAGTAATCAAATGTAGATGGTTTGTATTTTCATATCTCATAAGGAGTCTTGTTATTATGGACTCTCAACAATGCACTATTCTAAATATGCATTGTTGTACCAACTACCTATATTCAATATTTATCTAGTATCTTGGATTCATTTAGCATTGTCTTCACCATCTCTTGAACTATACTATTTTTCCTCTCAACTAATCCATTTTGTTTTGTATTTTTTACTCCTAAATATTGTCTCTTTATCCCATGGTCTTCATAATACTCAATAAACTTATCTGACATGAATTCTCCTCTTTAGTCTAATCTTAGGCACTTAATCTTCAAATCAGTTTCATTCTCAACAAAAGCCTTGTATGCTTTGAAGTGGCTGAAAGCTTTGAATTGTTTCTTCAAAAAATCACCCAAGTCATATGTGTAAAATAATTAACAAGCAACATGAAATATTTTTCACCTTGAGTACATTGAGTTCTCATAGGTCCACACAAATTAGTGTTAACAAGTTCTAACATTTGAGTGGTTGAGTATTCTTTTATTTTGAACCATCTTCTGACCAAGTTCCCTTGTTAACATGATTCACAAAGTGTGTTGGAGGGATTTTTAATCTTTGGAAGATCTCTAAATACTTGTATTTTTTTTATGTTGACAACATTGTCAAAATTTATGTCTCATTGTCCTATGCCATAACCAACTTTCCTCAACCTAACTCAAACAATATTTTTGAAATTTGATGTATGATAACATATAAAAATTGTTGCCTATCCTCCGATCAACACATTTTAATCTTTTCTCCTAATTTCATAACCTTCTATATAAAAATTTAGTGTATATCCCTAATCACACATTTGACTTACACTTAACAGATTATGCTTAAGACCTTCTACATATAGAATATTTTCAGTCTTAGCTCTACCATTATCCAAACTTAATGTACCTATTCTAGATATTTTGATAGTGGTATGATATCCAAATTTCACTATGCCTCCATTGATTTTCTTTAGAGTTATGAACTTTCTCTTATTTCCTATCATGTGCCTTGAACATCCACTATCAATGAACCATGGATTTTCTTCATTTCTTGTATGCAAAGCTATCTGAACCAACATAGAATTTTTAGGGTGTTTTTGCTACCATAAACCTATATGAACATTCTTCTTGATGAATGGAGCCTTGAAACTCTGGTCCTTTATGACTGACTCAAACACACTTCTATAGTACCAAGTTATGTGTCCAAAGTTATTGTACTTATAACATATTATGGCCTCTTCATTAAAGCTTGATAGAGAAGAAAAGAGTTGTATCTTCTTCTTGAATCTACATGAGTTTTCTTCTCCTTGTTTCTAAAATTTTTAGCCCTTTTCTGACATTCTATTTTCTTATGACCATATCCGTTACAATAAAAATAGTAACCATAAAAATAGAACCTATTTGGGTATCTCTGACCTGATTGCCTTTTGTATCTTTGTTCCTTCCAACTTTCTTTATTTGAGATGTCCTCTATATTCTTAACTTCTTCCTTTTTCATTTCCTCTTTTGTAAGAGATTCAACATAACTCTTTCCTTTTTCTATGTTAACCTTGTCTATGAAAGTAGTGGCCTCCCCTTTCTCTTTTTAAAATATAATACCTATCTTATCTGACATTAATATTTGACTTTCTAATACCTTATTCAACATATTAGTGATATTATCAAAATTTTAATCATTGCCTTCTCTATCATTAACTGCTTTATTTATTTTCTCAAGATCTACTTTTAAAGAAGTAATTTCAACAACATACCCTTCACATTCTTCACTTAATTTTTGTAACTAATCTATTAGATCTTCTTCAACATTTTTGGCTTCTTCAATGTGTGCTTGTAGATCTTCAATTATTATTTTTAACTCCTTTCCATTTTTCTCAATTTGGCACTTCAGTCTATGATTCTTTTTCTTAAGAGATTATAATTATTATAAGGCACAAATGAGTTCTCCTTATAGATTCACTTCAACTTCATCATGTTCTTCTTCTTTACAATCTATACTTTTGATTGTAGATGCATCTTCATGTATGGTCATGAATATAATCTTCTCTTCATCTGAATCACTGACTCCATTATCTTCGATTGAGCTAAGATATTTAGAGTATAAACTCTTCTTCTTGAATCCTTTCTTCAATTTTCCTTTGAAATTCTTCTTGTATGTAAACCTTCCTTATTCATTTTCACCATTACTCTTATCTAGTCACTTAGCTACAAAATGTCCAATATTTCCATAATTAAAACATTTAAAAGATAATATTCCTTGATATTTACATGTGCCCTTTTCAGGATTGTAGATGAACAAAGATCCATTGTCATATTCATCATCATTAGAGCTATCACTTGATTCTTGAATCTTACCCTTGTCCTTTTTTGATATCTTGAAAGTAGGTTCCATCTTTGAGGGTTTCTCTTATTCAGTATGTATCTCATATTCTATAATAATACCATGTAGTTCATCCATCTTTAGCTTGGCTAGATCCTTCATCTCCTTGATTGCCAAAACATTTGCATCATATCTCATTGGTAGAGATCTCAAAACATTTTGTACCATCACTGATTATTCTAACTTTTCTCCAAGGCCTTGAATATGATTAGCTATTTCATCAATCCATAAAAGATAACTCTCTATAATTCCTTCCTCTTCCATTTTCAAACTCTCAAACTATCTTCTGAAAGTTTGGAGCTTAGCTTATTGAACCTTTCCATCACCTTTATAAATATTCCCAAACGTTACCCAAGTATCATGAGAAGATTTGAATTTCATAACTTTAACAAATTTTGATTCACATAAACTACATGAAATAGCATTAAAATATTTAACATTATTTTCACTTGCCTTCTTTTCTATTGGAGTACTCACAAGTGTCTGTGGCTCTTCCTATTCTTCTACAACTACTTTCCAAAAACCAAATCTAAGAGACATCAAATATATCCTCATCCTTATGCTCCAAAAATCATAATTTTTTCCATCAAACAAGGGTAACTTATTTTTATAAAAACCTTCATGTGATCCAGTCATCGTGCTTTCCTCAATCTACCCTCAAGATGTAAAACTCTTTTCAAAGGATCCTACTCTAATACCAATTGTTAAGCATGGGTTATACTGAGAGGGGGGTTGAATCATTATATCATATATATTATAAATCCTTTACTTAATCAAAATCCATTTAACCATACATTCAAGATATGCAATAAAATTAAAACAATAACATGCACCACATAAGAGAGTGAGGGAGAGATGCCAAATTTTTACATGGAAACCCAATGTGGGAAATACCATAGAGAAAAATCTCAAGTATATGAATGAGCACCAACTAAAATTATAAATTTCACAAGTACCAACTTATAGGAGCACCAACATAGCAACTATTTGTTAGCACTAACCCACAGGAGTACCAACCCCTTTCAAAGATTTGTGAGCACCAACCCTTAGGAGCACCAAGCCCTCTTTTATATAAAACACAACTATCTCTAAATTTTTCTTTCTCAACAAATGATATAACTCTACAATATATATTTCTATTCTCTCCTCTTTTATTACATAAAACAATTACAAACTATGCACTCTCTTGCATATAACAAATGGCTTCCCAAGCCTTTATTTATATCTTTCTAAATGACCTTTGGCATTCACCCTTTGTGACTTTTCACTCCTCATGGAAAATGGTTCCAAACTTGCATGACCCTTTGAATCCTTACATTTAAAAAGTCACATGGTGACCCTTCATAATAAAATGTGTCCTTTCCTCTTTTGTCTTTATCTTGGTGACCTTTCAAATTCCTTAAGGTGACTCTTCATGGAAAAATGTGCCATACCCTCTTTTGTCTTCACTTGGTGACTCTTGGAATTCCTCAAGATGACTCTTCATGAGAAAAGGTGTCCCATTCCTCTTTTATCTTTACCCCATGACACTTTGACTTATCCATGGGCCATATTTTGACTTTTATGCAACCAAAAATATATTTATTAATATTAAATAAATATCAACACATTTTAGCCAAAATATGAACATTAAAAACAAATTTAGACAATAAATTCTATGGGCCCTTTATCATTAATGCTAGACCTTTGACATCAATGAAAATATTTATAACATGGAATATTTAAATTCCCTTAAATATAATAATCATAGGGATACAATAAATTCTAAACTAAGTAAGCTAGAAATGAAAGTATGCGTGAACATGTAATAAAAATTTGTGTAATAGCTATGATGTACATATGTTGAGTCTAAAATAGTAATAGACAAAAAAAATCTAAGTGTAGCATGATTAATATTAAGATATAATAATGCTAAATTTATGATGTAGAGGTGGAAATATAAAACCTAGTAATCAAAAGACTGTGTATAGGGTGCCCCCAAATGGATGAATATGTCAAATGAAGAACCCATATATCAGTGTATATGCCCCTATTAGATAGATAGTGGAAAATATAGATTAGGATAATGGACCTGAGTCCTATAGTAATTTGTAAGCACTCGATAAGATCAAGTAAAACATGTATGTAGGACTAAACTAAATATACCAAGATAGCTAGCATATGTAGTGTCTAGAAAATATAATAAGTGTAAACATATTAATGTATAAAATCTATAATTTTTTATTTTTTGAGTAATATTTGAATTTTTTTTGCTTTTGAAGTATTGTATTATTTCTATATTTTTTGGATATAAGCTATATATGAGCAACATGAAAATGAAACTATATACAAGTAGAAAGAGATAAGGAAAGTATGTAAAAGAATGGAGGAATATTATTAACTGATGAGTCTCATGAGGGAATCACTATAAATATGGCATGTGTTAAATAAAGGAACTATGATCATGCATGTTATATTAAAGGTCAACTATGGTCCCATAATTTTCTACATTGAGTGATCTATATCTAGCCCTACTTGTGGATTGGTGCTAGGAATCTATGCAACTAACTTGTGGATTGGTGTCTTGTGAATTTTAGGGGACTTAGGGATAAATATAGTATAATATTTTATAGGTGGTATAGGTTCCCTATGTTGAGATCACTAAGAACTAAATAATATTGATCTTGGTCAAAAATGAGGAGAGGGAAGCCCTATAGAATCTAACAAATATCACTTACACATGGGTCTCTCTAATAATGGTCTCCATGGGAGAGTATGTGTACATGGAAATAATGTAAGAGTAGAATTTACCTACATTAGTGTCTCTACTAAAATCTAGGGTGTATCAATATGAATTGTTGGAGTTATAACTTATAACTATAATATAACTTATAACTATGTTATAACTAGTAACTATGATGTAATTTCCTATGAGATAGGTATAGGATACTTCTATGGAAGACCCTCAAGTAATACCACCTAATTTGCATTACTATATTCTAGGAATCTATACACTATGGATGGGATGGCTCATAATTTTTGTATCCATGGCCTACCTAATAACATGTCAAATATACATATACTAAGTACTAATAAGAATCTAGTGGACACATGTGCTAGTCTAACCTATAGTGGATATACAATATTTTTTATGGAGATTTGAACATGGCAATTAAAACCAATGATAAATATGTTTTTAAGTTATATATCCTATTTTAAATACCCCAAATGTTGTATAAGTGTGATATTTCATATGTTAATACCTAACCCATTGTCAACCATAACACTCTATATGGATGATGATCTATGTAGGCTCATAAAAAGATTGTATATAAATTTGTATCATCATCAAAAATATCCTACTCTAACAAAGTGATGAGTGGTATAGCTAGAACTATAGTGTGGTATACATCAATGATATTATGTATTAGGTGTGCCTCCTCTGTAGTAGTTTGATATGATGATGGTGGTGGATGTGCCTGATATGTGTAGTGAACACCTGAAGTGCCCCGACTTAATTTATTATGTGATTTATAAATGCATCTAATAATATTTTTAATTCCTTATCTTTCATTTATTGTACTTTAGGTGCCTCTGTGAGTTCCCACATCAATAATGTTAGCCTTAATAAAATGGTGTATCTTATGTTTGAGGCTAATATATCTATTTTTTGTATGGCCTAGTACCCTATGATACTCACATAATGCATTAGAATCATAGTTCCTTATTATTTTTTGTGTCATATCAATCTCTTTTATTGGAGGGAGAGATATGAAATTGCATTCCAAGAGTTACTATAAAACATGTGTTGGCAATTATGTAAGGTTGGTGAAAATTTTGTATGGAGGAGATAATAGAACCAGGCAAGGAGATGGCTCTGAAGATGTGTTAATTTTGGCCTTTGGATGACATTTAATTTTAGTGGCCATTAAATTGTATGGAGGATTACTAGAACTCTTAGTAGTTGATTATGATCCACTAGAATGTTTCAATTTGCCCATAGATAGAAGCTTAACTTATTTTTTTTACTGTGTGGCATAAATCTGTGAAGGTTGGAAAATTATTACATAAGATATATTCATGTAATGATGGTATAGGAATCTATTTGAAGATGTCCTGAAGCTCTTTATCTATAATGAGGCTAGTTAATTTGGCCAATATAGTCTTATATCATAAGACACATTTTGTCATAGGCTCATTTGATTTTTGTTTCAATTGTACAACTTGAGCATATGAGATATTATCACTTATGTTTATGGAGAAGTATGTTAAAAAAATGTATACCAAAGGATTGAAGGTGATGATAGACCAATTTGATAGATAATAAAACTATTGTAAGGCATAATCCTTTAAACTACATGTAAACAACTTAGTGAGGAGCCAATCATTGGACACATAGTCCAAACATGCTATGTGGAAAGTGTAGATATGGTGCTCTAGGCCACCCTTACCATCATAAAATTTAAGCTTAGGTGTCATGAATCTAGATGGCAAAAGAGTTGTAGTTATGTGATGTGCCAAAGGTGTATGTAAGAGAACATTATAACCAAAGGCATGTGATGGCCTAGTGGCTCCCATCTTAATATGTAACACATTACCATGTGAAGTATGAACCTCATGTATACAAGATTATACATATGGAGTGGAAGACCTAGCCATATGAGGTGTAACTATCACTGAAGGTTATTTAGTTACAATTGGTTGTTGTGTTAGCTAAGTTGGCCCTAATGTAGGTGTAACAATATTATTAGCTAGGGGAGTAGAATATTTGCCATTGTTTAATTTTTTAAGTTCTTCATGAAGAATATTAATAATTTCATCTTGCATATCTGAATGTTTGGAAAAAATATATTGCAATTGTCTTTTATGAGTTTCATCAAATTAGTTATTTAATTCTTCCATTCTAGTTTGGGGAGTAGGAAAACAAATTGTTGTATATTTTGAACCTTTAAATAATTTTAATTCTAATAAAGATTGTAAAAAATATATTAAAGAAAATATGATATTTTAGAACTAATATCTAAGCATAGACACAAAAAAGATGCAAACCCCAAGAGCATATAGGTTTAAGATTTGAGCAATGTTTGAAGTAAGTCAGGTTCACCAAATGTTTTATCCTTTTAGGAATTAACAAGTTGTAAATCCTATGTTTATTAAATAGTTGAGTAGAATAAATTAGGTTAATAATATAAAATAAATAAACCACTAATTTTTTATATAATTGACTAGCTTTGACTTTTCTAAAAATTAAAATAGATAGTGCAAGTAAGAAATTAGCAGGAAAATAACTTAGACTAATGATCTAGCTACTAAAAACTAAGGTAGAAACTAGTCAGAGTGTCATAAATAGGATTCCAATGTAATAACCCCTTCTAGATAGTAACATAATAGTTAGATAGAACCACCATTATTGGAAATGTAGTGGTAGTGTCTTGATATTGACAATAATGTCCTCTATGTAGGACTATCTTGAGCTTTTGGGTGTACATGTGTCTAAATATTTGAGGTCTATTCCTTCATGCATAACTCTTGAAACCATGTATTTTAATTTTTATAACTAATTTTATGGAATAAACCTAATCCTCCATGTAGCTATGGCATCTAGTTGATATGAGTTGAATAGTGTGTTTATTAGTAGGGTAGGTTGGACATCCTCAACACCCCACTATTCTAAGAGTTGCCTACATACCAATACTTCAAAGAGGGATCAAGCCCAATGTATTTATCCCCACCTAAGTGATTATACAAGTGTAAGTGAAGCTAGTGTGATAATATCCTTGAGTGCCTTGAAAGTTCTTGAGACTAGAAATTTGGGCAATCTAAGCTTAAGACTACTATAGATGGTAGTATGCATAAGTAAGAAAAAATAGGGATTGATGACCTTAATTATGCACATGTTTTAAGTTTGTCTATTTTACATCTAATTTCCATCTAGTGGTTAGCGGGATAAAAGTTATGTATTTATACTATTTTAATGTTTGTGTGGGTGCTAAAAGAGATCTTAGCTAACCCTAGGAAGCTTTAGTTTTGAAAAAATATCTATTTGGGGAAAAGATATGGAAAAAACATTATCACCATTTTTGGGACACTATTTCCATGTGACACTAGTATCCTTATTATGGTGATAGTGTCTAAGTCATAGAATGCTAGGCATGAAGGTCTGGGATTAGGAGATGAGGGTATGGGACTATTTATGGATTAATAGGGATGCCTATGGACCATATGAAGGTTGGATAAGTGTGATAGTAGACTATAGGATAGGTCTAGGTCTAAGCTAAGGATAGGTAGTCTCAAGTATAACTCTTATCACTTAAATACCACTTTTAGGTGATTAAAAATGGAATATGTGATCCTTTTTTAGTTTCAAAATTAAAAAATATATAGAATTAGAATTCATAGACAACTTCAAATTACACAAATACAATGGGATCATGATGCAATTTCATTCCATTTTTAATCTATTTTTTAGCTATAGACATGGTAGGAATATGGGTGTATTCCATTCCATTATGATCATTCTTTCAAAAAAAAAGACTATACAAGAATTTTATAATTAGATCTACATGTCAACTATAATGATTGATTCAATTTTGGTATATAGTGCATGACTTGGGGTTCATTGTGCACTATAGAATTATGTGTGTAAATCCATTAAGATTTCAATAATTTTCACATATTTGAGTTAAAAATATCAAAAGAGATAAATTTATATTTATCATCCCTCAATGAGTGTTATTTCATTTCAAAAGATTAAATTCAAGTTGGGGGTTGATCACCCCCAATTTTATCAAGTGGTTTACCTAAGGAACCATCTTATCAAAGTGCTTCAAGGGAGACACTAATTCTCCAATGCTTCAAGGAAACATCATCGCCTAAAAAAGTCACAAAATATAGAATTGATTTTCCTCATACATGTGTATTTATTTCATAATCTAATTTCAATTTTCAAATTATTATTTTATTTGATATGGTAAAAAACTAGGTTTTATAGGGACCTAGAACCACAAGAGTAAATTATATCAATTTAAACAAGCCAACTAGGGTCTAGAATATAAAAATAGCAAAACAAGTACTTAAAAACAAAAGTAGGAAACAAAAACAAACACTATTCTAGGGATAAAGTCCCTCTTGAGTATCTTTAGTAGTATTAATATACTTTTCCTATATGGTTGGTTTGTCTTTTGAAACCTTGGCAAGAGTATGATTTTTGGGGCCTTCTGTGACCTCCCTGAGGAAGATCATTATGGGTCTGTTTCTACCTTTCACCTGTAAAGGAGTTTGTTTAGGGGGAACCCCCTTGGGGTATCCCAAATGGGTGGTTTTTTGGACCTTGGGGAATTTCATAATTATGGATTGGGGGTTTTAATTGAGTGGACAAAAGACTATATAATTGCATCACTCACTTGGTGGAGTTCATTCCAATCTTGTATAATCTTTGCTAGGCCAAATCTTTCCTACTAAACAATCAAGTTGAAATTTTATAGAAAAAGTTTATTCTTGTCCAAATCTTATGTCATTATGGCCTTACCTTTCCAACTTGACTACACAAAAGAACCAATTTCAATGGGTTTTGGCTTAGGGATAATAAATAGATTGAGGGGTAGGTCTTTAGGGGGGACTAGGATAAACTATTCTAGGGGGAGCATTTGGAAGGATTGTGGGATCCTTTTGGAAGGTCCTCCTCTAAGGAGTCTTTTGGGGAGTCCTCTTCCTTGGAGGATCCCCTGAAGGGGACACTCTGACCTAAAATATTTTGATCATGCTTGATGAGTAGGAGGATTAGACCCTGATGGAGGATAGGGTTTGTATCATTAACCTAGTAGAATATAGCAGTAATTTCTAGGGATTTGAGAAGGAAGTAAGGCAAGTTTATTTTAAAACCAATGAAGTGATTCAAAACTAGGAAATGCTGTGAAAAAAATAAGGTATACTTACCTTCCAAAGTCATGTACCTCATGGCCTAAAGGTAGATCTTTGGCCAGTGATGTAGGTGATCGATGCGAGGGAAACCCTTCTTATCAATTTACACAAATTCATTTATTCTAAAGAATCATTATAGGGATTCTTTCTTCTTGGACTGATATTTTTATTCTTTAGTTCCATCATAGGATATACTTGTGGCATCACTAATGAATTCCTTTGAGACATTTATAGAAATAGCTTACATAGTGACTTTGAATTTTTTCCATGTTGTGATGAAATATCAGATAACCATGGCATTATGTTTAATAATGTGTTCCATAAACTCAGTAAGGATCCCCTTCTTGAGTTTTTTCTAGACCTTCTTTTGTTCTCAAACCTCTTTACATGAGGTGAGTATTAAGAAATCTCTATCTCCACCCCTAAGTACTAGAGTCATAGGGATGGAATGGCACAGATGAGAGTTTTATATGTAGCCAAAACATCTAAGACTTTAATGGGAGGGAATGTTAACTGAAGTCATAATAAAATAATTAGGCCCCCTTCCTTCAAATTAATGTAAATCAGCTAGATCAAGATTTACCCCATCAAATTGAGGGGTTGCACGTGTGAGGGGATGATAGTTTTAGGTTGCATTAGTACCTTATACATGGATGAAATCATTCACCTTAGAGGGAAATTTAAAATTATTCAACTACAAGAAAAAATTGAATTTAAAAATTTTTATTTCAAATTATAAACTGTCAAAGTTTAAGAAAAGTTTCAAAATTTTGAATTTTAGTTTTCAAAGGAATGAAATGACTACTTAATTTATTTTTTAGGGTTATAAAAACTATATGATACCTTGCATGATTAAATTATGTAGCTCAAATATAGAGTGTGTCTTACACACTAAGGTATAACTTTCCTTTAATCTCATAATTTCAATTATAGACTAAAGGTGGGGGGGTTAAATTTACTAACCTACATATGGTCACAAATACTTGATAATGCTTATTTTACCCATTTTATCCTTAATTAACATGTGTATTTAATTGACACCTATTTCATTTTTTTTAACCTATCCTAAGCCTAAACGAGGACCTATTCTATCTTCTAACCATCATCTATCATAAAATTAAATGTTATGATCCCTAAAAACACCTCTATGAATATGTATGATTTTGTCTCCACCTATATCCCAGAATGGTTCCTTAGGGGATAAAATTAATTTATAGGGAAAATAGTGACCATTAATCATATCCTTATCAAATGATTCTCTTGATTTCCCACCAGTAGTTGTATTTTCAAATTAGACCCTACTTAAGGCCATCTTCCCTATTTGTAGGCTTCTTATCATGTTTTCATCTTGATGGAATTGCTATAAATATACATCCAAATCACTTATTACACAACTATAAATTTCAATTCACAAGGCTTATTGACACAGATTCACATTGAGGAAAAATTCCCTATTCATCATAAATAAGGTTCCAAGCACTTCAACTAGTCCTCAACCAAGTTTCAAGCCAGATTTATGTATACCTAATTCCACATGATTATTGAATTTAATTATAGATGCATTCATATAGTCATATGATCACTATTATATAAATCACTTTGGTGGGAGAACTACATGGTTTGACCCCTCTTCAAAATATTGCTATGTAGATAATGTTCAACATAGTGGAACATTCAAGTATATAAAAAATCCAATTGACAACCCCTGTTTACTCTTACACATTCATTTATCTCATTTTTGCATAAATTTAGGATTTTAAGCATTAAAAAGTCACATAGAAGGTATATTTATAGTTCCAAAGATTAAATCAACATAATAAGTCCTAATTTTCACTATCACAATTAATTGTTCTAAAATTTCCAATTTTCTATGAAAAGACAATATTGATAAATGGGGGAAATAGAGGTAGTCAATATTGTCCCCTACTTAGAATTGTTGTTCTTGAGGGCACTCAGACTCAACTTCTAGAATGTTTCTTAGTTTTATACATTTAGTATATTCTTACATTCAATTTTCCTATTCATTCGATTGATGATTAAAAAAGATAAGTTCATTTCTCTTTTACATATTTTATCTTTGTTCATTCCTATTTTACTTTTTCTATTTTAGTCATTCACTTTGAGTTTGTTGTTTAAAATTATATTTACAACACCTTGGTTAATTATATTTAATTTATGTGAATTAGGGTTAATTATAATATTAATTCAAATTCATCATAAACACCTAGGGCATAATATTTGTTTCTGATTTCTATTTATTAAAATGAGAATTATATGAATCTATAATTTGAATGTTATAAGCTCAATAAATATCATTATATTTATGCTTAGATTTTGTATCATAGCAGAGCATTTGTATATAAATACTATCAATAATTCTATTGTTCAAGTTAGATTTCACTTGTAGTGATTGTGGTGTGATTTGGTAGCTTGGAAGTCAAAACATTCAAGATAGCTATATAGGTTTGCTTTCAATGTAAACTATACACACTCTAAAAACATGAAATTAGAGTTTTATGAGATTATATGGTATGTTTTTTCACCAATTTAAATTTATATGGTTAATTCTAGACTAGAATATACAGTCTTTTTGGCTCTTAAAAGCCATTCAATCATTGTCTCTCCTTTAAGGCTGATACAGATTAGTCTTTGGCCATATCAGGCCATAGAAAAAATTTCAACCTATAAAACCTTTTGAATACAAATATTATTCATCTATGAATCCTATTACCATAGTCCATACACCATTACATTAATCCATACTATCTTTTGATAGCCTGCAATCTATTCTACTTCATTTTCTACTATATACTAGTTTTTATCTATTCTAGGCTGTATAAACTAAATTTAGCAAATCCAATTTTTTAATCATATTCTCTACTCAATACACCATCCTACAAAACTTTGTGTTACACTTTTTTATGTCATTGTATATTGATTTCGGATCTTACAAGTTGAAACAAATAATTTGAATACAAAACTAACTACCAAAACAATTTTCTACCTGTAAACATTGTATGATCAATTTTTTTGAAAACTATTTTTTTGAAAACTATTGTTTATTAATTTATAAATCATTCCAACCTATGTCATAAAAATTTTATTGTATTCATATAAAAATTGGAAGTCTCAAAGTGATGTAGTCATTTGGATCAATAATTTAACTAGCAGATCAATTTTATTCTCTCTAGCCATATGAACATGCAACTTTAGATCTAAATTCTAGACATGATTCAATATAGCATATTATTTCATATAAAATTATGACATAAACCTTTGCATAGTGTTTTACATCTATTTGGTTGCCTAAAATTTGGCGTATTTAACAAGCTTGCTACGTGGAACACAAAGAAGAGTTTCATCTAATTTTTTCCAACCAACTTAAGTAAATTCAAAGTGTTACAAATTTGATAGGTATTTTTTTAAGCATTTAAATATCATTTTTTTCCTTTTTAAACTTGATTTTATGCATATATTAACTATTAGGTTGATTTTTCTCTAAAACCTAGACAAGTGGGAAGTCTAAAGTTCAAATCACCAAAAGCTCCATTCTAGTCAAATTTGTAATTTTACAAAAATATAAACTATGAGTAAGAAAAAATTGGTGGGCGGGATTATTTTTTATTATTTACGTATTTAATTATAAATTGTAAGAATTTGTAAATTTTTTTATTATTTTAGGTACATAAAATCAAATTGGTGCAAAAATAATGAGATTGTAAAATCTCATTCATAGTGTTCAGTATCAATGATGCCTTTAGTTCACATTTATGGTTAATTCCATCATGATTTGAACTAATATGTTAACATAGTTGTAACAATGGCATATGGGTATCGACCCTTTAAATAATAGAGAAGAAATAAGGTATATATATTTTCTTAAACCATCCCTCCATTACCCATTCATTATTGTCGATAGATGTAAATCTTGATAGTTAGAATTTCCAAGTATATAAGGAAGTTATGCCCACATATGAATAATTAATTATAACTAGTTATTAATGATAGAATGAATATATTTCATGTACTATCTATGTACCTATAAAAAAATTTATCTCACACATATTAATGTCTCTTTCATGTACTAATGGGATATCGAAAGGATGAGCTCTTCCAATACCAAAGAGTGTATAGAAAGGTGTGCATATAGAGATGTCTAGTATATTATTATAATAATTTATAGAAAGGAGAAACTTTTGGATTTATATGGTAAAAATCCATCTCCTTTCTATAGTTTTATGATATTTTCACACATGGCTAGAAATGGAGCATGTTTTGTTATGCCAAACACATAGATTCTTCAAGGTGAAAACTATGAAGCATGGAAAACAAAGGTTAAAACCCACATGGAATTTGAGGACATATGGAGAGTTGTTAATGGAACATGGACCCTACATGATACTAATGTTGATAAACAACACACATATGACAAATCCAATCATAAATCTAAGATCATAATCATATTCAGAGTCTCAGATGAAGTACAACCTCATATCCATATTCCCATTATAGCTCAGGATGCTTGGGATAAAATAAAAAACTATCTTTGAGGCAAAGAATAAAAATTAGTTTATTCATTTGAAAAGCCAAATCCATAGTCTAAATTTAAATTTTGAGGAAAAATTAGAGTCTTTTCTTCATAGAGATTGTAACCTTTTGGGATTAACTTGAAACATTGTGTGAACTAGTGAAATATGATTCTTTGTTTCTTATAGTCTTAAGAGATTTTCCCCTAAATATAAATTTTTTGAGACCATGTTGAATGTCAAAGATTATAAACCATCCTTTGCCTCATTTTTTAACATGTTACAATATAAATAATTCATGCAAAATGTAGAGGAACCTAAAGAAGATCATGCACTTGCCTCCTCTCATAAAGGGAAGAAGCCCATGAGGACTTTTGAACATAACCCTAAACATAACAATCAACAACACTAAAAGAGGAACAAATCCCATTCATAAAAGGTTTGTTTTATTTTTTGGAAGACAATACATGACCTTAAACATGTATTATATAATGGATTCACATAGGGATCATCCAATAAGAAACTTACTTCACATAATCCACTTCAGTCACAGAAGCCTAAACCCCATTTCAAATAGCATTAGAAGAAGAAAAAATAACATGGGAATGTTTCTAAAGATGATCATTATTTATAAGATCATCATTTATTTACTAAAATAACACATGAATAAATTTGTTCTTCAAAATCCATCTGGTATGTTTATTTTAGGGCCACAAGGCACATGCCAAGATAAAAAAATGGTTTTCCACTTTACACCAATTATGATCTCAAGGTAATGTTTCTCTTGGTGATAACTCATCATACACTTTTTAGGATAAGGTTAATGTTTCATTGTAGTTTGGTATGCTCACTACCATGATCATAGATGTCTTGTATGTTCCATGACTCACTAAGAATTTATTTTTTTATAAATTGACTTCTCAATCATAATCTCAAAACTGATTTTGATCATAACCATGGTGAGAATTTTTGACTTATCAAGACAAATTCTAGTGGATCTAAACCTATTGCATGATATTAAAATATATACAAGATGTTATTATCTTGATCTTATACATAATGACCATTAGTCACTTGTTGTGAAGGGTATAAATAAATCAAAACTATGGAACTGAATATATGGTCATCTGAGTTATGGGTATTTATTTGAATTAAGCAAACACAACATGTTCAGAGGTATTCCCACATCCAAATAATCTTATAATATCTATTCTAATTACTTATTTGGTAAAAAATGAAGATTTCCTTTTGGTAAAAGTTAATATTTCTCTCCTTCTCCACTAGCTTTGGTGCACACCAATTTATACAAACCCATGGCTTCTAGCCTAAATGGATACATGTATTTCCAAATTTTTTGATTATCATTCCTGTAAGATGTGGGTTTCCTTATTTAATACTAAGGATGAAGCATTTCAATCCTTCAAATATTTCAAGGCATCTATTGAATATGAAATTGGTCATAAAATCAAGGCCCTCCACTTAGATCATGGGGGGAATACACCAGTAAAAGGTTCACTACATACCTTCCAAAGCATGGAATACATTATCAATACACTACACCTTATACACAATAATATAATTATGTAACATAAATTCACAACCATGTCATTGTATATATGTTTCTATCATGATTAAAGATGCACAACTACCTTATTCATATTGCTCAGAAACATTTATCATAGTTGTATATCTATTAAATAGGTCACCCACCAAAGCTCTGGATGATATTACACCACAAGAAGCATGGACTGTAATGAAGCCAAAATTATCTCATCTTCAAATTTTTGATTTTAAGGCATACATGCATGCCCCAAAGAAGAAAATTAAGAAATTAGATAACAAAACTTAGGAATGTATTTTTGTGGGATATAGTAATGAGACAAAGGCATATCAGCGTATTGATCCAAAGACTGTGAGGATACTTATTATTAGGGATGTAATGTTTGGTGAGAAAGGTGAAATCAACTCATCTTCCACATAGACATATGATATATGCATCAGACATGTAAATTTTCCAAATGAAAATAGTGGTGATGGTTAGTCGGAAGTTCCAACACCACCACCTATTACTAAATATATGCCTAAATGGTATATGAGTATAATTACAAATGTAAAATTAGATGGAGACTAAAAACTTCATCCATAATACTTAAGACTCACTATATGGCTTCTGTAAAGGTAAATTTGGCTTTAATGAGCATTATTGTAAAAACATTTGAGCCCTCTACAGTCTGTGAAGCTTTAGATTCCAAACCTTGGAAAGATACCATGGATGTAAAATATCAGTCTCTCATGAAGAAGGACTATAAATTTATTGATATTTCACTAGGGAAGAAACTTATTAAATGAAAATGGGTCTTTAAGACCAAATACAAAGAAGATGGTAGTATATAAAAATTCAATTCAAGACTCATAACAAATGGATATACACAAAAAGAAGGTATAGGTTATGAGAAAACTTTTACTCCTAAAGCTAAGATAAATATAATCATAATGATCTTTGTAATTGTTTCATAATTTTGATGGAACATTCATCAGATGGATTTTAATAGTGTCTTATTAAATGGATATCTATGGGAAGATGTTTACATGACTCAACTAGAAGGATATGTCATACTAGGGTAAGAGCATAAGGTGTGTAGACTAATAAAATCTATCTATGGTCTCAAAAAAGCTCATAGATATTGGTATATAAAATTTGATGATCATCTTATGAATCATGTATTTTAGAGGAATCTATAAGATCCCAATGTCTAAATAAAAAATCAAGTGGGGTATTGTTT
>JARHVA010001836.1:0-187500 GCA_037957365.1 Torreya grandis | reverse complement strand
TCATAGTAAAAAAAGGTTCCCAAAGAAGGGATGTCATTGATCACATTTCCATTAGAGTCATAAAAATTATTACCAAATTGATTTGATTAATATGTCATAAGTTATAGGATATTATTAGCTTCCAGGATATTACAATGGATAACTCTAATCCCTTAAAACAATGGGATATTCTTACATTTATTGTGAAATAAGGCTACATGCCTTCTTCAAACCCTCATCTCCCTATCTCACACTAACTACACATTTTAGGAGTCTTAATTTTTTATCTCAAAATTTATGAAGGTATTTAGCATTCTAACCTCAAAAAACAATAAAGATAACAACCCTTTAAATTTTGGCTTGGCTCCCCTTATATAGTCATTTGTTGTTGTGTCTACCATGAAATACACAATTGTAACTAGTACGCTTGGCATGAAACTAATTTCATACTTTAGGGATAGATTCAACATTGATAAGTCTCAATCCATGTATTTATTATAGTTATCACAACGTACTTATTCCAATTGATCTTGCTACCACTTTTTTACCAATACATTAGCTACATTGTTTTCATAGGCTAGTGTAAGTCCTTTTAGCTAGCCAATAATCCACTCATCTCCATCTATCTTAGGTCCTATGTTCTATGTAGAACTTATGTGCTCTTATACCTTAGATATTTTTTCATATTTTTTATTGTTATTCATTCCACATCATGATCTTCATCTCTTTTTTTTCATTAATTTTTTTTTCACATTAATCACATTAATTTTCACTTTCTCATCTAGGCAATGTTTCCTCACAACCTCCATTTATGCCTTTATAAGGTCTAATTCCAACTAAATCTATTGCACAAGTCCTTATATGTGTTTTACTTTGGTTTTATTTTTGTGTCCATGCACACATTGCCTTTGTGTTTGAATCTTCACACCCATTTATTTTCCAGCATTTTGTGCAACTCGACCATGTATCTTCCATGTAAGTGAAATATTACATCATCTTTAAACCTTATGAAATTTTATGATGTGTTACTATGAATTATACAAGTTGGTATTTATTCAACAACTAATTAACTATGTTTTTGGGTGATGTAAGATTATTGATTCTCCTAGAATGCTACTACATCTTTATAAAATTATGTGTTAGTTAGATTAGGGATATAATTTGAATGATTAGAATAAATGGTGAAGTGAAGGATTACGTAACATATATGTGTCAAATTCATAGGAAATTGAAGTATAATTTTGAAAGGAGTTCCATGAATTTTTTAAAAAAAATCACATCTTAAGAGACAAGAATAAGAATTACAAGTGTGAGTGTTGGTTTTGGATATTATAGAAAAGAAAGGTTCCTAAAAGGAACATCTACCAATATCAAGTGGAAGAACGTTGGGCCATGTAAGATTTTGATAAATTTTAGAATGAATGCATATGGGATAGAGCTATTATAAGGGATAAATATCTTGTTGATGTTTAATGTAGTGTATTTCTACCCTTAATTATGGAAACATTAGTGATGATAATATGAGTTTAAATTTTTAAATTTAGGATTTTTGATAAACATTTTGTGAGAATGAAATGAATTAATTATAAATGTTAATAGATTCCATAGTCAAAAAGGGAACAAGATGAATCAAGTATAGAGGGTGTTTAGATTAGTTAAAAAATATAAAAGCTAAAAAATCATCTTGGATGACTGCATATGGAATTTCAAAGTACAATAAAAGTGGAAGATATCGAGGTAAAACCATGATAATGGGTAAACCTTTTGGATGATCAAGATTCATGATAAAATCATAAATTTTAAGTAAAATCATATTTCAAAAATATTAAATAGAAAAAATCACTAGGAACTATATAAACATTACTTTTTTCTTCCTAAAAACACTAAATTATATTTTCACATGTTTAAGGCTACCTTAAATTATGCATAACAATACATGTATAATTTTATAATAAATCGTATGTCATCTACTTTATATGGCTTAGATATGTGGAATGAGGGATATTTTAACACTCCTATTATATGAGGGAGTAAGACTAAGAAGGTTCAAAGGCTTATAAAAATCAAAATCCCCTCAACTCAAAGTCAAAAATAGGGTAAGGGATAAATGGGGAATATTTTGGATATTGTAAAGAATGATAAGGAGGAACTCAATTTGAGGGATTATAATATAAATATGGATCATCCAAATAGTCATAAGTCTAACTTTGTGAGAGTAAATTATAAGTTAAGAGAATGCATTCATAACCACAACCTAGGTATTACTATTCAAATATCTAAATATGATAAGGACACTCAGTCTAAAGTTGAACCTCTCACAACAGGAGCATAATTCAAAATGTTGATCTCCACTGTCCTCATTTTGGAGGTGTAATAACCATGCCAAACAAGAAGGGGAATTAAAATAATGTGAATTATATTTAAATAAGGGTCAAATCATTATAAAATGAATATAATTTATAGATAAGCATCCTAAAATGGGGTCTCAATGAAAATAATAGGATTAAGGCCATAATTGATACTTTTCATCCTTAGATTAATAGTGATATACCTACTCTTAGGATGGATAAACATTTTGACAAAGAAAATTGGAATTTATTTCAAGAGATATGACAACTAAGGGACAAATATGGACTTTCTCATATGTGTATCATTTATTTGGTGTACCTCCCTTTATAGCTTGGGAAGGTTTGACTATGACTTTAACACACTACTACATGAGTCCTTTTTCATATTGCTTTCTAGTTTATTTTTTGTCTCCACACACACAATACATTTGTTCTCTAATATTTGTGTCACTTTATTATCCAAAATTTTATGAATATTGACCATCCATATTTCATGTAAGTGGAATATTATGTCATCAAAAATCCTTCCAAAATGTTGCATCACATGACTATGCACTAGAAAATTTGGTCTTTTTTAAAGACTGACTCAATCTATTTTTAGTCATTCAATAATGTTTATTCACCTAGGATGATAGTGCATCAGACTCCTTAGGTAATTAAATTATAAGTTCCCACTTACAATTAAGGTTGAGTTGTAGAACCACCCTCTAAGATAGCTTATAAGGCATTGATGTTCCCTTATACTTGTTGTGTCACCTAAGTAAGCTTGATTTGTACTTCATTAATAGATCCTCTTTATTTCATGAGATATCATCCTCCACTTAGATATGATACATCTTCTCATCCTTACCCTCCTCTTCATTATTTTTCTCTCTTTTTTGGGTCTACATGCACCTCTATCTATCCACCTTCACCAAAGGTTTTATTTGACATCTTTCTTTTGTGTTTCAATCCATATTTTTTCTATGCACACTCTCTTCCTTCTCTTTATATCATATTGTGTATATATTTACATGGCACTCCCATATCTCACATTTTCTTCAATTCCTTAATTGGCATACCAAGTATTATGGATTCCAATGACACCCATTCCTCCTAGTTACTTTATCCACTTTTTATAGTTGTGTGCTTAGCTCTGTGCACCTAGTTTGATGTTAGAATAAATATATCCTCATTTATTCATTTCATTCATTCATCTTTTATTATATCTTATATTTTTAGTATCTTATTTTCCTATTCAATTCTCCCATCTCACACGTCTCCTTAATTTAGTGCAAAATTTTCCTCTATGCACTCAACCTAGTATTTCCCAGTGTTATTTTTTCCCCTCTTATTCACATGATATTTTAGCTTCTCAACATGGTACTATGTTGTCCTGATGACAACTTAGGGTTAAATTTTATTGATACATTCTATTCATTTATCTCCCTTGAGGATTCAAAATTTTCCTCAAACAACAAAACTTGTGGTCCTCCCTTTATTATTCACCTTTATACTCTTAATGGGCATATTTATTATGATAGATCAATGTTGCTTATTAAAATATATTGTGTATAAATCCCTCTCAATTGGTATTTGATCTAAATCTCCATATATTTGATACATTTTTCAAAATTTGTGCCTCTAATAGGTACCTCATGTTTGATGCTCTACTAACCTTCAGTTACAAATAAGGTAACTATTGTTCTTCATTATTATCCTATGTTACATCTCTTACTACTTCTTATGTTTGTGTTTCTTTTTGTACTAAACCCATTTTCTTTGATTATTCATATAAATTAAACATTATCGCATGATTCTCTTTCATATTTTCCTAATGGAGATGCTTATGCAAGTCTTTTATTGCCCTATTTTATTCTCTTATCCAAACTAGTGCCATTCACAACATTAAAGTCTTTATGGGATCCATCAATTCCATTTTCTCCTCTTTAGGCTATTGTGTTCCTTTTTTTTTACCAACTTCAAATTGTTATCCATTTTTGTCACCCTTTCCTTATTGACTTAAGGCTCTCTCTTTTCCTTCCCTTCACTGATAGTGATCCTTCCTCATTTTAAAATGTGAGTTATACTTTAAGATCATCTTTAAGATGATGTTTCTCCTTGTTGGCATGAAAAAAAATTAGATAGATAAATTATCATATTCATGTCAACAACATGGGGATAGAATTCCCTCTCCTATTAGGATTATCTACCTTTATTGAAATCCATAACTATACTAAGAAATAAATATTTAAATATAAAATTTGTAAACTATAGGATAGTAATTTTAACCTAAAATTATGAAAAGGTATATTTAGAAAGGAATATGTGGAGAGAGAAATAAAGAAATGTAATGTTTTTAGAAGATAAATTCATCAAGTTGAATACTGAGACTCGATGAATGTGTCAAAGGGAAAATTAACATTGCAGGGAAAATATCTCTCATTCAATGGGTTGAAAAGACATTCACATTCTTAGGAATATGAAACATCCACCAAAAAACTACCTAGTCTTGATAGCAGAGATGAATAACCCTATTTATTTTTAAACATAAATAATAAAATATTTCTTCTATTCCAACCAAGATTTTCCTTATATATTCAAAATATAAATCACAATTCCAAATAAAATTTTTTAACATAATTTATTGGTCTTAATAATTTAAAGATGTCAGTAATAAAAATGAGGATCAAATACATTAAATTAAGCAAAAAGATATAATTCAAAATTAATTAATAATAAAAATTTTAGAAACTCCTCTTTATATTGATCTTTGTGGATTAGCATATCTGATATCCCTTTACAAATATTATCACAATTCTCTCTATTTATAACCCTTAGTATGAGGTCCTAGTATTTATAGGCCAAAATAGGTGGTTATGGTGTAAAACCACCTTTTTTGCCTTTTTATAGAGTTGCAAAAACATCAATGAAAAATTTCAACTTGAAAGGGTGAAAAAAAAATTTTAGCACTTGACACTACTTGAAAAAGCATTTGGTGTTTTTAAACTTCTTTAAAAAGTATACTATCAATTTGCATAACTTGGAAATGCAAGTTGGCAAAATTACAAAAGACATAATTTGTAAAAGTGACAGCATACATTTTCAAGGGGAAATACAATGTGACAATACAAGTTAGGTGTAAAAATAAATATAAGAAAAAAACATTAGAATGTTAAGAATAACTTAAATCTTCTTGTTACTTCGTTGACAACTCTTTCTCTTTCTCTTTCATAATATCATCAAATCTTTGTGGAAATACCCTTATAAAATCTTCATCTAGTCCATTTGTATTCCTATATGTTATATCCATAGAGAAATTTAATTATCTCATCTCTTAAAACTTGTTTTTTATTTTGTTCACCTTCAAGTCAAGACTATTAACATTTGGCCAATTGATGAAGCTTCCCATGATCAAATGTAGATATGGGATTCAAAAATAACTGAATGTTCTTTTTAAATTATTCGATCATAGTTTCAACTAAAATAAGATTTACACCTTGATCCCTATCATTGACAGAAGGACATTTCAACATTTTGACCTCAGTATCAAAGTCCATAATATGTCACTCCTAAGTGAATTTTAAATGTTGAATTTATTAAGGCATCTTGAACTAATTAAATTCTAAATTTCATGGCCTAGAGGAATTCAATCTAATAAATAACTTATTAATTTTTAATGGCTCCTTTCTCAATAAGGTCAAGAGAGGGAAATTTTGAGAATTTTCAACTTAGGGATGAAATCCTCCCACTTTTGTATTTCCTTTGCATACCCACTTTCCTTTATTATTACTTGTTTAGATTCTAACTAAACTTTGGAGACCATTATTACCACATTGATAAATATTGAGGTTTCATAATAAATGATCTTCTTGATCCAATCTTTCACTTCATTTCACATTTGGCCTATCTCTCACTTTCTCCAATGTCTCAACATGAAGACTTGATGAATCAATTTCTAGTTGAATTGATCTAATCAACCTCTGTATCACTGAATTCAACTATTCATTTTTTTTTAATTCATACTTTGCTGATTTATCCTTATCCATTTTATAAAAAATGGTGCCTACTTCCAACTTTACATATCCCTTCATCATTCTCTAGTAGACTTTCTCAAATGAACTCTATATACCTGATAGTCTTCAACTTTGATTTCTAATTTTTCTTTTTCAACTACATAAATTGCCACTTCTACATATTTCTCTATTTTTTCATTTGTTACTATTCATGAGACAATTATTAATTTATCTAATATTTTAAAAAAGGAATTGGTATTTTCAAAGTCCCAAATTTAATATCCTCAAGTTCAACAACTTTTCTTATTTTCTTCACCATAGTGGACAATCAATATGACATTGTTGTGCTCGAAGGAGGTGGGAAAAAATATAAGACTTATGGGGCAAACATTACTAGGGTGGAAGAATATGTCTTTTCAATTGTGGCACCTCAAAAATATTCTTCTCCTTGTTCTTATTTGAAAATTATGTGAATTGGATTTCTAAGAGAGGAGACAACAAATAATTCAAGATTTGATGGAGAAGACAACGAAATAAGAGTGATCTCTTGTAGTTGTAAATAATATGACATATGAAGTAATATGTCATTTGAATTAAGTAAGTACCAATCTATAATTTTTATAAGTTTTTGAGAATGCAGGAAACCATTAATAAGAATTTATTGTTGAATTGAAGGATTAGGAGAAGAGGAGATATTTTCACCTAACCTCTTTATCTTGAGTTTGAGAACCCTTCATGGTGGAATGTCCTACTAAATAGATTCTAGCTCTTGTGTTTCTTCTATCACCAAAGGTTCTCCAGTTGGAATTGATTCATCAACTTTCTTTGCTTCATCATGTTGTTGTTTATAGAAGCAATAAAATTCATCCTTCAAAAAAAGTGTAGGGAAATCAATGTTTCCAACATCTACTCCTTTACTCCTCAACCACTTGAAAGTCCTTTTGATTACTAACCTTGTTATACTTCCGAGAGAAGTAGATTATTTCATATCCCAATGAAATATGAGTAGTGGTTTTGTTTCAATGCCTTCTTTTTCAAAGATGGGATCCAATGTGACCTCATCATCCACCAACTACTTTGGTAATTTTATTATGCCAAATTTGACTATCCATTTCATGGTAAACCATGAATAGTCCCTAATTATAACCATTTCATCATCATCATAATCCATCCATTAATCCTCAAAGTGTTCAATTAATTCATCCTTAATTGATTTATCCTTATCCATTTTCTCAAAAATGGTGCCTATTTCCAATTATACATATCCCTTCATCATTCTCTGGTAGACTTTCTCAAATGAACTCTAGATTCATGATAGTCTTCAACTTTGATTTCTAATTTTATTTTTCAAATACATAAATTTCCTCTTCTACATATTTATCTTTTTCCAT
The DNA here is from genome assembly GCA_037957365.1 of Torreya grandis. Classification (NCBI taxonomy): domain Eukaryota; kingdom Viridiplantae; phylum Streptophyta; class Pinopsida; order Cupressales; family Taxaceae; genus Torreya; species Torreya grandis. The sequence goes on along the minus strand of JARHVA010001836.1, from coordinate 179,787 downwards.
CTGTTACCATTCATGAGACAATAATGATTTAATTGATTTTTCAAAAAAAGAATTGGGATTGTCAAAGTCCCAATTTAATATCCTCATGTTCAACAACTTTTCTTGTTTTATTTACCATAATGGACAATTAATATGACATTTTTGTGCTTGAAGGAGGTGGGGTAAAATCTGATACTTATGGAGTAAACATCACTAGGGTGGACTAAGATGTGTTTTCAATTGTGGTAACTTAAAAATATGATTCTCCTTGTTCCTATTTTATAATAATGTCAATTGGAGTTCTTAGAGAGGAGACAATAGGCAATTCAAGATTTGATGGAGAAGGTGAGAAAATATGAGTGATCTCTTGTAGTTGGAAAGAATATGACATATGAAGAAACATGTCATTTGAAGTATGTAATTATTGGTCAGTATTATTTATAATTTCTTGATAATGTGAGAAACCATCAACAATAATTTATTGATGAATTGAAGGATTAGTAGAAGAGGAACTAATATCACCTAACCTCTTTATATTGAGTTTAAGAACCCTTCATGGTGGAATGTCCTATCAAATATCTTCTAGTTCTTATACTTCTATCACCAAGGGTTCTCCACTTGGACCTAATTCATTGACTTTCTCTACTTCATTATGTTATTACTTGTAGAAGAAATGAAATTCATCTTCCCTATAAGGTGTAGGGAAATTAATGTTTCCAACATCTAGTCCTTTACTCCTCAACCACTTGAAAGTCCTTTTGATTACTTCCCTTGTTATAATTCTAAGAGAAGTAGATTATTTCATATCCCAGTGAAATATGGGTAGTGGCCTTTTTGCAATGCCTTCTTTTTAAAATATGGGATCCAATGTGACCTCATCATCCACCAACTACTTTTGTAATTTCATTATACCAAATTTGACTATCTATTTCATGGTAAATCATGAATAGTCCTTGATTTTGATAATTTTCTCATCATCGTAATCCATCCATTAATCCTCAAAGTGTTTAATTAATTCATCCTTCATTGATTTATCCTTATCCATTTTCTCAAAAATAGTGCCTATTTCTAACTATACATATCCCTTCATCATTCTCTAGTAGACTTTATCAAACGAACTCTAGATTCCTGATAGAAATAAAATACATAAATTTATGCTTCTACATATTTCTCTTTTTTTCATTTGTTACCATTCATGAGATAGTAATGATTTATTTAATCTTTCAAAAAAGGAATTGGGATTGTCACCTTAGGTTCAATAACTTTTCTTGTTTTATTTACCATACTGGACAATTAATATGACATTATTGTGCTTGAATAAGGAGGTGGGGAAAAACATGAGACTTATGGGTCAAACATCACTAGGGTGGAAGATGTCTTTTCAATTTTGGTACCTCAAAAATATGATTCTCCTTGTTCTTATTTTCTAATTATGTCAATTAGAGTTATTAGAGAGGAGACAATAGGCAGTTCAAGGTTTGATGGAGAAGGTGAGGAAATAGGAGTGATCACTTTTAGTTGGAAAGAATATGAGATATGAAGCAACATGTCATTTAAAGCAAGTAATTATTGGTTTGTATTCTTTATAAGTTCTTTAGAATGTGGGAAACCATCAACAAGAATTTATTGATGAATTGAAGGATTATGAGAAGAGGAGATATTTTCATCTAACCTCTTTATGTGAGTTTGAGAACCCTTCATGGTGGAATGTCCTATTAAATAGCTTATAGTTATTGTTATTCTTCTATCACAAAGGGTTCTTCACTTGGATCTAATTAATCTATTTTCTCTACTTCATCATGTTATTGTTTGTATAAGAAATGAAATTCATCCTCCCAAGAAGGTGAAGGGAAATAAATGTTTCCCACATCTACTCCTTTACTCCTCAACCACTTGAAAGTCCTTTTGATTATTACCCTTGTTCTAATTCTGAGAGAAGTAGATTATTTCATATCCTAATGAAATATGGGTAGTGTTTTTATTGCAATCCCTTATTTTTCAAACATGGGATCCAATGTGACCTCATCATCCACCAACTACTTTGGTAATTTCATTATGCCAAATTTGACTATCTATTTCATGGTAAACCATGAATAGTCCCTGATTCTTACCATTTTCTCATCATTCTAATCCATCCATTAGTGAAGGCCCAGGGTTGTGGTCAATTATTCTCCTTATTTAAAATGCAAACCTACTTTCAAAAGTATTGAGATTGTAACCAAACTTATATTTCTCTGCTATTTATTTTATTTTATCAATGATGGACAAGTGTATCTACCAATGGAAATAAAAAGTTTGACTACTATTTTATGTTAACCTATCACTAACTTATGTGTTTCAACCAGTTGTCTCTATTACATCCCAATATCTCTCTAGACTTAATAACCTATTGATTATTTAATTTTATGGTTATTGTTTAGATAATTAATCTTTTGGTTAAGTTGGATATTATATGTTGATGTATGGATAACTATAATTTTTATTTTCATGATTATTAACTTGTTGAGTTAGTCATACTTGTATGTTAGGTACATGATGATCGTGTATATTTAATTCATTACAATAGTATATTATGGATTTTATATTGATTCATGATAACTATATTTACTACTTTGAGGTGGATGTAGGATAGATTTGTCCCTTAGACTATGATAGAGGGAGGGAATCATCAAAGAGGATGGCATAGATGGAGGTGTTGGGGGATGATATAATTGAAACTAAGAACCTACACACACCATAATAGTATAATATTTTTTTGATCATTATTTGATTACATGTCTTCTAAGTATGCTTTAGTTGATTTCAGTTATAATCATCATTATTGCATTTGGAATATTGTTTCATGTTTTTTATTATAAGATTACAATTATATTATGAAATCTAAAGGATTAAATGCATGTATATGAGGGGCAAATCCACTCTCTATCTATCATAGTGAATATAGACTATTAGTGAGTGGCTCTATTCTACACACACACACACACACACACACACACACACACACACACACACACACATATGGGATATAATAAGATTAGATAGATGGGGGGTGCCACCCCCAACCATATAAAGTGAAGTTGAGTTAGTTTCCTATATATAGAGAGGGGAGAGGGGCTCCCATCTATATAAAGATGGGGGGATCACCCATAGAGATATATGGTGATGGTTGGGTAAACATCCTAAAGTAAAAGGAGTAGTTATGAATGTTGTGGACCATCCTCATAGAGGTAGTGAAGGAAGATCCCCAATTGTTAGGAAAAAAACCCCAACCCCTTGGAGTTATAGTGCATTTGGAAGAAAGAGTCAGAAGATAAATAGATATAGTGATGTTTCAGTCTTTCATAGATATATTTAGGAGTAGTTGGAAATCCATTTTCTATTAAAAAAAGGGTAAATAAAAATAGGGGTAATTGACCTTGGCACATTCATTAAGAAAAAATACTTTTGTAACTAATTATTTGTTGAGGAAAATAGACAATCTAAACATGAAGAAAGGAGAGAAGATAATATTGACTTGGTCCTTGTATAACACATATTATAGCTTCTAGTAGGGAAAAAATATTTATGAAATATGTTGGTTTTAATATTATTAAATACAAGGCCCAATCTCATATTAATGACCCTAAATAAGTAAGTGATATGGATTCCACTTGCTTAGGTGGTGTCACTAATATGTAGATAAGGTGTAATTTGATTGAGTGATGTGTATGAAATTAACTAATCCTTGTGATCAATAGCTATAAGATAAATCTACCCAAATTAGTGTTTATGGTTAAACATTATCATTTCATCTATTTGATTTAGTTTACATGTTTTGTATAATATCATGTTAGAATGGGTTATTTATGATATACTACATGTATTAGCTATCTTACAACACATAAATTCTAGTTATCACTCTTGATTCCCATATTGTCATTATCTACCCATCCATGAAAGGAGGGTCATTCCCTAGTTGGGAGATTATGCAGGGGATTGATAGTATGTGGTTGATGTGGAAAAATACTCAGATGATGTTCTCCCTCCCCTTAATAGTACTACACTAGTGAATACACTCATGATTACTTACTGATATTATGAGTTCATTAAGACTTGCATGCTCTATGGAGCATTATATCATTATACATTATTATTAAGACTTGTATTATTTATAAACTATACTATGTTATATATTTTATCATCACAGTAGTTGGATGTAACACTGTATAATTATTGGATGAATTTGTAAATATATTTTTATGGAATAAATGTAGTATTCATTTCTATATGTATCTTTGTACTTGATCTTGATCTTGTGATCATTAGTTAAATAGATTAGTTCTTGACCATATATCTAGTTAGATTTAAAAATAATGTATTTAGTTAAATATCAATGTATTGTTAGTTTATTCATGATGGAATCTATTTATTAAGCTTTTCTAAATGTTTTTTAAAAAAATACCCTATTCTATTAAAACCCAGTGGGTTGTTACATTGTGGTATCATAACTGAGGCTTAAACTATGAGACTTAATGAGTCCACTAATGCAAAAATAATATTCTATTAACTAGGAAGAATAATGGTGCATGTTAGACCTGGAGGTAAGGGTACTTCAAACACCAATCCTCCAATAGATCCAAATTTATTTATCACTGAGCAAGCTATGAAGTTGGATCGTATCCTCACATCCATGCATGAATCTAGGGATTGAATCATGTCATTAAAATAGTAAGTGCATGGGAATGTTGAGGAAAATGTTCAAGAATAACCTAAAGATAATTCTATTGAGTAAAAAAATCCTCAAGAGCATAGGCATGAGGAAGTGCCACAAGATGTGAGAGCTAGAGTAGATGCATAGTTAGCATAGAAAATGAAAAAGGTAAATCCACCCAAGTTTATTGGAACCATTTTAGGAGATGGATATGAAGTGTTGATAAAAGAGATGGAAAATTAGTTAAAGATTTTAAATTATATTGAAGTTACCAAAGTATTTTGGGGAGGATATCAGCTTGTTGGAGAAACATCAACATGGTGATAAAATAATAAGATCGAGATGAACCTTGACTCTACCACCACCACTTGGGAATAGTTTGTGATAATATTTAGGTCATGATGTCTTTATTAGTTTTATTTTGATCAAAATTTGGTGGATTTTCATAAAATTAAGAAAGGAGACCTTTCTATGAATGAATACTAAGAATAATTTGTAGACACTAGAAATCCACACACCATAATTTTGAATGTTGAAATACCCCTACACCACTCTAGGACCCCTTTGGGACCAATTTAACCCTTTCACCCATAACCAAGTCTAACCATGGTCAGTTTGACCAAATAACTAAACCCACTCTTTAACTACCTTTTACCTTTGTCCTCGACTATCGATGGTTAGGATGATCACCGATGTTCACCTTGACCACTAATGGTCATCTTGACTACCAATGGTCAGGGTACACCATCTTAAGAACCAACACGTAAACATCTACCTTGATTTTCTAAAATTAACTAATCAAAATTTCCATGTGAGCCATTACATGTGCAAGTTAAAATTAGAAGCCTAGTTCCCACCTTCACATCCACCCCTTCATTATGCCTATAAGAAGAAAGGATTATAAGGTGATAAGGGTGGACAAATATAACAACCTTTTACATCTATATATTTATTTTACAGGTGTTTTTATAGTAATTTAGTGATCCAACCATCATGATAGAGAGCTAACTTGTCACCACCACTCGAATGACATCTAAGTATCATTACTCTACCAAAATCATGCTAGACTCTATCAATGAGCCAACCACCTCAACCACTCATCCAATCAACCTTTTAAAGATAAGTATTTATTTTCTATCATTTAATTACTTTATTTATATTTTTTAATTATCCCAACATAAACCCATCTCCTTGATTTGCCTTTTAGAATCTTGTTAATTAGACATTTATTACCCACAACCTACACACAATAACCACCAATGGTTAGGTTGACCACTGATGGTTTTTCCAACTATTTATGATTGCCTCAACCATTGATGGTCACCTTAACTATTGATGGTAACATCAACCACCGATGGTCATTGTGGTAAGAAATAATAACAAGCTATTTTAACCCTCTTACCCTTAACCAAATCCAACTTTCTATGCCCTTACCTATTCATAAACCCATATCCTATTTTTTGAAGCACACTTGATCCATTTAGCATTAGTGTTAACTTGATTATTACTATATTGGTCATTTCTACCCTATTTTTTATCAAGCATTTCTTGTGTTCAATTTTAGTATAATTTAATTATTGATGCAAGTACTTTATCTTCTATTTTCTAAATTTATTTTTTTAAAATGTATGGATAGACATCCCCCAAGAAAGCTCTTGCTTCCAAGATCTATTTAATGATAGGCAATCTACCCAACTATCATGATGGTTGGATCACTAGATTACTCAATATTTTGTGTGTATTCTCTCTCCCTTACCTTAGATGGTTCTAACTCACCAACAATGAAAGAATCTAGTAGAACAAAACCCATAATTGAACCAATCAACCCCTTCTACCCCCTCATCCATGGAGTATGTTTCTAAACTAGAAAAATATCCTCATCTTTTACGAATTCCTTCCTTATCTTAGGAATTTCCCCAAGGAGATATGGAATTTACCACCTTCCTAGATAACAATCCTGTGGCCCTTCAGCATTATCTTAACACTATGCCTCATCTACCCCTAATTTAGTTCCACTTGTGGACCCCAAATTATGGAATGCCTTCCAAACTTATGGCAAAGACTTTTATTTACACAATCACCACCCAACCATTGACTACCCAAGCTTCCTTATCCACCAATAATCCCTTTGATATTACTATGGAAAACTAACCTACCCAACCTACAAACACCCTTATACCTTCCACCCCCACCAATAACTCCTCTACCTTAGGATCAACCCAACCATTAGCCACCTATACTCCCCTCACCGTAGGAGTAACCATCACTAGCATTACCAACCTTACATTAGCTACCCCCAATCCACTAACCACTACCCTACTTACAAATATTTTGGTGGCTATACATTCTACCTTACCACCAATTAGTATAAAGGTCACTACCCTTCCTCTAATCACCAACCTAACCACTGATCCTACCCAATAGGTTCCCATCACACCAAACCCAAGTTACATCCCTAACCTACAAGGTCATGTACCTCTATCTATTACCCAACCACCTACATTCACCTGCCCATACATAACATATACCTAACCACTGGTGTCTACATACTAATATGTGGCCATACCTTAACCTCTTACTAGTTATCAGTATGTCACCCAACCACTACAATAGCATGCACCTTACAACCCTTCAGGTACACAACCCCAAGTATAACTAATAAAAATACTCATGGATAAAATGACTAATTTAGAGTTATCCATTTTTGGATCTCACAACATCTTATCATATGACTAGATCTACAACAAGCCCATTCACCCCTCAATTCTTATTAGACCATATCCTCTTCAATGGGAAATTCCCAAGTTCTCTAAGTTTTAGAGTAAGGAGGATCCAAAACATCACCTCAAGGTATTTAGGCATGCATTTTATTTAGTTTACTATGATGATGCCCTCCTTATTCATACCTTCCCCATGTCCCTATCCAGTCTGACATTGGATTGGTATAGTACCATAACCAAATGCCCTTTTTTTTCCTTCACCCAGCTAGCCCAAACTTTCTTGGATCACTTTTTGATAAATATCTCCAAGAAGGTTTCCATCACTGATCTTTACTCTATCTAGAAATTTGATGATGAATCTATTATTGATTTTTTAGCTTGTTGGAAAAGCCTGATCAATTAAATTTCCTTCTCTTTACTCCAACCCAAACTAATAGAAATTTTTGCTCAAGCATGTGACAAACACATCTCTTCTACCCTAAATGTCTAGAGCTTTAGAACTTTTGATGAATCTTTTACCATGGTGCGTAAGCTAAAAAATAGAGCCATTGATGAAGGAAATCCAAATTAGAAAAATAAGAAATTTACCTACAAAACCAATGAGGCTTCCTCCTCTAAACCAAGCAACCAAATTCCTCTAGCTCCTCAAAACAAAACATGAAAAATCAAAACTAAAAAAATTAGAATAAATTTACCCTACTTTGGGAATCCTACACTTTGATCATAAAGAAGTTGTTTAAGGATAATATCATATAACTTCCTCTTATCAAGTCTCCTTGACAATTTGATTCTTCTTGTCCTATATCTAGTTAGTACAATGAGAATAACCCTTGGGATTTCCATAAAATAATTGGGAATGATGTTAGTAGGTTAAATACCTTCAAAAGCATTGTCCAAACCCTCATTGATAAATGAGAGCATGTGTTGGATAACTATAATGCACCTCAAAACCAAGCCTTTGATAATTTCAAGCAACCTTTTCCCAATCATTCACCTACCAAAAATGATATCAATAAGGTTGAGTGTACTCATGATGCCCATACTGCCAATATGGTTCTCAACACATTCACTATTGAGGAACCTATTGCCCAATCTATCAGTTCTTTTCCCTCTCCACTTAGTGAGGTAGTGGAGTTACCTTCTCCTCTTTTGGAGACCTAAACCAAGGAATCATCCATTTCTCCTCTACTTATTGATGTAGTTGAGACATCAACCCTTCCTTCCACTGACATACTAAAATAATCACCCATTTTACCTTCTCCCTCAACTATTGATAAATTTAATGCCCCTTTGGAGATCATTCCCAAAGAGGAAGCCACCATGTCTATGCCTCCCATAGAGGAGTCACCCATCCAAACTTTTTATCCTTTAATTGAAGAAAAGGATGAGGTCACCATCCCCCTTTCTCAACCTATGGGCTTATCTTTTAAGTTCACTATCTAGAGAACAAAACTAGTTTATAAACCATTCTCTAGATTAGTACATAATTTGGAATTTGTCTCCAACCCTGACTTAGATTGAGCCATATTTTGATAGAAATTGGTGCTACCTTACATCACCAAGATTGAACTTCCAACCACACCTTTGGTAGACCAACCCACCAACCCACCAATCCTATTATCTAAACCCCTATCTTACCAACCAAACTGATAAAAACCTCTACCAATCTAATAATTTCTCAACCAACCAATGCACCTAGATCCTAAATAATCAAATCACCTTCTCTAACCAAACCCACCATACCAAACAAAAACATTGGCACCTTTCCTACATAGAGCCTTAATCACCTATCTATGAAAGTGGAACATACCTCACCAAACCCAACAAGAAAACACAAAACCAAATAAACTAAGGATGTAAATCCACCAAAAATCTAGAGGTCCAAAATGCTACATCCCTTAACCTTTCCCTCTATCTTGGGGATTCATCCCTCCACTTTGATCAGGAAGTTGATAGTCTCAACCAAGACCTAACCACTACTATTGGTTTCACTAGTACACTTGCTTTTGGACACACCTATCTTCACCAATCCATTAATAACCAAAATACCTACCCTAAAAGTTCTTACCTTCAACCTATCAACCTATGCCTTACCAAAACCAAAACCACTAACTAAGAACACTACCTTACCCAAACCTTCTACCACCAAGCTTGTTGTCAAAAAGACTTCTATCTCACCCACTAAGACCAAAACCTTTAAACCCTCTCCACCATTAGCTGAAACCTAATCGACTATTTTCCAATGGTTATTGCAATATTATTGTTTGACCTTACCCCCTATCAGGTTGTTTAACCCTCTCAATCCAAAATCATTTTGGTTTAATGACCACCATGTGTTCTCCTATCATAGGACACTAGGGCATGACACAAATAATTACAAAGATATCCAAACCATTATCCATCAGCTCTATGACAAGGATGATCTATTAATAGATGAAATTCTAGCAAGGCCATTACCAATCCAACAACTAACAACCACTACCCAATGCCTACCTACTCCCCCACTCTCACCTCAGAGTGATGAGGAGCCAAGCCAATATCCTACCCCAACTCTTCCCTCTATCCATATTATTCATGTGTTCACCTGATCACATGTTAAAGAGAAAGATAAATGGAAGGATAAAGTGTCCATGCCATGGACATACCCATATTCCACCTCCCAACCAAGTTAAAATTGAGTGCCTTCACCTTTATCCAAACCCAAGGTATCTATATTGGGTACCTCCCAATCCAATCCCTCTAAATCAATCAAGAGAGTGGCATTCAAATAACTTCACCAAACCTTGAAAAAGATGAGCCTTTATGAGTTGATCTCTATTTCACGTCATCATCACTAAGAAATGATTATAGCATTGCAATTAGTAGAGGTCCAACCTGAGGACCTTCAACCTCTAGGAACCTTTATTGGCACTCTCCAAATTTCTAACCTTGTCACCTTCAAGGATTTATAAATACCTTCTATCCATCTTGATGACCTAAATCCCCCTCTCTTTATTACTACTTACATCAACCAAACCCACATCAAATGGGTCATGATTGATGAGGGAGCTAGTATTAATATCATCTCCTCCCATGCTTATAACAAACTTAACCTATCAAATAATGTCATATCCAAAACCTCAGCCCTCCTCTAATACTTCAATGACACCATGACCACTACCTTGGGAACTATTACCCTTCATATCCATTTAGGACCCTGCATGCACCCTAAATCTTCTATGTAGTGGAAGGCAAATTCTAATATAGTTTCTTGGTAGGATGACCTTGGATTCACTCCATGGGTTGTGTCCCCTCTACCCTTCATTATTACATTAAATTTGAGAATGAAGGTCATGTTATTACTATACAAGTTGACCCAAGCCCCTTTTCATCATACAACATGATTTACTAACCCAAAGACATCCTCCTACCTTCATCTAGCACACCTTTATTAGCCAAAAACAAGCCCTCAACCATGAAAGAGGAAGTCATACCTTATTTTACCAATGAGGTATCCACTATCTCATCAATCCATTTGGATCAAATTCCCACCTTAGACCACTTGGAATCCACATTCCAACATCTTTCACTAGGAGAATATCACCTCCTCAACCTTGATGATTTACCTACTCCCTAAGAGTATGGGAAACTTGACCACCAACCTAGGTATAAACCTAATATTGGAGCCATCATTCCCTTTGGGCCTTCAAACTATCAAACCCATTTCATTTATGGGGGACTTGACAAACCACTTGCTGCTTCTACCACCTCCTCTTCACCTTAACAATTTGCATTCAACTTCTCCTATCTAGACAACCTAAGTTTTACCAAGACATGCTTCCATAAGTACACTTGGAAAGGATTTGGTCTTACATGATATGATCATGTCCTACAGAAGTTAATTTTCATGTAGACTAGAAAGATTCATGAGAAATATGACCTTAGTTTCATTATACCCACCAAGAGGAAAACCAAACCACCTACCATTACCATTGTTGAGGAAGACATCCCTTCCTCACCAACCTCTCCTCAATTAGCATGTGAGGATGATGACATCATCCCACCTAAATTTATTTATATCAACATGATCAGCCTTAAAACCCTAACTTATTAAAAGGAGTTGGTAACTATAACCATCTCTTTGACCCATCTTGAGATGATAGGAGATGACTCTTCTAACATTAATACCATTTAGTGCTAGGATGATGATTTCATCATCACTTACCTTAGTGCCTCAAATTATTCCATCCATAAATCCCTTCCTCTTGAGACTTTGACAATGTTGAATGAATCTACCTGGATATCAATTTGGGCACTCTAAACAACCCTTGCATTATCAGAATTGGCCAATTGTTGAATGTTAAGGAACTTCAGGACTTCCCCTCTTTCCTCTAACACCACAACATAGAATTTGTTTGGTCTTATAGTGACATAATTAAGATTAAACATACCATTACCACCCATAACATAGTCACCAATGATGGTATCAAGCCTATCAAGTAGAAATTCTGATGCATGTACCATCACATAGCCCTTCTTGTCAAAGAAAAGCTACATCTCATATTCATCAATTTCATTCAACACGTTGACTATGCCCAATGGGTCTCGTATGTTGTTTTTAACACCAAAGCCATAAGGAGACTACATATTTATGTGGACTTTCATGACCTTAACCTCACTTACTCCACACATGACTTTTTTCTACCAAGGATCAAATAGCTAGTTGATCTTATAACTAGCCATGAGATGTTATCTCTTATGGATGGATTCTCAAGTTACAATCAGATCCTAATTTCCCTCAAAGATCAACACAAAGCTACCTTTATCATACCATGGGTGACCTTCTATTATAGTTTCATGCCTTTCAAACTAAATAAAATTGGTGTAACTTACCAACTGTCATGGCATGCATCTTTCATGATCTTATCCATAAGATTTTTGAAGACTACGTAGATGACCTTCTTGGGAAATCCAAATATAATAAGGACCATCTATTCATTCTCAAGATTATCTTTGAGTGCCTCATCCATTATCACTTCCACCTTAATTCCAAGAAGTTCATTTTGGGGTCTTATCAGGATAGCTCCTTAGCTTTATCATTTCCCTTTGGGGGATCAAATTTGATCCTACAAAAATCAAATCTATCCTCGAAATGATTCTTCCAATCAACCTCAAACAACTTTATAGTTTTTAGGGGAAGCTCCAATCCATTTATCACTTTATCTCCCATCTTTTAGACTGATGTCAACCTTTCCACCACCTTCTGAAGAAGGATGTATCTTTCAAGTGGAATAGAGACTATCAAAAGGCCTTTAATTCACTCAAAATTTTCCTTTTGTCTCCACCTATCCTCATCCCTCCCAAGGATGACCAATCTTTCTACTTTTATATATCTACCACTGAACACTCCCTATGGGTAATGCTTGCTCATTAGGATGAACAACACAAACAGTAATTTATCTACTACATTAGTCACACACTTATAGAATATTAGACTCGATATACCCACACTAAGAAACTTTGCTTAACTTTAGTCTTTGTGGCCACTAATCTTCACCACTACCTTCTTAATCACAAAACCTATGTCATAACCAATACTAACCCTCTCAAGTATATGTAATCGAAGCCATACCAAAATGAATGTATGGCTAAGTGGACCATGATTTTAACTAAGTTTGACCTTGAGTTTATTCATCAAACGTCAATTAAATGGAAATTAACTATCAACCAATTATATGAAGCACCATTAGCAAACAACCAACCTCCTCCTCTTGAGTTTCCTAATAAGTCTATCATGACCTTCTTTGAGATAGAATTCACCTATCAAGTCATCATATTCTTTGATAGATCAAATTTTCAACATGATGGGGCATCTACAATCATCCTCATTCCATTTTATGGTGAACTTCTACTTTTATCCTTCAATATTGACTTTGAATATACAAACAACATGGCTAAGTAAGAAGCCCTAGTGATAGGCTTTCAGATTATGTTAGCTTTTGGGGTCAAAAAGATCAACATATTTGGTGACTTCAAAATTATGTTCAATAAATTAAATAGATATTACCAATTTAATAATGATGTTTTTCAATAGTACAAACAACTAGTTGATGAATTCTTAGCATCATTTGAACACTACCACATCTAATCAACCCCATGATCTACCAATAATTTTTCAGACACCATGACTTCACTTTCCTCTTAGATCTTGTCTTCACCCTCTGACTCTAAGCTATTTTTCATTATCCATAGACTTACCTAGCCTTCATATGTCAAACCACATCCTCCCACCATTTTTAATTTGGAGGAGACCCAACCTAACCTTTGGTATCAGTAGACCATTGACTATCTCAACTTTTCCATCATTATTTCTAATCTTTTCAGGAATGTTTGAAGAGCATTTATCTAGATTACGTCACATTATACCATTATGGGGGTAATTATTTATAAATGTGTCTTTGATAGTCTCCTCTTCTGTTGCATACATAGTCATGAAGCCTATCATGCTATCAAGGAAATGCAAGATGGGATCTATGGGGGACACTTTAGTGGAATCATCATATCTAAACACATCCCTTTAATTTTATATTATTGGCCTAACCTTAACTAATATTTCTATGATTATGTGAAAAATGTGTTAAGTGTCAACAACACACTAGCTTTTATCACACACCTAACAACAGTGTTCACATTTCCACTATCTTTTTACAATTCTCACAATGGGGTATAGATCTTACTGGTAAAATTAATCCCCATTATTTATATTGAAACCATTATATCATCATTATAGCTAAATATTTTACCAAATGGGTAGAAGTTATTCCTTTAATCTCAACCAAAGAAAAAAGATTATTGACTTTATCAACCATCACATCATCTACCATTTTATTGTTCCTCGCAAAATTATCACTAACAATGGAAAATGTTTTAAAAATAATCAACTCTAGGGTCTTTATGATGCATTTTTTATTAATTTTCTCCTTGCCCTATCACCCTCAAGTGAATGGATAGGCTGAGGCCTCTAACAAAACTCTCAATAATATGCTCACCAAAATGGTCAATGCATCTAGTCAAGATTAGCATTTTCACATCCCTTTCACCTTATGGGCATATAAAATGAGCATTTGAACCCCTATGGGTGCTACACCTTTTCTCTTGTGTTTGTAATGGAGTCCATCTTGCCTCTTGAAGTCTAAATACCTTCTCTTCACATATCATAGTAAGATCTAATTATTGAGGACAATTATCATCAACACCATTTGACCTAACTTGAGCTAATTAATGAGAATTTCTTAGCCACCCTTATCTATCTTCATGTATATCAAGATAATTTAAAACTTTCCCATAATAAACACCTTAGCGTGTGAGAATTCAACATTGGAGACCTCATCCTAAAGGAAAATTGACATGTCACCAATATGTAGAAAAGTAAGTGGGGAAAATTTGCTTTCAATTGGCTTGGACCCTATATATAACCCACAAGTATGGATCATGAGATTACTGGTTGTCCTCTCTTAAGGGAAACCTATAACTTGAGTCCCTCAATGCTTCGCATCTGTGTCCATTCTTTTGTTAATAAAGATCAAAATCCACCTTTTGTTTAACTTAAGCTCATCCCTTGATTTCACATCACATTCATCTCTTTACCAATTAAATTTGAATCATGTGATTATCCATCATAATCATAGCCTCATATTGAGTAATGGGTACCATATCTCTACCCATGGCATTATTCCCATGGTACTTTCCACCCCTCTTCACAAGAATAGATTCTCATGATCATTGTCACCTAAACCTCCTTAAACCTAATTATTGTGCTTTTGTTTTTGTCTTCATAATGGTGAACCCTTTAATCCTATATAAGTATGTATATGCCAATAAAAATCAAAAAAATCAAAAAAAATAAAAATACCTACCAATAACAATCATGGGTGATTCTTAGCATTTTTAGATTGCTCCCTTAAAAAATAGATATTACAAACATATTTGAAATTGCTCTAGGTAAGGTGGACTTCTCCCTTAAAGGATATCTATCAAAATAATTTAAAAAAAGCACACAAACTTAGACCACTCCCTCAAAGGTTGGCTAAGTAAAGCATTTTTCAAGATAATAAATTTCTTGGAAGCTTCTCACATCGATCAGCTTCTCCAACCCTCCTAAGAAAATAAGAACAAAACCCATTTTTAAGCAATAGTAAAATCAAAATAAGTTTTTGAAATCCATAATCAACTCTCATAAGCAAAATAATATTAAAATCCATAATCAACTCTCATGAGTAGACTTACAACATCGATCAGTCTATACTTTATATGATATAGACTTGTTTATATGGACTCTTTATAAACCTATAAAAGATGCATGATAGTATCACAAGAAGGTTCCATTTTCATCCATATCCCCTTTATACACTATAAGCTTACTTGACATTATGTGAACAAGACATTTTTTTAACCTACTAATGAACACTAATGCAAAGCATTATAAGGGCTTATGTTACTCAAGCCAATCCAACTTTAGTTTTGTTTTAGTCCTTGTTAGAAAAGAATCATCATGCCCTATTCTTATCCTCTTGTAACTAATTGGTATTTTAACTAAAGATGTTTGTCTCTTGATTATGTCCTTTGTTCTCACACCTAGTATTGTTAATTAACCTGCTTTATGTGTTTTACCTTAAGAAATAATAACAATAATCATAAACACTTCACATCAACATATTTCATAAGAAAAGGTATGCATCATTAGTATATCCATCAACATGTCAAAGTCAAGCATTCATGAATAATAAAGAAACCAACATTTTCCACCACATGTATAAATATAAAAAATGAAGCATATACTAATTAAAATTTGGCATGTCATAAACATACATGTCAAAAATCATAACCATGAATAAAATAAGTTGCATCTCATTGTATGCCTATCTAGGTGAGTCTACATCAGCAACCAATATCCATAACATAAGCATAATCAAAATAGCATCATCAATATAAGCATCACATCATATTAAAACATCAAAGCAAACTATAGACCATGAGTAATGCGTAATAAATAAAGATCATACATATTAATCATGAGTCTAAAATCATAATGTATACAATAAATATACATGTTTCTCTCTCTAAAAATGTACATCTCCTTGCATCAGCTTGTAGGCCAATATCAAAATGATATACAACATAATATAACATATATAAAGTATATCAGAGATATACCTTTGGGGAACCACTATCTCCTAGATCACCACTAGGTCCTAGTGCCTATCCCCCTATAATACTTATCTATCCACCTATAGACACATACCACTGACCTAGTATCACACACTAGCACCACCTACCAAACTAGCTATGTACTCACCCTATTGAGGCTCATTAGGGAACTACCTTAAGACTATAGCCTCATAATACCATAACTCCTTCACATTGGCCAAGTATTATGTCATGGGGATGGTCCTTGATGGTCCTTTAGATGTTGTAACTCCTCCTCTCTATCTCATTGAGTCTCTCTCTTATGTAACCAAGGCTAATGATATCCACCTAGCCTTGTAAAGTAGACACCTGACCTTGTAGTGATGTGACCTATGCCTATGTAGTGGCTAGCACTACTCCTACCTATCCATCTATGGCACCTCTTTGTACCTTTTCCCTCCATCCCCCTCTCCTACCTAATTCCACATCTATTTGCCTCCAGCCACCATCATCTCCACCAAAGTCTATTACCATGTATAGAGCCTACTACCATGTAAGATAACCATCTAGAAAACATGCATCATCAATCATTGGCCTCATGGGAAACTCCTCATAGTCAAGTAATGTTTGAAATAGATGTGGCTCTAGCAATAATATCTCCACATCCTCATGCCTATACCTAAGAAATGCACTTGGAATACCTTGTACCAGGACAAAGTATCTCTGAACCCTATCAAATGGGATGAGCTCTACCTCTCCATCCCTCTAGCCAAAGATCCACCTATAAATTTGTAAGGATAGAGTCTACCTCCTATAGATAGCCCATGATAGAAACTAAACATATGGTCTCTAGATGATATCACCAATCATTAATGCACCTAGTGTACCCATGAACCAATCAACATGGTGGGCTCCTCCTATTCTTGAAGTGGCAAAGTAGACTCTCCACCTCATGTAACCCACCCATAAATCTATTTGAGTGTGTCTTATCCATGGAATCCATATTGGCCTTAGAACTTGTATGTGTGCATAATCCCAATAATGAATAAACAAAATGACACTGATACCATATCTATTATGGGTCCTAAAACCCCATAACTCCTTATATATCTACACAAATAATACTGATACCCATCCAAATATTGTTTTCCCTAGTAGAAACTCAACCAACACTCCTATTAGTAAGTATGGTAACCTCCCAGTGCTTGATTCAAGAAGGGAAAATCATGAAACTACCATCATCATCATCATCATCACCATCAATCTCTTCTCACCCCTTACCCTCTGATAGAGTGTAGAGTATCTAAAACCCCTAGCATGCCATTTGAGATGATCATGATCATCCCCATACATCAGCTCTAGTAGCTCTTCCTACTCCTACTCTATATGATATATTGTATTGCCTAGAAGGGTTAACTATGTAATCCTATACACATCCTCTAATAAGATAGTCATATCACCAGTTGATAGTAGGAAAGTGTTCATGCCTAGATGTCATCTCTTGATGAGGGCCACAATCATGGATGCATCATGTGGCACATGTTAATAATGTGTCATTTCTCCTAGCCTAACCTCCTACATGTGTGCCCAATCAGCTGGAGTCATCCCCTTATGGATCTCTACAAATATGTGTGGCACCTAGTTCCATATCTAAATATGCTCTCATTTTGATAATAATATATCATCAAACATCTATAGTTTGCTACCACACTTAGCCTATGAACTATGCCTTTCCACCAAAACTACCTCAAACAACTTATTTTACCTCTATGAACTATATCATCCTTTTTAAAACCCACCCAACCTTACCCATTTTTAAATTACCTATTATCTTCCAAATGATATCCTTTTACCTATATCAAGCCCAAAACTAAAATTATGACCTATCTCTACCTTGACACCCCATTAACAACTCATTTAAAACCCCTTGCCACATTTAACATACCTTTAAAAATTTAACACATTTAAAACATGATTTTTTAACCTAGGCAACCACTGATGGTCATGGTGACCACCAATGGTCAGGATGGAAATTTCTAATGGTTATCAACCACCAATAGTTAGTACTAACCATTTGCTATCACTAAGAGTATTCTGCATATGGAACACCCAAAACCCTAGCTACCCCAACAACCACCAAAACAACTATAATTTCTTCTAGATTATAACCTAATAACTTTAACTACCCTAGTTCACCTACCCCACCCTATCAATTTCAAAATCAAGTAGCAAACTTCACCCAAAATCCACAAAACCTACCTTGGGAAAAAACCTACAACCTAACCCATTAAAATAACTAATAAACCAATCAATTACCACAACATATGCAAAACAAAACTAGTCTACCAATTAATTATAACCCCTACCTCATTCCTTAACCATCATTAAGGAGGAATCATGAGACCCCCTACCCAGCCATGTCCATGTTTACACTACATCTTGGCTTGATCACTCTCTAGCACTCGGTCCCTTTAATCCAATTCAATAATATCTCACCTCTTAACAATCACCTTCATCACTATTCTGGGTCACAAGATGCCAAAATACAAAGCTCCAAGTCAATAGGTAAAAATTAAGCAACATGACAATCACGTTCACTTTTGATTTCCAGACTTTTAGGGTTTACACCTTAACCATCGATAGTTAGGGTGATTTTCGATGGTCACTCCTTTGACCCTAACAATCGATGGTCAAGGTCTTAATCTTTTTTCTTGTGCCTTCAACTAGGAACATTTTAAATAAGAACCAAATCAAAACACCCATACATGAAGACTACCTTATCCTCCTACCTTGACCACCTTGTCATCTTGCCATTGGTCTATTTTAGCCCATCTACCATGCATTTTATGATGATTTTTACCTAGTCCTTTGACTACAATGAGAACATTTTTTATGTTGACCCTTCTAAACTTACACCACCTCATGCATACGAAACTTACTTGTGTCTTCTTGTGAGCACTTATTACCTTAGATACATGTGACTTCACCTGACCAGTTTATGTTTTCACTAGGAGAACTTCTACCTTGGATACACATGGAAACACAAACATTACCTAGGAGACTTTGTTTATGAGTATACCTAGCTTTCATACATAAATGCGGTCATTTGGTCCACTTGTCACTTGTCCTTCTAGTATTGACCTTTATTTTTATTAGTTATGAAAATCTAGTCTATGCATGATCTTGGCTATCATACTTTTTGTCTCATTTTGTGCATTTATTTTCACTTTAGTGCCCAACCTATCACCCACTTTCATGTCATCCACCTTCATCATCCCCTTCATCCACCTTATCAAACCCATGCCCAATTTTTTTTTACCTCATTTAATCCTAGTTTCAGGGGAAAACCTCCTTCCATACTTAGGGAAACTAAACCTTCAACCAACAATCAATATTTATTTATTAGATTATTGATTCAAAGCTTCATAACATAAAGGGGAAAAATGTAGACATCAAAAATCTGTACACTATAATTTCAAATGTTGAAACACCCCTACACCATCTTAGGACCACCTTGGGACCAATTTGACCCTTTCACCCCTAACTAAGTCTAAACATGGTTAGTTTGACCAATTGATTAAACCCATTCTTTAAATACCTTTTTACCTTGGCCCTCAATCATTGATGGTCAAGATGACCACTAATGGTCACCTTGACTATTGATGGTCAAGGTCTATCATCCCAAGAACTAACATGAAAACATCTACCTTGATATTATAAAATTAACTTGTTTAAATCTATGTGTGAGCCATTGCATACATGAGATAAAATTAGAAGCCTAGTTCTCACCTTCACTTCCACCTCTTCCTTGTGCCTATAAGAAGAGAGGACTAGGAGTTGAAAATGATTTACAAATATCAAGATATTTTGCATCTAGAGATTTATTTTGTAGGTGTTATTCTATAAATCTAATTATTTATCCATCATAATAGAGATCCAACTTACAACCACCCCTTGAATGATAGCCAAGTACTGTTACTCTTCTAGAATCATGCTAGACTCTATCAACAAGATGACCACCTTAACCACTCATTTGATCAATCTTTTGCAAGCTAAGTATTTGTTTTCCAATATTCAATTACTTTATTTTTATTTTGACATTATCTTAGAATAAACCCATCTCCTAGAGTTACCTTATGTAATCTTATCAATTAACCATTTATTACCCATAGCTTACACACAGTAATTGTCCATGGTCAACTTGACCACCGATGGTCTATCCAACCATTGACAGTTACCTCAATCATTGATGATCACCTTAACCATTAATAGTCACATCAACCACTGATGGTCACTATGGTAGGAAATAACAACAAGTTATTTTTGCCCTCTTACCCTTAACCAAATCCAAATTTCTATGTCCCTTCCTATTCACAAACTCCTATCTTATTTTATGAAGCACAATTGATTTGTTTAGCATTAATGTCAATTTGCTTATTGATATATTGGTTATTATATCCTATTTCTTTATCAAGCATTTCTTGTGTTCAATTTTAATATTTTTTAATTATTGATGCAAGTACTTTATCTTCTATTTTCTAAACTTAATCACTTAAAATGTGTGGATTAATAGCCCCTAAAGAAGCTCTTGCTTCTAGGATTTAATTAGCGCTAGGCAATCCACCTAACTATCTATATAACCAACCATTTTATTTAGTGTTGTCTTATTTTTAGTTCATCCTCCCAAGATAAAAGTTATTCACAATCATCTAATTCAATGTGTACATAATCAAATAGGTTTTTCAACCATACCCTATTTAGTTTCTCCTTCTTCCTTTTTTGAAATATAAGATGAAATTCATAAAACATAATTCACTAAGTGCCTAAAGTATGTCCCTCAATATCAGGTAGATGAGAGGTTTCAAATAAGAAAGTTCATTATGGGACTAAATTGGTTGTGAGGTGGATGTGCATGGGCTATCTACCATGGATCAGGTATTTGATAAAGAAGTCAAGTAGGAGAAGAAGCTAGAATATCTTTCTCAGGTCAGAGATAATTCAAGAAAAAGTTTTAAGGTCCTAAAATGATTTTAAAAAATAAGAATTATAAGAGGAGTGGAGACTCCAAGAATAAATTTAAGAACCAAAATGCTAAGTCTAGTAATAGTTCAAGAAATAGGAAACCTATAAATAGTTTCAAAGGAAATTTCAATGGGAACCAGTAGTCTAATAGGAGAGGACCACCTATAGGTTGCTTCATTTGTAGAGATGATCATTACACTAGAGATTGTAATCAAGCTAAATTAGATGGAAAGAACAAGGGGTTTTCTTTATAACAGGGAACTTTTTAGTAGAGGATTCATGTAGTTGTTGACAATCATCAGGTTGAGTTCCAATCTTCTCTTATTAAACTGATAGGTATTTTTTTATCATCCAATTTCAATTTTGATTGGAATTGGTGTTATTGAATGTTTTATTAATCCTATAATGCTTAATAAGTTGTCTAGAAAAGTTATTATTATGGCAAATGCATGGTTAATATAGTATGGGAATGAGTCAAAGTTTAAGGTTGACAAGTGTCTAATGGAAGATGAGATTAGGTTACTTAAATTCACTAAAATAATGGGTCTATATGATACACCATTAGGGTCATATGATGTGATCCTAGGAGTTAATTGGATTGCGGATCATAAAGCTAAGGTTGATTGTTATCTCAAGAAGGTAGAGTGTCAAGATGATTTTATAAATCATACACAACTTTAGGATGAGAAAAGAGAGTTGAAACTTAGCTAAATTTATATAGTTCAACTCAAGAATGATTAAAAGAAATAATTTTAGGTATTTATTATTTAAATAAATGATATGTAAGAATCTAAACAATCATTTATTGAGGATTATCTTTTTCTTAGAAACTTTTAATATGTGTTTCTAGAGGAATTAGCAGGATTACCACCCAAATGTGAGTTTGATTTCTTTATTGCCATCATACTTGGACCTGAACTACAATACAAGGAACCATACATGATGACAACTATAAAATTAGTTGAGTTGAAAGATCAACTTCAAAAACTGTTATCAAAAAGGCTGATTCAACCAAGTATGTCACCATGGGGTACACCAATGTTGTTTATCAATAATAAGGATGGTAAACAAGGTGACAATCAAGAATAGGTATTCTTTACCTATAATTGATGATCTCTTTGATCAGATGTGAAGGAAACAATTTTTTTTAAGATTGATCTTTGAGCAGGTAATCATCAACCATAAATCTAAGATGAGGATATTCTTAAGACAATGTTCAAAAAATTGGTATGGAAATTACAAATTCATAGTGTTGCATTTTAGGTTAACAAATTCTCTAGTAACATTTATGAATCTCATGAACAATGTGTTCATGGATTATCTGGACCACTCCATGTTAGTTTTTCTAGATTATATCCTCATATATTTTAAGAATGAGGAAAAACATCTTCAGCATCTAGAAATGGTTTTGAAGTGGTTGTGGAAGCAAAAACTGTATGTAAATTTGTCTAAATGTAAATTTTTTAAAATAAAGTGCAATATTTGGGATGCATTATCTGTACAAATGGAATTTCAATTGATCTAGTGAAGATAAGAGACATAATAGAATCGACAGTGCCTAAAAATGTGCATGAAGTGAGGATTTATATGGGATTAGTGGGTTATTATGGTAAATTTGTTATAGATTTCTCAAATATAGATAACTCAATTACCTCTCTGCATCAAAATAATTAGAGTTTTGTTTGGTCAGACAAGTGTGAAAAAGGTTGTCAAGAGCTAAAAAAGAGGCTTACTTCGACATGTGCTATGAGTTCTTGATCTTAATGTTCAGTTATCAATAATCATAGATGCATTTGAGGATGTATTTGTAGGATTTATTATGCACAATGGTTTAGTTTTAGCATATGAGTCCAAAAATCTTAAGCCTTATGATGTAAATTATACCACTCATGATTTGTAACTTGCTATAATAGTGTATGCCTTGTAACTTTAGAGGCATTATATATTGGGAAAACCATTTGATTTTAAGATTGATAACTTGTGACTTATTTACATATTTACCCAACAAAACCCCAATGGACATTATAGATGTTGGTTAGAATTCTTATATGATTACAATTTTGATATTAACTATATTAAGGGAAAGAAAAATAGAGTTGTAGATGTCCTAAGTTGTAGAAGGTACATAACATCCTTGGATACTATTAGGAGTAATTTCCATGATGATTAAATAAAATTCTCCCCTGAGGATGAATTATATGATCAAGTCAATAAATCATTGTTAGAGAATGCTCAAAATCCCAAATTTAAAGGATCTAATTTGGAAAGTGATGGTCTTTTGAGGTATAATGGTATGATGTATGTGTCTAATAGAGAGAATTAAGGAGCATGATGCTAAAGGAATTACATAATTACCCATATTCAAGACATCCTAGAGTAACTAAGCTCATGAATAAGATAATATTTCTCTATTTATAGAAAGGGATTAAAAAGGATGCAACACATTTTATATCTCATTGTTTAGAGTGTCAGTGTTTGAAGGCTAAACATGTGAATCTGGTAGGATTGTTAGATCCTCATGATCTATCAGAGTGGAAGGGGAAGGTTATTATCATACACTTTGTCAAAGGGTTTCCATTTTCATGAAACTAACATGCTATGATATTAGTGGTAGTTTAAAAACTAACCAAGGTAGTTCACTTCATATTAGGCAATTTGATAGATGATGCACCTATGATTATGAAGAGATTTATGAAAGATGTGTATTGATTGCATGGATTTATATAAATTATCATTTCTAATCAATATCTAAGAATGAATTCTATATTTTGGTTGACTTTGAATTCATCTCTAGGTATGCAATTGAATTTCAATATTGTATATCACCTAGACACAAATGGACAAAAAGAAAGAGTTAACTAAGTATTATAATATCTCCTTAGAATGTATTTTATGAATCAATAATAAATGTGGGAGTAATACCTTCCATTAGTTGAGTTTTCCTACAAAAACTCATACCAAATAGCATTAAAAATTGATTCATTTGAGGCATTATATGAAAGGAGGTGTATAACACCAATTAGTTGGGACATATTAGAAGACATGGTAATCTTTGGACCTGAAATGATTGTGGAAATGGAAGACCAAGTTAGAAAAATTGGGTAAGGGTTGACTAAGGCCAATGACAAATAGAAGCATTAAGCTCATATAGAAAGAATAACAAGGTAGTTTTATGTTGGTGATAAATTATTTCTATGGGTTAAGCCTCAAAAAATCTTGATTAAGTTTGGAAAATCAATGAAACTTTCACCTAGGTATGTGGGACCCTTCGTGATTCTAGAAGAGATCAATCCTGTAGCATATAGACTTGCTTTGCCACCAGATCTAGCTCTTTTACTTAAATTTTTCCATTTGTCCTATCTTAATAAGTATTTTATCTATCCTTCTCATGTATTGGATTGGAATGATTTATAAGTTCTAGATTGTGGGTTGGTCATAGTAGAACTAATCAAAATAATTGACACTCGCAAACTCAATTTGAAAAATAGATAAGTGTCATAATGCAAGGTCTAGTGGGACCAATATTTTAAAGAAAGTGCCACTTGGAAAGATTATGATGAGTTTTATAGGCTATTTACATATTTATTTATTTAATATGTTACTAGATATTATTTAATTTTCTATTGAATAATGTTTAATTTCATAAATTATGTTAGAATATGTGTTATTGGAATGATGGCCAGCTTTAGGGGGAAGGATGTTACATCTTGATTCCTCTCTAGACTTAATAACCTACTGATTAGTAGATTTTATGGTTATTGTTTGGTTAATTACTATTTTGGTTAATTTAGATATTATATACTAACGTATGGACAGTTATATGTTGTTTATTTGCGTTATCTTTACCTTGTTGATTTAAATGTAATTTTATGTTAAGTACATGATGATCATTTTTATTTAGCTCATTACAACATTATATTATGGATTTTATATTGATTCAAGCTAACTACTATTACTATTTCGAGGTAGATGCATGATAGATCTATCCCTTAGACTATGATGGAAGGACGGCATCATCAGAGAGGGTGGCATAGATGGAGGCATTAGGGGATGATAGAATGGAAAGTAGGAACCCACACAGACCACAATACTATAATATGCTTTTGATAATTATTTGATTAGATGGATTCTAAGTATGCTTTGATTTGTTTCAATTATAATCATGATTGTTACATTTATAATATGGTTGTGTGTTTGCAATTATAAGACTAAAATTTTTACATGAATATCTTACACAGATTATTGAAAATGTTTATGTTTCTTAAACTCATGATTTGAAATATATGAGTGAATTTTTTATTGCCTTTAAATGTATGTGAATGATTATAATTAAGCGAGTGTGAATGTCTTCAAAATTATCATTTTCTTGTTTATAAGATACATTGCAAAGAGATAGGGGATTTGATTGTTTTTTTTTTACTATTAAATAGACTAAACTAGAAAGTGTGGCTTATAATGTAATGTGACATGAACGTTGTATTAAGTCAATGTTATATTTACTATTATAGTATAATTATTAATGGATTGTTGCAAAGTATTTATTAATGATCATTAGGATTAAAAGGGATTATAATAATTTAGAAAGTTTTAGATTATGGTTCATTTTATGGGTGTTGAATTGAGTTTATCAGGTCATTATACAAAACATTGACTTCATTTTTGTTTTTTCATGGAAATACATTTAGTTCTAACCAATATTCTGGGAGTTAGTTTTTCATGTGAAGACTTATTCACCAAGCTCATGAATATCATTGGTAGTCTAGTGGAGATATGGTGGGTTTTGGTTAAAAATAAAATAACGTGCATAAGGTTAAAAGGATGAAGGTAATATATGTTTGGGCACATGACAAATAGGAAAATAATGGCAAAATGATTAATCAAGATTTGAAAAAAGAGCTAAACAAATTTTGGCATACAGTGACTAATTCTACTAGGTAGGGATTATTGGTTAAATTTCATAGATGTAATGTATGAATTAAAATTGGAAATTGTTTGAATAGGGTTTTAGTTATTTTCATTATTTTGGAAAATGTAGAAAAACTAGGGTTAAATACCTAACACTGGGGATTGTTTGGACATCCACAAAGCTAGGTATAGAAACCTAAAACCCTAGTATAAATGGTTTAGTTCCCTAAGTTTCATTGTTAAAATATTACTCTAAAGTTGGTTTCCAAATGCAAATTATTGTGTTATATTATAAAACTTATGTGTAATTTATTTAAACTAGCAGAATGGGATAAATTAGAATGTGTGAAGTAAATACTTTCAACTAAGTTAGAGAAATTTCAATAACCCTATCAAAGTTCTTAGGGTAAAATTTATGAGTTTTATTATTATTCATGTCTTTAGTTTAAGTACAGTCCTATAAAATTATCAATAAGTTATTCCTTTCTTCAAATATTATATTGGCTTGTATGCTTGTCAAATTCAGTCAAATTATTAAACCCTAGACCAGTTTTGAGGCAAATGGATTTTATTAGCTGAGTTTAATTGTAAATATAGATTTTACTTAACTTAGCCTTTAAAAAAGTATATTGAGTTACTTTTATCCATATACATATACAATGAGAGATTTTAATCAAGGCAGGGGCTTGTATAAATAAACTAGGTCGAAACTAAGATACAACTATGTTTAAGATTTGTTTGAGATGAAAGTTATAAATGTTTAAGAATTTGTAAAACCTTGTCTATGAAAAAATATTTTTCATAGATGTCATATGTTTTGGGTAGAATATATTAAGATTAGTTTATTTCATTTTATAAAGTTATATAATGTAAATCCTATAGTATAGATATACATAGGAAAATACATGTTCATTTTGGGACATGGATGAGATTTTTCCCATAACCCATTAAACAAAAATAAGTACACACACACACACACACACACACACACACACACACATGTTGTAACATGTATACAGTTGGTTTGATTACATATATAAAATTGTTTATATAGTAAATGAACCATAATGGAAATTTATGTGGTGAAAAACCTATGTTCCTTTATAAGATTGAATTCTAATTATTTTTGAAGCCTATGGGGATTTGATAGGGTGAATGTTAGTTAACTAGGTAATTTTATTTATTTTTATATGATAATTTTCTTTTTTGGCATAAGTGAGAAAATGAATAAAATGTACTGTAAAATTTCTACTATGTAAACTTGATTTATGTGATTTACTTTATATTGAGGGGACACGAGATTGAACTCTTAAAATTTATAGAATTATAAACATATGCCTATATCCACTTTACATTCAACTATGTTTATATATAGTTGGTAAACCTGATTTATGTGATTTCCTTTATATTAAGGGGACATGAGATTGAACTCTTAAAATCTATAGAATTATAAACATATGTATATATCTGCTTTACATTCAACTATGTTTATATATAGCTAGTTATCATAATATGGGACTATCTA
Organism: Torreya grandis; assembly: GCA_037957365.1. Taxonomy (NCBI): domain Eukaryota; kingdom Viridiplantae; phylum Streptophyta; class Pinopsida; order Cupressales; family Taxaceae; genus Torreya; species Torreya grandis. Next base: position 151,781 of record JARHVA010001836.1, on the reverse strand, counting down.
ATTTGGAAATATATCATTCTATATAATAAAATATGTATGTATATAGATATGGCTAAGTTCATAAATGACTGTGTGAATTTTGATATTCAAATGGTAGTTTGGTGGGTTATTTTAAATAGATCATATTTGGAACATTATAGTTTAAGCTATTGACATTAGAAAATAATTACATTTAGTGACATGGTTGATAATAAAATATGTATATAAATATATGTGATACTTGTGATTTGTGATTAGAAAACAAATCTAAATAAAGTATACCATGTATAGATATACATATTGATTTTGATGCTTAAACATGTGTTTGATATAACTAAAATGTAATAATGCATTTGTTTACTTAATTAATTAATTAATGCTAGAATATAAGTGAATTAAATTTATTTTGGAACTTCTAAATGTGTAATATTGGAGAATATTATATTCTTCCATTTAGCATTGATTGGGTTATGATTATTTTAGTTATGCAATTAGGAAATGGAAATATGGTGATTGTTGAATGAACTATTAATTATTGACATAATTTTTGTGGTATTTAAATCTTACCTAAATGGTATGACTGTATGATTTTTAAATCTAACATGAATGGTATGATTGTATTGAAATCTAGTTGTATTGAACTTAAAATAAAATTAAATGTTTGGAATTATATTATAGCATTTGAAGGATTAAATGCATCTATATGCCATTTCCTTATTTAACACATATTATAGCTACTATTAGGGAAAAATTATTTATGAAATATATTGGTTTTAATATTATTAAATATAATAACCAATCTCATATTAATGACCCTAAATAAGTAAGTGAGATAGATTACACTTAATTAGTGTCACTAATATGTAGATAAGGTGTAATATGATTGAGTGGTGTGTATGAAATTGATTGATTCTCATGATCAATAGATATAAGAAAATTTTGTCCAAATTAGTGTTTATGGTTAAAGATTGTCATTTCATCTATTTGATTTAGTTAAAATGTTTTATATAATATCATATTAGAATAATTTATATATAATACACTATATGTATTATTTATCTTACAACACATGGGATCTAATTGTCACTCTTGATTATTACATTGTCATTATCTACCTATCCATTAAGGGAGGGCCATTCCCTAGTTGGAAAATTGTGTAAGTGATCGATGGTCTATGGTTGGTGTGGAAAAGTATTGGAATGATGCTCTCCTTCCTGAGTAGTACTTTTCTAGTGATTACACTCATGATTACTTATGGAAATTACAAGTTAATTGAGACTCACATGCTCCATGGAGCATTGTATCATAGTACATTATTATTAAGACTTGAATTATGCTAAAATTGTACTATGTTGTATATTTTGTCATCACAATAATTAGCTATAACTTTGTGTTAGTATTGGATAAATTTGTAAATATGCTTTTATGGAATAAATGTAGTATTCATTTATCTATTTATCTTTATACTTCATCTTGTGATCATTAGATAAATATATTAGTTCCTAACCATATCTTTGGTTAGGTTAAAAACTAATGTATTTAGTTAAATATCACTATATTGTTAGTTTTTTCATGATAGAATCTATTTATTGAATTTGTGTAAATGTTTTAAAAAATAAATTACCCTATTATTGTAAAACCAATTGGGGTTGTTACAGTCTCACTAACTTCATTAATGCCCACTTATCACTGACATGTTGTGGAAGCATGTAAGGAGTAATTTCACTACAACTAATCCTCAAATAGAGGAAGGTTAGGAATTGTATGAACTAGGTTCCCCAATTAGATATCTCTATGGTAGTTGCATTTGATATCCTCATGTTGAAAATTTCCTTTTCAAACAACTCAATGATAATGTTAATGAAATAATCTTTCACCCTTCTTAAATTTTGGATGATTTCTTTCAATGCAAGTTAAGGTTAGAAGTCATATAATTTAATTTTCATGAAGTCACGTACTATGTGCAATCTATCAAAATATCTTTGACTAGACACAACATAAAAAAGATAGGATGTCATACAATACTTTTATGTGAACCTTAATTTCATTATCTATTTATGGATTGCATCATTAATTAGATATCCCTACTTGAGATAGTACATGTTCTTATGAATGATCCAAATGAACCTGTACATCCACGTCTAAATTTTGTTTGATGTTAGGCTCCCCACTATTTTATATAATAGTGTTATTATGTCATTAATATCATTTTTGAAGTCAGATCTCATAAGGTTATTTAGGAGTCATGTATAAGAGTGCCTCAATTTGGTCAACCATCCATTGTTGACTTATTTATCACATGAGACATTATTATCATCCCAAAATAATTGAGAAGATTCAAGAGTCAAATGCATAAAATATTCTTGATTTGGAATGTATAACATACTATCTTTATGTTTTGGAGATAAGCTTCCCACCAACTCACCCTATGGATCTCTCACTTTCCTCATCTCTGAATTATAGTGCTCCACCATGACTAAGACCAATTCAAGAAAACATTGAAATCAAAAATGTTGTAGCTTGTTCCAATCCACTGTGAAAAATGCTTTGACCAAATTAAATTTTATGCATCACATTCATTCTCTCCCAAAATTTGTCTAAGTCAATATGACCTAGATCAGAATCTATAATATTTTATACATTGGATTTCAACAGTTTGAGAGGTGTCGCACCCTAAAACTAGTATTTTATGCTTGTTTTTTCTTTGCTCAAAATTGTTTTTTCTAGTGTAGATGATGAAGACATTAATTTTTTTGGGAAAATTGAAAATTGGGAGATATTTACACATTGTTTGTTTATTTATAAAATTCACAAAATGAAATAAATTAAATCCAAAATAAGTTATTTAAATCACACTAGAAATTTGTAGTATTAATTTTGCCTATGTAAATTTCTCCAATGATTTTTTGATATCCTATATGAATTTAAACTTCTCACTCAACCACCTTTATCATTTTTAACTTCCCATATTCAATCATCATACAATGATATTGGATAGACTATCTTGGCAAATGCAAATGAGTTAAAAATATTTTTTGGAAATTTCCCTTTTTCTATTTTAAAATTTCACTCCCTCTTTCAAATTGAGGCTAAAATATTAAAAATTGATCATGGATTGATTTTGAAAAATTTTAAATCTTCTAAAGTTACATAAAATGTACAGCCCTTTTACAATTTGACCAAAACAATTAAATCTAGTTTTTTACTTTTTTAAATTTTCAAACCCTCAAATTGCATGGGTGATATGGTCTCTCCTCTAATGGATAAAACAAATTGAAAAAACCCAATTTTCCTTTAAAATAAAAAATTACCCCAACATAGTCAAATAGTTGTATGGCTTATTGTTTTGAAGGAGAAAACCATGAGTTTTCTTTACTCAATTTGATACAAAATTTATCTCTTTCTCCACATACAACATGGTCATATGGCCTTATCCTCAGCTATAAAAAAAATCTAAACATGTCCTTATCTTTTATTTTTTATTTCCCTCTATGTATGGGCCATATATCCTCTTTACACAGTAAATGAAAAACAACATATCAAAAATTATTCCTTCTTACTTTCTCCTTATCTATCTTTACGTATAATTCCTTTTAGCATGAAAAAATAATAAACAATTGATCTAATTTCTTTCTATATTTTGTAAATTCTCCTCAGTTAGGTATCGTATGACCTCTTATTTACATGTAAAATAGTAAATAAAACCTACATCTTTTTTATTTATTTACTTCACCTTTCTTTCCTTCCCTCTATGTGTCATACAACTTTATTGTCCTAACAAAATAAAGATAAAAATTGATTTTTATATTTTCACTTCTTCTTTGGCCTTAATATATATTCATATGACCTCTCTATGGATAAAAATATTAATTATAGATCCTTTATTATTTTTAATAAATTCTTCTTCCCTTTATGGCATTATATAACTTGGTATTTACTGGAAAAAGAATCAAAATTAAGAATTATCTTTCACCTCTTATGATCTATAAAATATTTTATTATCCTTTCAATTCTATATCTCATGGGGCATATGGCCTTCTTGCGTGGTAGCCAAGACAAAAAAAATGTTTCTTCCCTTTTATTTCCCTACTTCATTTTGTTTTTAAAAATATCATTTGAAGATTTACATGAAACTTCAAAATCTTTTAGAAGAGAGTTTATTTTAACATGACCTAGGATTATAATAGGATTTACATAATTTGGGAAAGAAATAATGACTTTTTCATGCAAGTTGAATAATAAGTCTTAAATTGGAAATGGTAATTTACAATGACTGGGGAAAGCAAATTACAAATTACATGGCTGGGGGAAATGAAATATGAAATTGCATGACAATGAAAAAGAAATATTTTATTTGTATTGTACAAGAAATTCCAAAACATATTTTTACTACCTAGGGAAGTAGGATATTCAAAAGAAAATTATAAAATTAAAATAATTTAAAATTGATTTAATTGATTTATTATTTTTAATTTGTAATTGCACTATGTACATAATAAAAAATACAAGTTTTAAAACTTGAAAAAGTGGAAAGGCACTTTTTCACAACCTAGGAAAAATAAAAAATCATTTGCACAACTTATAAAAAGTTTAATGAACTTCTATGATTATGGGGAAAGCCAATGATGTTTTACGCAAGGAAGCTTGAAAATATTTTTTGCATAGTTCAAAAAATAAAGTATTTTTTCTATGATTTTCAAAATTAATTAATTAATTAATTAAAAAAAATCATTTTTCAAAATTTAAAAAAATTTATCTCAAACCAAAAATTAGCTAAAAATATTAAATTTTTACTAATTTTAATTTTTTTGAAAACTGTGACAATAGCTAGATTCAATTGGGAATTTGAACTAAAAGGGATGGAAAGAACTTAGACTCTATTTTTTCAATAAATCATTTTATGTATTGGGAAATTAAGTCTTGAATTCAATAACAACTTGATCAACTAATAAATGACTAATCTTCAGTAAAATGATGAGTCCTCAAGACATCAAAATTCTATCACATGTCAATAGATAGTGTATGTGAGGGCATTAGGTACTTAGCCTGATAGATGATATAACATATCTAAGAGGATAGTGTATGTGAGTGTACCAAGTACTCAGCCTGATAGATGATATCATATATCCCAGAGGATAGTGTATGCAAGGGCATTTTTCATTATGTGTTTTCACACAAACTAAAATGTAAAGAGAGAAACCCCTCTTAAACTTTAATGGTTGACTTTGGATATAAAATTGATCAAGGATTTATATTAGTCACCATGACACTTTCATTAATTTAAGGTTCACATTATAGGACTATTTGACTAGAATGAATCATCATTGGAAATGAAAAAAATATTTTAGGTGAATAAGGATATACATGTGGTAACAACTTGTTGGGATATAGAGTTGGTAACTATTTTGAATAGATGAATTGATAAAGGGAATCATAAGAGAAATATATTCACAATGAGACATACCAATAAAGAGTAAAAAATTAAAAAATAAGGAATAAACATGACATAATCCAAAAATAATGACCAAAAAGGAAACATGAACAAAATTATATTTACATATATACAAATAAAGGAGTAATGTTTTATCACTAGAAATAGTATTGAGATATTTCCCACTGAATGACAATGTTAAAAGAGTTACATCATGACATGATAGATATAAAGTGTTAACATCATAGAAGTTTTTGATTTTAAATAGACCCATATAGAGTGAATCAAATTTCCCCTAACTTCCCTTTAGCTCTCTATGACTATCCTAGAGTAGGACCAGGTCTCCTAATTAGAACTATATTTTATTTACCTTATTATCAAAGAGAAACTTAACATGATCTTGATGCTCTATAATTCTATAAACCACATGTGTCCTTTTTTATTCCAATTGTTGCAAGCATAAAATTATTTTATCCAGTGGGCTTTCAAAATTTAGATTCTCAATAACTCTAGATAATTGTAGGGAAGGTAACTCAAGATTTATAGGAATTGCAACATCTATTCCATATATAAACTATAATGGATACATCCTACTATATTTTTATGTGTTATGTGATCTTCTCAAAGAGCATCATATATCTTTTTATGCCAATATCTCTCATTTTCAACAACTATTTTATACATGATTGTGAATAGGTTTTTGTTTCTTAACTTAGCCTAACCATTCCCTTACAAATGATAGTTTTAATGAATGAGACAATGAAATTACATATCTATAACAAAATAAAATCATATCTAAATACAAAATTTTAGAATCATTATCTATAACAATCTTCTATGGGATTCCATATTGCATCAAGATATTTTCTTTGATGAAGTTACAAATGACCTCTGAAGTTGTCTGCTTAATAGGAATTAATTCCACTCACTTAGTGAATTAATATATTGCTATGATAATTTGAGTCTGACCTTCACTTAAATGAGGGTTCAACTATCACCAATTGAAGAGGAAGTGTTATCAATCTAAGTTTGCCTAGAAATTGTTGACATGCCTCACACTTTCTCACCCATTCATATGTATATTTTAAAAGAGATGGCCAATAGTAATGGGCCCTAAGTATTTTATAGGTTTCTAACCTGATATAAAATTTCCCTCCACAATTTTGGTCATGAAAATATTGTAATAACATTTTATGATCTTATTTATCAGCATACCTTAGGAAGAAACCATCAATGTTTTTATTAAAAAGCGTGCTATCCCATATGACATATTTTTTGGCCTATATCTTGACCATTAGACATTTATTATCATTCAAATATGAAAGACATTCTCCATATATGAGTAATAAATCAATGTTATAAAAACATTCATTACTAGAATAAACAAACAATACTAGAGGAAATTCATTATCATCTTGAACATCAAAAACTATTGAAGAACTTGATTGAAGATTTCCCTACTCTACCATTAGTTTACATCATCATTTTCCTCAAACTATATTCATGGGTTTGATCTCCATATCATACTCTTGAATTTTGGTTATCTAGTTTCCCCTTTTAGAACCTAGTTCTTATTGAGTCAAAATGGATTTGATAATTTTACTTGACACCATTACCATGGAATGTGAATACAATATATAATATCAAAATTGTTTGACTACTTTTACCACTACATAAGAATTACTTTCCTCATAATAATATTTCTACTTGTAATATTTGAGATTAAAACTCATAAAGGAAATTGGGGATTCAATACCTTCATTATTTTTTTGGATCAATATTATTGAAATTATGATCCAAAGTATAGAAATAAATAATGAATTTCTTTTTAAAATCAGGACAAACTAATGTTAGTGTGTAAGTAATAGAAACCTTTATTTTTTTTAATGCCTCTTTACCCTCATTATTCCATTTGAAAGAGAGTTTAACTTTCATCATATCCACAATATGTCTGGTGACTTCAGTAAAGTTAGGAATAAATATTCATAAAAAGTTGACTTTCTCATAGAAAGAATGTATTCCTAGTTTACTTGTAAGCATGGAAAGTTTTTGAATCACCTCAACCTTTCTTAGATCAATCCTTATTTATTATTTTGAAATGATATGTCTTATAACCTTACCTTAAGTCACATCAAAGATAAAATTCTTAGGGTTAATATAAATCTTGTGCAAATGATCCTTTTCAAAAATTCTCACCTGATGTGCATAGATGTATTCTCACTTTTTTGAAAATATTATCAAGTCATTGAGATATACTAAAATTATTTCATTATTCAACTCTTTTAGTTTTAGATTCATTGCCCTCTAAAAAGTGGCTCTTACATTGATTAATCCAAATTTCATCCATATGTATTCAAAGGTACCCAAAGGTTTTGTGAAAGTTGTTTTGTGTTATTTTTCCATGTGAACCTCAATATATTTGTATCCTAAAAAACCATCAGGCATTTATATAATATTAGCATTAGTTACTTATTGGAGAACCTAATCCATGAATGGTAATGGATATTTGTCTTTGATGGATGCTTAGTTGATATTCTTAAAATTGACACAAATTTTAATCTCACCATTCTTATTATCAATTTTACTATGTTAGCTACCCAAGTTGAATGATGGATAAGAAATATAATGTGAACATCAAGCATATTTTACACTTTGGAAAGAATTGTTCCTACAATTTTAGGATTTTTTCCTCTATTTTTGGCTGAAAGTCTTTGTATTATATTTTAGAGGAACGGTATGTTGCATTTATGTTTTAGGATTTAAGGTTTGTGAACAAATACATAAGTATGACAATATATTTACAAAGAAGGATAAAAAAAATTCATTTTTCTTTAGGTCAGAAACACTTCTTAATAATAACAAACCTAGGATGTTCCTCTAAGGCAATGTTCACTTTTTCATAATTAGTAGAATTGAGATTCCCTTTTTTTTATTTTACTCTTTATGAATCTATCATGTTTATCAAACAATTATTCTAAGGAGACCAAGCCTTTTATGATTTTGTTTCCTTTAAAGTTGGCAATGCCTTCCTCATCCTATTTATTTACATTCCACTCTTTTGATGTGTGAGTTGTATTAATATTCTTTTTATGAAGAATCACTACCTTAAAAATACAACTTTCTGAAAATATCAACCATCTCAAGGAAAGAAATAATATGTTGATCATTATTAAAAACATACCAATTATTTTCATTTTCTAGGAAATTTGGCCTATATATTAGCTTGATCATATATTTTCATATACCAATATATGCATGAGGAATCATCAAAGAAGATGGTACTTCCAAGGTGTCAGCTTTAGAGATATGATCATGAGGACTTATACTAGAGAAAACATCATACATTTATATACTATCCTAGACTTCATTCATGTAATTCTCAAAAAATTATTTTTTAATTGGCATTAACCTTTGACCTATATTATAACAAGCTTAGCATCACTCAAGACTTTTATATTTCTAATTCTCATTTCACCTACAGCCTATAGTCCCTACAAAAGTGCTTCATATTGAGATGTGTTGTTGGTACATTCAAATTACAACTTGTAAGAGAAGGGAAAGATTTATATGGATAGATATATTAGGATCATACCTACACCCAAACCTATTGACAAATAACTACCATCAAACTCCATCATCTAACATTATTTGGGTTTTGATTGCATTATATATGGTAATTCCATATCCTTCTCTACCATCAAAAGATAATTACCAATTCTGGCATCTCCATATAAAATGTTTAGCCTAGGATCATCTAATTTCTACACTCTATATTTATTTTCAACTCAGGTTATAGGATTTATTTGACCCCTTTGACTGGAGTCATGGCATGTGATAAATCCAGTTGGATTTTACCTCCCAATTCTTTTCAAAACTTTCTACCTAAAATAATACCATAAGTTTTTGGAATATCTATGAATAAAATATTGATTTTAAACCTTTAATGTCGAAAAGAGGCCAAATCCACTCATGCATCCTTTATTTATTCTATGAGAGGAACTTGTTTTTCCTCCATGGAATAAAAACATCCAAAGGTTTTAGTACAGGTTGGGCCAAGAGCATGAGCAACTTTTGTAGGCATGACATTGTCTGAGGCTCCCATGTTAATGATGTAATTATTGACTTTACATCCTTCTATGAATAATAAAATATAGAATGGTTCAAGTTTATTAGACTTAGAAGTGGTTACATCCATCGAGTTGACTTGATTTGAAGCAATAAGGCTAATTAGGATTCTTTTAGCATTGGCTTTCTTAGCATTGGGATGTTTTATTTTAATGAAATCTACTAACCAATCTAATTGATATGGGTATGCTCTTAGGTACTTAGCTTCTTACATTTAGATTTTAGTTTTGTTGACATAATCAATTATGTCAAAATTAGGCAAATAATCAGAGGGACTTTCAATAGGTTTGGAAATATTATTATTACTAACATAGGAAGAACTAATTGTTTATGGTTGTTTCCATTTTGATTACATTGGCATATTAGTTCCACATGGAATAATAACTTTTGGAGCTTCTTCTTGTGGATCACTAGACTATTTTTTATGATTCTAGGCTCTAGTGAAAACTACAAAGGATTGACTATTAAAATACCCAAAAATTTGTTCATAATATTATTTTGAATTATACACTAGGAATGTATTTATGGATTCACCACCAGGTTATTCAATCTCACATTCTTGAAGGTCTATATTTTTGGATTCATTGTCTTCTCTAATTTATTCATATCCAAAAATTCCTTCTATTTTTAGAAGTGCATTCATAGGTGGATTAGAGTTTTTTTAGGAGGGGCCTCAAGTGTAAGTTTTAGTTAAGGAGCATGTAAACTAGGGTGATCTCTTTAAAAATGAACATAGTTTCTCCTTGAAATGTCTTTATAAGGAGAAGTAATGGTTTTTTGACATATTTACTTTTTTATAGATGTTATATCATTAACCATATTTTGCAACAATTGTTTTGTTGAAGACTATCCTAAACTCTAAAATTTACCTTTTGAAGATTCATTTTTAATTTACCCACTATAATCAAATCATATTTGGATTATATAGCCAATGTTTGTGTTGCATCAAGGTTTGCTACCCTAACTCTTCTCAATTGATATCTAACTTCAAGCAATTGAAAATTAATAAATAAGCATTTTTTATTATCATTTGTTGGTCTAGTAGCTATAGTTATTTTATAGAGTAGCTTATTGAATTCTTCCACAAAATATATCATAAGATCAAAGGATTCATTTTTCATTTGTGTCAATTTAGCCAAAAAATAATGGGAATATTCACTAGGCTTGAATCTACCTTTAAATTTTATTTCCATGATATTCTAATTAGTAACAGATCTTGGGGAAAGGTGATAAATTCATTCTATAGTAGAATTCTGAAGTGTCTTAAAAATTAGTCTAATTTCCATGTTTTCATGTTCTACACCAAGGACACCATAAGTTACATTAAATGAACTGATATGTTTATCTAGATTTTGTTTTACATCCCCATAGAATATTGGAAAGTTATTTATTTACCCTTTTAGAAGGTCATGTAACTTCCCTAGATCCAAAGGACTAATAGCATTTCCCCATGGTACTACCATGGTTGGGAAAATTGTCTATAGATAAATGATCATTCTTGATAGGATAAGAGCTTGGATTATCAGAGTCCCTCCTTTAGGTTATTTATTTTTCATAGGGGTTGAATTAAGACCCATTATTCATTTAACTTTTCTTTTATGTTCAGGACTCGATTTAAAATTATAATAATCTTATAACTGAGAAAAAGGATCACCTTCACCTCTTGACTTACTAGCTCTAGTGAGTCTCTATTCTTCTAGTTTGAGATAAAATCTCTAGCATTAAGGTGTAGGTTGAAGTTGAATATCTCTCTGAGCTAGCCTTCTTTATTTTACTCTTTGCATAGCTATTGATTTTACTATTTATTATAAAATGACTCGATCTTCTTCCTCATCTAGAAGTCCAAAAGCTCTATGAAAATGTGTTGAACTAGTCCTATTATCCCAAGAAAATGTTCTAAAATATGATGAAATATCCTCTTGAGTTTGATTTATCCATTTGATATTAGGTTGAAGAACTAGTGACTATACTCCTTGAATTTTCATGAGATAAATCTTATCTTATGTGTTTATTTATCGTAACTATACAGGCAATTTTCCTCGCTTATTTTTTGCCTTAAATTCTCTAGTTTATTTCAAAATTCCTTTACTCAATGATAGAACATGTTTCTTATATATCCATTTCTAATCTAAAAACATCAAACTAAGTGTTACTTGTTCTATTATCAAAGGAAAATGATTCAAGGATTGAACTAGATCTTTTAAATCTTCATCCCAATTCAAATTTGGTTGATGATTAAGATTATGAGAGACTAAGATGGTCATGTGATAGTTTAATAGTTAGGAGTACCTCAATAGTTTCTATAGGCTTTGTTATGATATTGAATCCTTTTGATTCTTTTTACCCAATCAATTTTATTGATTCAAAATGGCTAGGACAATTTGGAATTGGAGTACACAAACACTATTAGAGTCCAAAAAAAATTGTTTGATGTTTGACATAATATCACTTTGGGTTGATTACTCCCAATCTAGGTCAAGCTAGTAAAGTGGTCCTTGAGATGATTTTAGACTCATGTAGACCAAAAAAAAAATGTGGGTAGCATGAAAGTTGCATAAATGTACCCAATAGTGAACACCAAAAACTATTGGCATGAAAATTTGTCACAAAGACAAATTATCGTATTCATGTCAAAAATGTAGGGAATGAATTACCTCTCCTATTAAGTTTATATACCTTTATTAAAAGCCAAAAAGCTAATGAAAAGGAAATATTTAGAAACAAAATTTATAAACTAGAGGGTAGAACTTTTAATGTAAAAGTATGAAAAGGGATTTTTAGAAAGGAATATGTAGAGAAAGAATTGAGAAAGAAAGGAACAAAATGTTTTAGATGATAAATTTGTCAAGCTGAACACTGAGACTCAATGAACTTATCATATGTAAATTAAAATTAAGTGGAAAATATCTCTCATTTAGTGGGTTAAAAATACATATTCACATTATCACGATATGAAACATACACTAGAAAACTACCTAGCCCTAATAACAAAGATGAGTAACCCTTTGTATTTTCAAACAAAAAAAATAAAATATTGCTTCTATTATGACCATGATTTCACTTATATATTTGAAATATAAATCACAATTCTAGATGAAAATTTGTAACCTAATTTATTGGTCTTAATAATATAGAGATTATAGAAATAGAAATGAGGATCAAATGCATTGAATTAAGTAAAAAGACATAATCCACAATGAATTACTACCACAAAGTTTAGAAACACCTCTTTGTATTAACCTTCACAGAGTAGAATATCCAATCTCCATTCACAAAGATTTACACAAAATATCTATGTTTAAAACCCTTATTATGAGGGCATACCTTGTATTTATAGGCCAAAATAGGTGGTTATGGTGCAAAATCACCTTTTTAAAAATTTGAAAAAATATCAATGATAAATTACAACTTGAAAGGCTGAAAAAGTGTTTTGAGCACTTGACACCACTTGAAAAATCATTAGGTGTTTTTACACTATTTGCAAAAACAAATTATCAATTTGCACAACTAGAAAAATTAAGTTGGAAAAATAACAAAAGATATGATTTGAAAAAGTTAAAATATACATTTACAAGGGGAAATACAATGAAACAATACAATTTTGGTGAAAAACGAAATATAAAAATAAAACATTGGAATGTTGAGAACAATTTCAATATTTTTGTTACTTCATTGATAACTCTTTCTTTTAAAAAGTCATCAAATATTTAGAGGGCCACCATTATTAAATACTATTTTGGTCCATACATTTACCTATATGCAATATCCACTAATTAGTTCAATTATCTCATCTCTTGAAACTTGTTTTGAAGTCTGTTCACCTTCAAGTCAAGATTATTAATAGCGACTTGGTATTTGTCTAATTTATGAAGTTTCTCATGATCAGATGTAGATATTAGATTTAACATTCCTTGAATGTGGTTTATAAATTATTTTATCATAATTTCAACTGAAACAATATTTCCACCCTAATCCCTATCATTGACAAAATTATATTTCAAACTTTTGACCTCGGTATCAATCTCCATCATTATGTCACTCCAAAGGGACTTTGCATTGTTAAATTTATTGAGGAATTCTTGGAGTGATTAAATTATAAATTTCATGTCCCATAGGAATTAAATCTAATAAATAACTCTTATTTTTTGATGACTCCTTTCTTAATAAGGTCAAAAGAGGGAAATTTTGAGAATTCAATCAACTTCAGGATGAAATCCTCCTAGTTATGTATTTCTTCTGCATACCCACTTTCCTTTTTTATTACATATTCATATTTTGACCAGACCACAAAGACAATTATTACTACATAAATAATTTTTTAGGTTACCTGAAAAGTGATCTTCTTAATCTAATAATTCATTGCATTGCCCATTTGGCCTATATCTTTCACTTTCTCCAACATCTTAGCATGAAGACTTAATGAAGCAATTGATGGTTGAATTGGTCTAATCAACCTTTGTATCACTAAATTTAACTACTCCACTTTTTATTTTAATCCATCCTTCATTTCTTTATCTTTATCCATTTTCTCAAAAATGGTGCCAATTGTAATTATACATATCAATTCATCCTTTCTCTAGTAGGCTTTCCCAAATGAACTCTAGATACCTGATAGTCTTCAAATCAAACTTATGATTTATTTTTAAAACTATAGGAATTACCACTTCTACATATTTCTTTCCTTTTTCATCTATTACCATTCATGAGATGGTTCTTACTTTCTTTGTTTTTTTCAAAAAAGGAATTAGGTTTGTCAAAGTCCCAAATTCAATCTCCTTAGTTTCAACAACTTTGCTTGTTTTATTCACCACCATGGAAAATAAATCTAACATTATTGTGCTCAAATAAGGAGGCAAGGCAAAATATGAGACTTTTGTTCCAACATTGATAGGGTGAAATAAGATGTATTTTTAGTTGTGGCACCTTGAAAAGATGCTTCTTCTGTTCTTATTTGCTAACTATGTCAATTAGAGTTCTTGGAGAGGAGACATGTAATTCAAGATTTAAGGGAGAATACAAAGAAATAAGAGTGATATCTTATAGTAGGAAATTAAATGATATAGGATTTAACATGTCATTTTAATCAAGGAATTGATGGGTTGTATTCTCTACAAGATCTTGAGAATACAAGAAACTATCAACAATAATTGCTTGAGGAATTGAAGGATTAGGATAAGAGGAGAGATTTTCACCTAACCTATTTATCTTTAGTTTGATACCCCTTCATGGTTAAATTTACTATTGAATATATTCTAGTTCTTATGCTTCATCTATCACCATGGGTTCTCCACTTGGAGCTACTTCATCTTCTTTCTCTTCTTCATCATGTTGTTTATAGAAGCTGCCGAATTCATCCTCCCTAAGAGGTGTAAGAAAATAAATGTTTCCAACATCTACTCCTTTAATCCTCAAACACTTAAGAGTTATTTTGAGTACTTCCCTCATTTTACTTTAGTAAGGAGTATATTTTATCTTATCCCAATGGAATACAGGTAGTGGTCTTGTTACTATGCCTTTTTTCAAAGATGGGATCCAATGTGACATTATCATCCACTGACTTCTTTGGTACTTTAATTATGCCAACTTTGACTATCTATTTCATGATAAAATATGAATAGTCCCTAATTCTAACCATTATCTCATCATTTCGGTCCGTTGATCAATCCTTGAAGAGTGAGAGATGTTGAAATTAAGTCTTAAGGTTGTGTTCAATTATTCCCCTTATGTAAAATGCAAACCTACTTTCAAAAGTATTGAGATTATAATGAGACATATATTTATCCACATTTTTTTATTTTATCAATGATATAATAGTGTACCTACCAATGAAAATAAAAAATTTAACCCTTTTTCTATGTCGACCTATCAAAAACTTGTGTTTTGTTGGGTTGTATGATCCAAATTATTATATATCTTTATGTTTTGTTAGTTTAATTTAATGTTGGTAATAAATGTTATTTTGTTCATGAGATAGTTGAGTCCCATAGTGAAAGCACCCAAAAAAAATTATATAATATTTTACCTTATTTATAAAAGGATAACATGACATAATACAATTTTATATTATTGTGAAATATTTACTAACAATGTAAGTTTATAGTTACTTCTTTAATTACCAGGGCCAATAGTGGTATCAAATCTTGGTATTTGAGGATTGAAGAGGTGAAAATATTTATTGGATCATGTTCTTATCAATGTTTGTCTTTATATACTTGTGAAATCATATAAGGAAATATGGAGGCCGTACGGTTGATTTAGAGGCTGCAAGAGTGAACAATGATTGCTAATATTTTTTTCTTTTTCTATAAGGTTAGAGAAATATATTTGGTTGAATTTTTTTCTTGTGTACAATAATCTAATGAGAAAATAAGATCTTGTCAAGAAAATAATCTTTTTTTACCTGTGCATTATCTTTTACAACATAGTATAGTCTAATTAGTATTTGGCATAAAATGTCCATCTTTAAGGGAAAAGTAAACCCATAAGTATTCAATAGAATATTGTGCTTCATTTGTGTCTTATACTTTTGGGCATTTTCATGAAGGATTTAAAGTGGGTTTGATTCAATAATGTCACTCTTAATGATATGAAACTTGTAAATATTGTATCGTGAATGCCTCCCACTTGGTGGGATAGTAACTACTCCCCAAAGATCCATGCAAAGGTCATACTCCACACAAAGATCATACATTATCCTTAAATAATATAATGGAATTATTTTCCATGGATTTTGAGTGTTTTGAATATTAAAGTTGCTACAAGAGGCACCAGATTTAGTTTTTTAATATCAAGTTACTCTTTGTAAGCATCCACCTGTACAGTGACTCCATTGAATAAAAAATACAAATCTCCTCAAAATAATTTCTAGGAGGCTCCACATCAGTGAATTATAAGTAGATTTGTATGACATCCTACAATAATTATGATTTGATGTTTTATTATCCTTCACAAAGTTGTGAAACTTTTACAATAACTAATATGGAATCCCTGGTGTGAGTATGGTGTAGACCTAATAAAATATCATTTTCCTAAATTCTAATGTTTTGATATAGTTTTTTTTTTAAATAAGGTTCACCCTGGGTCCCACAAGGAAGAATGAAAGTGTATATTTTTCACATGAAAGTGAAAAGAGGTAAAATTAATTTCACATGAAAAGAGAAAACATTACCTTACATGAATTTTTTTATTCACAAAACCAAGACTATATGTAATATTTTTATTTATACTCCAAAATAACTTAAAGAGGAGTTGGTTTAACTTATTATATCAATCACTTGTAATAGGAAAGGTTATGAGATCAAAACCTCAAAAGTTAGTTATCTTTTTGGTCATATTCAACATTGAGAGCATTGTATTTTAATTTTTTTTTGAACTACTCATTCTGATGTAGCACTGAATCACTTGTTGTTTCTAAAACTTTGATCATATTATCCTTCACTTGCATTCACTATTCTTTCCAATAAACTTTTATTTCTATGAAAATTTCATAATTATTCTCATAATCAACTTTAAAAAAATCTCATTATCTATCTTGAGGGCCTATACACAAAACATTCTCATTCATGCAAATCATACCTTTCAATTCTCTGTGTTTCTTTACAATCAAATTCTCAACCCTAGGCTTAAGGCTCTCTCTTTAGGTCAAAAACACATAGATTATCAACTAAGAATCTAAAAAGTTTTAAAACATCAATATCATCTTCAATACTCTCTTTTCAAAATCATTATTCATCTCAGATAACCATTTACGACATTATCCTTCATATTCACAACTTTCACTAGTTTGGATAGGGTATCTAGTAGCCCTATTTTTAAGGTTTTCTCTATTGTATAGATTAATAAAGAATCATATGGTAAAACCAATTATCAATTTAGGTACCCTCTATTTAATACATCTATTCCACAAAATCTTAGGTCTTTACTCATCTTTTAAACCAATTTTCTTGGGTTGATTTTCTCATTGTTACCTTTGATTAGGTCTCCTAGGTCCTTTTAAGCCCTTATCTACATAGAGGCTACTCCACACAAGCCTAACCATATTTAAAGACATATAAAAAATTAAAATCCTTTCATGCACATGATAATATGTCTAATTAAAAAAATTCAAGAAATTTCATTGGTTCCATCTCTAGGAATATGTGATTCAAATTTGAAACCCTAGTTTTAAGGTTGACTATCTCAAAAAGACCTAAGAGTAAATAAAACATTAGTACTTGCTTCACATAGGGTTTCAAAATGTATTGATGGTTTCTTAAGATTTTTTTCAATGAACCTCACCTAATCCATGCCTTGGGTTTCCTTTAAAACACCCCTATTCCATACTACAACAACTTTTTTTTACTAAATGGCACACACAGTCACCTTTCTTTAAGTTATAGTGACCTCATTCTTGGAGTATATAGAGTTTTAACTTAATATTCTAATCATTCAAGAGAAGCAAGTAATTACACATCACTCTAAATTATATTCTCTCCTGAGATGCCAATTCTAATACCTTTGTTTAATTTTTCCCATGTATCAAAATCACTTTGCAAGTACAATACAGAATACAAAGTATATGGACTACATGTTTCAATGATGGAATTCAATGACCAATCTAGGCATAACTGCTATTGATCAAATGTATACCAAGTAAAATACTCTCCATTGCTCACACTTGTTTCTTTCTAGTCCTTCACATAATTTCAAATAAAGACAAGATTGAATACATATATTATGTTCAAATAAGACTGTATGTTGCATTCCCAATTTAACAGGGTTGACAGACTTTCAAAAGTGATTATTTTCAACAAAGGTGAACATTCCCTAACTCCAAAAAACAAATAATATATTTTTTTCATAACAACATCAATAAACCTAAATCAAGTTCACTCATCACTTGATTATTCAAAACACTTCTTATGCTTTGTTCTTTCATGCAAATTTCATACACACATAGAATCACAAATGTCTACAACTATATTGAACCATATCAGATTACATACTTTGCATGATAGTCATATAAATAACATTACAAAGATGAGCATACATAGTGATCTAAATAATTTTTTTTCAAAATCACATTCATTAATATTTTTCATTCATACAAAACCTAGACTTACACAATTCTTCTTACATCTTGGCAGACTTTCATTCTTTGTCAATATTATTTACCTATTTTCATCACCCATCTTTATTCTACACACACACACACACTATATCCTTTCTATAATGAAAATAGACTCTCAAGACACACTAGTAACCATTTCTTGGATCAATAAACTCTTAATAACTCTAAAACCCATGTAGGGTAGTGAATCATGACTGCCACCTCACACTTTTCCATCTAGACATATACTCACACCACTCTTAAGACCTTTATGAGACCACAAAATTTATTTTACAAAATTATTCAATAATCAAAAAAATTTATTACTTACTTAACCCACCTAGATCACTCTCTATCCCTCACTTTCAAATTTGAATATTCAAATTAGAAAAAGGCAAGAAAAATCAAAATTCAAATTTGACTCATATTCATGACTTCTCATCCATTTCACATATTTCCTAGGAATCTCAGACACATTATAGACTAACTCTTGGGAATTTATAAAATGAACCTACATCATACTCCCAAGGGGATAAAAGAAACTTGAACTCTATCTTCTTTTTCATTCAAGTGTTTATACAAATGTGTGTGCTCCTTGCTACCACACCTATGCCTCTTCTTTTTCTTCCATGTGGTCCTTTGTTCTTATTTCTAATACTACTCATATTGCTACTTATACCTGAAATTACTCTTATTTATTTTATTTCTCTCATGATCTTCTTCAATATTCATGGCATTGAACATGAATTTCAATTCTCTATCGATTTCCTTCTCTAACAATGTTATTGTTACCTCTTCATCATCATACATGCTCCATATAATGTTGTCTTACTCTTTTGGCCATTTCAAGGTTTCTTGCTTGTTCATAAGCTTATCCTCATTAGTTTTTATCTTATTGTCCTTCATCACAACTACTCCTTCTTGCTTGATTATCAAATTAGTCATTTATTGACCTTGCACCTTTTCTTCATGGACTATTTATTCAATCTCATCTTCTCTTACCCATTCTTCTTTTTCCTCAAGAACTTCAAGGGCTTCTTTCTTCTTATTTGATCCTATGAACTCTTCAAATAATATTATTGTGTATTTATACAAGATATCATCTTCCTCTTCAAAATATTCATCAAAAACCACATGAATTTCAATACCTATCATGCCTTTGTCTCCCCTATCTTCTATTGTTTACTTTTCCTCATCACTCCACTCTTCTCCATCAAGAATTTCACCATATTCAGGGTGACAAATCACCTCATATTCAAGTACATCTTCTCTCTTCCATGCATCATCTTCTTCATTCCAATCATAATCCTCACTTTCTTTATATTTACTTGAAATCAACCATGACACATTATTATTATAATAAATATTTTTAGTCTCTATTGCCTCTCTCTCCTCTTTATTGGAATGTTGTGTTTCCATTTATTTTAGATATCCCTCAAAATATTCCATCACCTATTGGCTCTCTCTCTCTCTCTCTCTCTCTCTCTCTCTCTCTCTCTCTCTCTCTCTCTCTCTCTCTCTCTCTCTCTCTCTCTCTCTCTCTCTCTCTCTCTCTCTCTCTCTCTCTCTCTCTCTCTCTCTCTCTCTCTCTCTCTCTCTCTCTCTCTCCCTTTCTTTTTCTATGAAGCTACATTTAACTCTTTTCCTAATCATGATTCCACATTACAATTTTTATACATTCCACATCTGTATAAACTTTTTCTCCATCCTTTCCAATGCATTTTTCATCTCTTTTAATTATTTTTACATCATCCTCTCTTTGTGGATTTCATGATCAACCCTGTCCTTCATTTTTCTCTCTACTTCTCCCTTCATCTTCATTTTGAGTACTTCACTTGGGTAAATTCTCTCTCTTCTCTATTTTTGGCCTCACTTGGACCATCTCCTCTTGGTTCACACTTGGAACCTTCTATCTCTAACCTCACTTGGTCATTTTAATCTCTTATCCTCTTCACTAAGATTGTCTCTCTTTCTTAACCTCTCTTTATGATCTTGTCTCTTCCCTGAGCTTGTTCGTAGCTCTTCTTGTTTAGGGTTTCCACCACTTCCTTCACTTATTTATTTATTTCACCTATCACTCATCATCAAAAATTAAATAAACCAATAAATCAATCACAAAATAGATCATACCTTCTCTTATTTTTTGTCTCCACTTTGTCTTACAACAAGACTTCATGTAACTCGATTCATTGCCTACAATTTCCTAAAAAATGCACCATGAACCATATATTTATAAATTTATATACTTATATATACCTTCCTATAGCATCAACCTTTCTCTAATACCAAATGATGAAGATTTTAATCACTTTTTTCTAAAACTTTTCTCTTTCTATTATCCTTCACTTGCATTCACTACTCTTGCCAATAAACTTTTACTTCTATATAAATCTCACAATTATTCTCATAAGAAACTTTGAAAAATATCATTATATATATTAAGTTCATATACACAATACATTCTCATTCATGCAAATCATACCTTTCAATTTTTTATGTTTTTTTACAATCAAATTCTCGATGTCAGGGTTAAGTCTCTCTCTTGAGGACAAAACAACATAACTTATCAACTAAGACTCCAATAAAGTTTTCAAAAATAAATATCATCTTCATTAATATATTTTGAAAATAATTATTCATCTTATATAACCATTTATGACATTATCATTCATATTCATAACTTTCACTAGTTTGGATAGGGTATCTAGTGGCCCTATTTTTTAGGTTTCCTATGTTGTATGTATCAATACAGAAGCATATGGTAAAACCATTATCAATGTAGATACCCTAATTTAATAATATATTTATATAAAATATTAGGAATTTAGTCATATTTTAAACCACTTTTCTTGGCTTCATTTGCTCACTATTACCTTTGATTAGGTCTCCTAGGTCTTTTTGAGCTCCTGTCTACATACAAGCTACTCTACACATGCCTAACCATAATAAAACACATAGAAAAACTTAAAATAATTTAATGCACATTATAATATATATAATTCCAAAAATTCAATAAATTTCATTTGTTCCATCTTTAGTAATATGTGATTCAAGTTTGAAACCCTAGTTTTAGGGTTGACTACCTCAAAAGGACCTGAGAGTAAACAAAACATTAGTACTTTATTCGCATAGGGTTTAAAAATGTCTTGATGGTTTATTAAGCTTGTTTTAAATTAACCTCACCTAATCCATGCCTTGGGTTTCCTTTAAAACAACCATGTTCCATATTAAAATAATGATTTTTACTAAATGGCACACACAGTCACCTTTATTTAAGTTACAGTGACCTCATTCTTGGACTATATAGATTTCCAATATAATCCTCCACTCATTCAAAGGAAGCAAGAAATTACACATAACTATAAATTTTATTCTCTCCTGATACACCAATTCTAATACTTTTGTTTAATGTTTCCCCATGTATCAAAATCACTTTATAAATACAATACATAATACATAGTCTATGGACTAGATGTTTCTATGAAGGAAGTCAATGACCAATCTAGGTATAACTAATATTGATAAAATTTGTACCAAATAAAATAATATCCACTCCTCACACTCATTACTTTCTATTCCTTCATAAAATTTCAAATAAAGACAAGATTTAATACACAAATTATGTTCAAACAAGATTATATGTTACATTCCTAGTTTAGCAGGCTTGATAGACTTTCAAAACTAACTATTTTAAACAAAGGTGAACATTCCCTCACTCCACAAAACAAATAATATAGTTTGTTAATAATGACACAAATAAACCTAAATAAACTTTACTCACCACTTTATTATTCAAAACACTTCTTATGCTATGTTCTTTCATGCAAGTTTCATACACACAAAATTACAAATGTCTACAACTACATTGAACCATATCATATTACATATTTTTCATGAAAATCATATAAATAACTTTAAAAAGATGAGCATACACATTTATCTCAGTAATTTTTCTTCAAAATCACATTCATTACTATTGTCCATTCATATAGAACCTGGACTTACATAGTTCTTCTTGAATCTTGGTAGACTTTCATTCTTTGTCAATTTTGTCTACTTATTTTCATCAACTGTCTTTATTATATAAATAAAACACACTATATATCCTTTCTAAAATGATAAAATACTCTCAATACACACTAGTAACCATTTCTTGGATCAAGAAACTCTTAATAACTCTAAAACCTAGATACGGTGGTGAATCATGACTACCACCTCACACTTTTGCATCTAGACATATGCTCACACCAATATTAAGACATTTATGAGACCGCAAAAGTTATTTTATAACATTATTCAATAATCACAAAACTTTATTACTAACTTAATGAACCTAGAGCACTCTCTATCCCTCACTTTCAAGTTTGAAAATTCAAATTGGAAAAAGGTAGGAAAACTCAAAATTCAAATTTGACTCACATTCATGACTTCTTATCCATTGCACATCTTTCCTAGGACTCTTAGACATATCCTATACTAACTCTTGGGAATTTATAAGATGCCCCTACATCACATTATTTTATACAAAGGTGGTGGTGTGACCACTCAAACTATAGGGTTTTGGACATTCTAGACACAATATTATGGTCTAATTTATGTTTGAAAACTTCCATATATGTTTTATGAAAAATGTATTCACTAATGTATAAAGGTGCATTATCAGTGGAAATCAACACCTTTCAAATGATAGTTTTCACAATGTCACCTAATGCTTATGTTGTCGATGAACATCTCATCCATTACAGGTCCATCAGGATCCTTCTAATTAACAAAGTGTAATTGTCAACTTGGAGGTTGAAGGATCCATTTAAGGATAAAGGAAAATTGCCCTCTCCAGTTAGTTATTCACTTGAAATATGGGTTCAATGCTTCAATGGAAAATTTTGGCTTGTGTTCTTACTTTTAGTTCTATGTTTGGCTTTCTATATCTGATATTAAGGACATGGAGTAGATAGATTTATTTGTTTTTATTTCTCTCAATACATAGATTATCACCTCTTACCTAATAGGGGAAAATATTTAGGCATTGGTTAGACTTTGATCAGTCCTCAATGATAATATGAGTTGATAGGGGTTACTATTAGTAGTAGTGTTAAGTAAAGGTCATCAACATTTGTTGGGAATCATGAAGATGTGCCATACAAAGTATGGGTTTGTCATTTGGATAGGTTCCTATGTGGGGATTTATGTGATTTGATGTATTTGGACATGTCATATCATGTTCTAATATGTTATGGTATAATGATCATTGGGGATGAACATGCCTTGATCATGTCATCAGTTATTTTTTGTTAGAACTCACAGGGGCTTGCTTCTTTATGGAGGGGCATAAGTTTTGGTCAGTATTAGAGGTATAGTGCACCACTTGCAGTTGTGATATAGTTTCTTTGATGACTTTAGAGTAATTTATCTAGTTCTTTCATCTTCAATACTCTTTTGGATCAAGGGGGAGTTTTTTAGGTTGGATCCAAAGTATTATTTAGCTTTATGTTTTGTTAGTTTAATTTAATGCTAGTAATAAATGTTAATTGGTTCATAAGATAGTTAGTTGAGTCATGCAGTGGAACCACCCATAAAATATTTATATAAGCTTTTACCTTATTTATAAAAAGATAACCCAATATAATACACTTTTATACTATTAACAAAATAAGTTTATAGTTATTTATTCAATTACCAGGGCCAACATATGTTTTGCAAAGTTGTCTCACAAGCTCCATTAATGCCTACTTATCAGTAACATATTTTGGAAGCATGTAAGGAATAATTTATCAGACACTATCTCAAATAGATGAAGGTTAGGATTTATATGAGCTAGGTTTCCCATCTAGATATATCTATAGTAGTTGTCATTGATATCCTCATGTTGAAAATTTCCTTCCCAAACAACTGAATGACAAAGTGAATGAAACAATCATTCACCCTTATGAAATGTTAGATGATTTATTTTAATACAATTTGAAGATAGAATTCATACTTTCATTTTCCTAAACTCACTCACTATGTTTAATCCATCAAAATATATTTGACTAGACATAGTGTAGACAAAATAGGAAGTCATATAAGACTTTGATGTGAAACTTACTTCTATTATCTATTTATATATTGCATAACTAATTAGTTATCCCTAATTGAGATATTTCCTATTCTTATGAATGATCCAAAAGATCATATACATCCACATCTATTTTTTTTCATTGTTAGGCTCCCCACTATTCTGTGCAATAGTGTTATTATGTCATTAATCTCATTCTTAAAGTTAGATATTGTAAGATTATTTAGAAGTCATGTATAAGTGTGCCTCAATTTGGTCAACCATCTATTATTGACTTGTTTATCACATGACATGTTATTATCATCCTAAAAACTTTGAGAAGACTAAGGAGTCAAATGCACAAAAGATTCCTAACCTATAAGGTGCAACATACTATTAATGTGTTCTAGATCCAAACTTGAAACCAACTCACCCTATGGATCTCTCACTTCCCTCATCTCTAAATTATATTTCTCCACCATGACGAATACCAATTTAGGATGCTGCACTAAAATTATAAATGCTACAACTTGTGCCAATCCACTATTAAAAATGCTCTAACCAAAGTCAATTTTATGCATTGCATTCATTCTCTCCCAAAATTCATCTAAGTCAATATGACTTAGATCGATATATGTAATATTTTCCACATTATATTATAATGGTGAGAGAGGTTTCACACCATGAAACTGGTATTTCATGCTTGCTTTGTCTTTGTTCAAAATTGCTTTTTCTAAAGTAGAGGATGAAGACATTAAATTTTATGGGAAAATTGATAATTGAGAGATATTTGCACAATGGTTGTTTATTTGTAAAATTAAAATTATAAAATAAATAAAAGAAAAAATAAGACTATACAAATTTTAATTTCTCACTCAACCACCTTTCTCAATTTTAACTTTCCTTGTTCAATCACCTTTTAAAGCTATTGAATGGACTCTCATGGTAAATGTAGATGAATCAAAAAAAATTGTTGCAAATTTCATTTTTCAATTTTAAAATTTCACTCCCTCCTTCCAACTCAAGCCAAACACCAAAAATTGATCATCAATTTATTTTACAAAATTTCAAATTATCCAAGTGTAAATAAAATGTATGACACTTTTGGAATTTGAATAAAACCAAATAAAATCTAGTTTTTTGTTTTTTTTAATTTTCAAACTCTCAACTTACATGTGTCATAAGGTCTCTCCTAAAATGGATAAAAACAAATCTACAATTCACATTTTAATTTTTTTTTACCCCATTATAGTCATATGACTATACAACGTATTGGTTTGAAGGATAAAAACAATGAATTTGTTTTACTCAATTTGATGCAAATTTCTCTCTTTCTCCACACACTACATGGCTCTATGTCTTTGTTCTCAGTGGATAAAAAAATTTAAACCATGCCTTTTATTTTTTATTTCCCTCTTTACAATAAAAAATATATCAAAAAATATTCTTTATTATTTTCTCCCTAACTTTCCTTCTATGTAAGGTCCATACCATTCATTTTAGCATGCATGCAAAAACAAGGAAATTTTGATCTGATTTTTTTCTTTGTTTTGTAAATTGTCTTTAGTTGGGCATCATATGACCTCTTATTTACATGACAATAAATTAAAAAAATGTGTATCTTTTTTATTTACTTCACCTTTCTTTCCTTCCATCTATGCATTATATGACTTCATTAGCTTGACAAAATACAGACCAATATTGGATTTATATATTTTCACTTCTTTGGTCTCACCGTACAGCGATACAGCCTCCCTATGGATTAAAAAAAAATTAATTATAGATCCTTTATGATGTTTAATCATTTCTTATTCACTTTATGGCATTGTATAGTTTGGTATTTGTTGGAAAGAGAGTGAAATTTGAAAACCTATCTTTCACCTCTCGTGATCTATAAATTGTTTATTATCTTTTCCATTCTCCATCTCATGGGGCATATGGCCTTCATTCATGGTAGCCAAGACAAAATAAAAATACTTCTTCCCTTTTATTTGCCTACTTTATTTTATTTTTGAAAATATAATTCTAAGCTTTGCATGAAACTTCAAAATATTTTAGAAGAGAGGAATTTTATTTTAACATGACCTAGGACTATAATAAGATTTACATAATTTGAGGAAGAAATAATGACATTTGCATGAAAGTTGAAGAAGAAGTCTTAAATTGGAAATGGTAATTTACAAGAAGTGGGGAAAATAAATTACAAATTTCATGGCTAGGAGAAGTGGGTTATAAAATTTCATAGTAATGAAAAAGAAATATTTTATTTACATGGCACGGGAAATGCCAAAACACAATTACACGACTTGGAGAAGTGGGATATTCAAAATAAAATTACAAATTTAAAACAATCAAAAATTAAATTTAATCGATTTATTATTTTTAATTTACAATTACACCATGTGTAAAATAGAAAATTCAAGTTGCATGAGTTGAAAAAGTGTTGAGACACTTTTACGTAACTTGGGAAAAAGCAAAAAACATTTGCACAACTTATGAAAATTTTAATGAACTTATACAAATTGAGAGGAAAGCTAAATGATTTTTTACACAAGGAAACTTGAAATAGTTTTGCACAGTTCAAAAAATAAATTATTTTTCCATGATTTTTAAAATTAATTAATTAATTAAAATTTTTAATTTTTGAAAATTTAAAAATTTTGAGCTCAAACCATAAATTAGATGAAAATATTAATTTTTCACTAATTTTGATAATTTTAAAAACTATGACAACACTCTTATAGTGACCTTCCTAGTTATTTCACACTACATATTGTGCCTTCCATATTAACTCTGAGTTGATATTGCCTAACTCTCTTTAGTAGATCCTCTCTACTTTATGCAAATAGATTTTCACCCTCATCAATTATAGGTTAATTATTGGTCATGTACTATGTATCTTCCCGATTTCCTTCCTTTCAAACCTTACCTCCTTTCATATTTATCTATTGTCTCCATAATAACTCAATTTTATCCACAAGATCACCTCTCCACCCTCCTTCCAATGGGCTTCAGGAAAGTACCCATTTTGTCTTGACTTGCATCCCTCTTATATTTTTTCACCCTTGTAGCTATGGAGGGTACCTTTCTTTTATTTAGTATTGAATTTAGCTCTGCATCATTGGGTTTATGTTCCTCACCCTATATTTATCTATTCTCAATATCTCCTAGTTTCACTCTCTATAATTAATCTTTTATCACATTATCCATGTTGCACATAATAACACTTTTACTTCTCTCAAGTTTTTATTTTGGAGTATTCATGTTCAAACTACTTAGGTTTTCAGGTCATTTCCTACCTAGATAATTTTCAGCCCTATTCACACACTCTTGTGAGATAATCTTGATTTTAGAGTTCATTATTATTTTTGTTAGATAAATAAACATCCATACATATAAAAATGATTTGTGCACCTACTTATGTAATCCACCTATTTTGAGTTGTGAATAAATACCAAGTGGTTGTGAAATAAAATATATTATATTTATATGCAATAACTTATTGTAGTAAATATTGAAGAATACATCTGAAACAAAGACCTATATTGTGCATGATCTTTGTGTGTGTGGATGTATAATGGATTTACATGTTCAATTGTGTTAATGGCCTACCACAGTGATCCTAGAATAAGAGTTTTTATAACTCTTAGATGGTATCAAATTTAACTTCATGCAACCATTATGTAGTAAAAGTTATTTTTTCCTTTGGCATTTTCTTAGCCCATCTATACCAAGCCATACTACTGTATATTTTCATTTGGATTAGATTATGATAAAAACCCTTTATTTTGGCCATATGGTGTAGTAAACCTCTTCCCATACATATATTTGAGTAATGTTGGTTGTTTGTTGAATTGAATTTGAATTACTATAATAATATTTAATCTAGTTTAGATATTAGCACTATATGTAATGTTTGTATTGCATCAATCTACATCATCCATTTTCTTCTTTATTTTAATCTTACTTCAGCTTTGAATTTCACAAGTTTTTACTTTATATCTACCTTGGTAACCTTGTTCAAGATCATCGCATTGAGTTTACTTAGATTGACTCATGTTGATATATATTTCAAACTCTTATTTGTAATTCATCATCAACCAAATATGCCTTGACATAACAGTCCTTACCTAGATATTTAACACACAACCCATGGCTCAATGTGAATCAAATCTCAAAACCCTAAGTTGGGTTCATAAATCCCAAATATGACTTTTATTTACATTTGGTATTTATTTTATACTTTGGTATTATGCATACATATCAATTTTTTATTGATATATATGCATTGTTAACACTAATGTGTTGTAAATATCTCTAAATCTGTAAGGGGGTTTGAAATTCTAAGGATTTTTATTTTGGTTTTTGAATGTATTTTGATATTTGTTTGCCACCCCTTGATTCACCTTGTTTACAATATTTTGGAATTTTTAAAAGTATTGTTTGCAAATATAATCAAGTTTTTTTTGAGAGGCCATACTCTTGCATATGTCATACAACATTTCACATTATTGGAGTTTTTTTTTTGAAGACTAAGTATCCTTATTGAATCTCATCTGCTAGCTCATAAAATAGTGTTTTATGCATTATGCTATTGATTCCAAGTAAACTCCTATTATTTTCAGTTAGTTTTTATAATATGGATTGGATTTGTTCATTTCATTTTGATACCAATATCCAATATTACACACTCCATATAACCATCAACCTATATTTTATTTTTAATAACTTAGTCATCCTATAATGTGGTATTTTTGGTTATGATTACACCATGATTTTTAGAAAAGTTTTATAATGTCATTCATTTACTTTGGCCATGTTTTGGGCCTAAAATCATAACCACTTATGTGAGGATTCTAATTCCATGACCAAGAATGTCAAACCTATACTAGATATCCATTGTTGAAATTTTATTAGATCATCCATTGCTTGGCCTACTGTAGTCAAAATGGTATTCTCCTTGGACATCACATCACTCTAGACAACCCTAAACAAAAAAATATAGTAAAACCTCCTTACCATTAGAGCTAAGAAAAAATTTCTCAATGATTCCTAGCAACCATTTCCATTATTGATTAAAGGAAAACAACAACTACCATTTCTTCAAAGAGGTGCTGATAAAAATTATTAGTGGTGATTTTTTTTAGTGGGGGGCATATTTTAAGATGTTATCTATTTAAAGGGATTCATTATTAATGTGGTATAAATATTATTATGTAGTTTCAAATTATAAAGGATGGAAATTTTTATTTTATTGAGTAGGGGTTAAATATTTGAAAAGGTAGAGGGGATATTTACAAGGAGGCTAATATTTTATGTAAAAAGGAAACAATTTTTAGGCAAAATTACTTTTATTTTAGTCACTTCAAAAACCTCACAAGATTATAATTTTTTGTGGCATCATGTAACTACCCCTCAAACATACATTGTACCATGATAAGGAACACACTTAGGGCACTACCTCTTTAACCCACTGAATGTTACCACCCCCATACCCCCACTCTCTAGATACAAATTGTAAACAACTACAAATGTCTTATTAGTGAAACCTAGCATCTATTTTTTGGGGATGGAAATATTTTTAATACAAAATTTTGTATCTATATGTAGTTGGAGGGTCTGTTATCTTGCTAAGTGTTCATCTTGAGGTTTTTTCTTACCTATAATTTTGCCTTTTTGTAATGGATTATTTTCTAGTACTTCAAGAAGTGAACATGAAACTAATGAAGAAAAATTTGTTTATGTGTTCCCTCATTCACTCCCTATAGAACAAAAATGTGAGCGTGCATCATCAAATTGGTACATTATTAATACCTTATAATGATCCTAGTCATCCTCTTATCATTTATATAACACCTATTGACAGTCATATATGAGTATCTATGATTTTTATTGTATTTATTCCTTCTACATATCCTAATACAAATGTAATAGCTTATTTCAAGGTTATTTTGAGAAGCACACTAATACCTTCAATTCTTTCATGATCCATTCAATGGGTCACCTTGGTATATGTATTGATATGTGTTCATAAGGCATTAGTGCTCCCATTCAACATGTTAAAGGGGATTCTCCTCATGGCATTGGTTATGTTGTAGGTGTTGCATCTTCTTTGAGATCATTTAATGAAATATTATCTCAAGTTTTTGTTATCTCTTCTCTTCATGAAGACATTGCGATACACATGAGATATATTACAACTTCACTTAGGCTTGATCAACATGAGAAATCTAATATTTTTCTTGTTGGGTATGATTCTATTAACATCTTAGTATATGTTTTGGTGCATGCTTTGTTTATGAATTTTTTAATGATTATATCATATTCTTACATCGATATTAATATGATATGGATGTCAAACTAGTTTCATAAGCTTTGTAATCATTCATTCAGATGGAACTAGAGACATGCCTCTTTCTACCCTTTATAACTCCCTTGGTGATTAAACTTTATTTTTAGAATTTTTAGAGTAACTCTCTTGCTCTCTTCTTAAGAGGCATATTGTATCTGTATTTTAAGCACTTCTTGCATGTTGACAGTCTCCTTTATATTTTTTGTGGAGCATGTTCTCTTTGTTAATATTATCCAGTCTGGTGAAGCCTAATGCTAACTTGTTAGTGTTTGAGTAGTGTGATTTTCCAACTCATACAAATATTTTGAGTCATTATACCCATTTTAGCATTATTGGGAGAGGGAGGGGGAGGGGTGTGTGTGAAAATATTAATTCAAGTGTTATGGTCCTTGTTATCACTTGGTATACCACATAACCTATTTTAGGTAGATTTTTCTAGTTGGTATAACACTTATGAGTTGTGGATTTAGACTTGATATTGTTTTATTATTTGGCTTCCCCATCACCCTTCATCTCTTTAGAAATATATTTATACCACTTTTTATCACCATATATTTAATGAATTTTAATTCCATTAAGTGCACTTGTATTTTATGAGATTGATTCCATCCAGTGCATCTACTTCAACATTATGTATTATTTTTGAGTCATGCTTCTCAGGACACATTGCACCATAAGTTATCTCCCTAGTTTCATTATGGTTTAGTGGTTCTTTTAGGTATGTTATAGTGACACATTTCATCTTTGGTAACTCTTTTTCCTATTTATATGATAAATGGTTTTCTTAGTGAGCCTCGTATAGAGTACCAATTCTAATCTAACTTTGAGGTTATAATGATTTGACATCCATGTATGCTTATAAGATGGATTGGTTACTATATGGACACTGAGTATTTCAATGTGAATTTTTACATGGGTACTTGATTAGGCCTAGTTATCAAGACCCACTAATCTCTTTCCTTCCTCCTTTCTCACTTCCCATTTTAAGCTTAAGAGAGGGAGTTGGAGTGTTAATGTTCACACTAGCTAGGTGTTCAGGTCATACCTAAACTAGATAAGTTATAGCCCTATTCACACTCACTTTTGACATAAGATTGATTTAGGAGGTTTTTACTATTTTTGTTTGATTGATAAAATTATGCACATAAAAATTAAGTTATGCACTTATTTAGGTAATCTACCTATTTTGAGTTGTGCACAACTATCAATTAGTTATTGTGCAACAAACTCTCCCATATATTTATATGAGGCTATGTATTATAATAAATATTTAAGAATACTCATGGAATAGATACTTATATTATACATGATCTTCATGTGTGTGTATGTATAATAGATTTTAATGTTCAATTTTGGTAATGGCCTACTAGAGTGATCTTGACATGAGATTTTTTAAAACTTTTATACTTTCCTCCCTATATCATCTATCTCCAATACAGGTTGATCATGCACCCTATGAACTATCTTGTACCTCTAATAACTAAGTGAAATGATATACTCCTTGAATTTATGGGTTATTACATCATCTCATGAGGCATCTTCTAGCCTCCACACTACTCCCATACTGTTGAATCTCATGTATAGCCATTTATTGTAGGTTTATATTAATCACCCTAACATCTAAGTTTTGTACTCCCATATTATAGATCTGGATACTTCCCTTATGTTTTAGGTATCTATTTGAATTCACTATTTGGTGTAGTAGTGTGGAAACCATTTACTTCCATTTGTGTACCTTTCCGTACCTTTTCATACCTTCTTCTCTTCAAATTCTCTCTTCCCTTGATGTGTTGCCACATAACCTTCCACGTGTAAAATCAACTCCCATAGAGTCCATTATAGTATTAAGAAAAAAACTATTTTTGACATACATAAACCTTTCTAACATTTCATTTAGGCCTACTCTACTAGATAAATTTAATGCATAAGCTCTTATTTAATTCTCTATGTGCCTCTAACTCTTCTAGGGTTCCCTCTCATAGTTGTATCCCTAATTTTATATAGAATCTCTCCTTTTGATACATATTGTTCTCCCTACATTTTTATAATTTGGAGTTTCATCATAATGAAGGATATCCCCTCCATACTCTCTAAGATCTAAGATTCTAGGTCACATTTAAACATGATTTTTTGCCAAGTCACTCTTTTCACTATTCATTCTCTACCCTTCTAGCTTGATGGAGAAAAAATTTATTGGAACTTCCTATCTAACACTATTATTGGAATATGGTTTTATTCCTTTAGTTCCTTACATTAAGTGATCTATTAATAACCCTTTTTAGATCACTTATACACATTAGCTACCTATTAGCGATTATTTTTATTGTGCTCTAATTACCTTTTTTGCATTTGATTTCCTTAGCATTGGTGATATGTTGACACCTCGATCTCTTTTCTATTCTCAATTTTTTTTTATAAAAAAATATACCCATGCCTTTATTTATTTCATTAGAGTAATTCATGTTTGATATCATTTAGTGTTCTCATCTCCCCATCTATGCCTCGATTGCCTCTTATTTATGTTTTTATATTTGCCTCACTCTCAACACACCAACTACCTCTCATTTAGTGATGATTAATGCCCCACTAACTTTTATAATTTAATGAATTCCTTATAATTGTTTTTATGTCAACACTTAACTCCCACAGGTTTATCACAACTTCATAATATCTCAAGCCACCTATTATTTCATATAAAAATCCTTTGTAGGTGTTATTAGACTAGTGAACTAGTACTACAAAATCCCTTATAATCTTATGTAGTTTATGCTTATGGTATTATATCTTCAACTCATTTAATATATTCCCACATTCTCATGGTGATAATGATACTCTTCATTGGTTTCCTTACATTTAATGATCTATTAGCCTTCCTTACACAATAATTCTCTTGTCCCCTCTATTCTCCAACCACTCTCTCAAGGTGGAAAATATAAATCTACTAGATGTATCACATTTGATGGTATTATGTACTTACACAACTCTTCTATTTAAATTTCTTCTCCCCATACATCTCCTTAAGGCTAATAACCTTACTCTAATATCATACTAATGTAGTTTTGGTTGGGCGGCTCCCATTGAAGGTGTGCTTTCAGCCATGTAGCCATAAGAGTCACACATCAAATTTCAAAACTAATATCATTAATATATTATACGTTACATGATATTATTAGCTTCATATGTTTTAAAATGAATAAATAAGATATTTTACAATAATGGAGTCTTTATAACTCCATTATTCACTAAGTCTATAGGCCTCATTTGATCCCTTGACTTCCTCTCTCTCTCTCACTAACTCTAAATTTTTGTAGAATATACACTTATTATCTTAGTATTTATGATCCTAAACTCTAAAAATAACAAATGAAACCAAAACAACAAACACTTAAGTTATGGAAACACTCCTTTTTTATAGTTATTCCCTATCATGGCCACTAAGAAATGGATAATTATAGCTTGTATGCTTGGGGAAACTTACAGACTTACTCTAAGGATAAATTTTACTTTGACATATCTTGATCTTTATGTTTTTAATAGTCACAACATAATATATTTTATTGTTTCTCTCTTTGTCCCTTTCTACCATCATGTTAGCTATAGTGTTTTCCTAGGTGAAGTGGCATCCTTTCAACAAACTAGTCATCCAATTATTTCCCTCAATCCCAGATCCTATGTAATAAAATACTTTGTGCTTCCATTACTTAGGTGCTCTAATTATTTTTACTATTATTTTTCCATAGTGTGTTCCTTAAATATTTCTCAAATGATGTTTTAATTTTTCACTTTAATTGGATGTAAATATGGACTTGCTCATCTATAAAACATTTTCTATGGACCTCCATTTACACCTCAAGAATGTCTAACATAATTTTGATATTAAATCAAAATTTTAACATATTTCCAAAGTTTTAAACATTCCAAAATGAATGCTTCATTGGTCAACCAATTTAATTTTTTTGAAATACTTTAGTGTTGTGAAAACTAATCTAAATGCCACAAAGAAATACAACTAAGGTAGATTTGTATAGAGTACCATGAATAAATAATGTTTCACCATAACAAAAAATTCCATGAGGAAATGGAAGGATGGAAGTTTTAATTTCATCCAAATTATGTAGAGAGAGATTTTCAAAATACCAAAATAGAACTAAGAGAAACATAAAAAAAATAGAAGCATGAAATAATAGAAAGTAGGAAAACAAAAAAATTTAAAGGAAAATAATCTAACCTACACTATACATACACTAAATGAATATAGATAATTATTTAAGGATGTAATTTAATATTTTACATGAATCATTTATAATTACTTGGCATAATTAAGTTTACAATCTTCATAGTTATTAGCCTAACAAAAAATCCTTGTATTCTTTCCATATTTTATTTAGTTTGTGCACTATGAAAAAAAGTAGATGTAAAATCAAAATATTCACATGGTGATTCTATCCAAACATGAATTCAATATAAGAAGTGGGTTTAGTAACATATACCTCAAATTCAGTCCAAATAAATTAATGAAACTCTTTTGCCTAGACTTCCACAATATTTGGAATCAAAGGCACAACAGATGCCAACTCTTATGAGGATGTTAAATCTTGGGAAAAAAGTTATTAAAAATTAAATTATTTTATTTTTGACCTTTTTGATTTAATAAAATTTCATTACATTGTTTAAATAAAGCACATAAATTATCATCGATGACATACTCTATTTCTTCTTCCTATTGTATGTAGACATTATCTTTAATTTATTCATTACCAACATATTATTTCAACAAGTTGACTTCCATAATGATGTTTTGATAAATTTCCATGTAATACATTGTATCCTCCTCACTCGATGGATCCTTAATTCCTTGCATTTCTTATGTGTGAAACTCTTGTACATCACTTTAAAATCTAGAATACACACAAATTTTCATGGTTAGCATATTAATTAATATCACATTCAATTTCATCAAAAACACATGCCATAGTTGATTCAATGGTAATATATAAATGAAAGAATGTATAGTTATTTTTTTTCTTGGAAGATAAATCCCTATCTAACTTGACTGCTTCCACATATGCTAGAGTCAAAGTATTTGTTATAGATTTTTTTAAGAACATGGCCATGAAGGGATCTATAATATTGATTTAGATGTATAAAATCGTGGATTACTGATGCCTATAACTATTGCTAATTATGATATACATATATTAAAACCTAATATTTAATTCCTTGATTATCTCATTAGTTTTACTCTTGAGTGTGAATAATTGATTTAGCAAAACAATGTCAACTAACTATCCAAATTTTAAAATAAATATATCTTCTAATTATTTCTAGCTATGAATTGAACTAGGAATCAATATAAAA
Organism: Torreya grandis; assembly: GCA_037957365.1. NCBI lineage: Eukaryota > Viridiplantae > Streptophyta > Pinopsida > Cupressales > Taxaceae > Torreya > Torreya grandis. The sequence goes on along the minus strand of JARHVA010001836.1, from coordinate 115,414 downwards.
ATCTAATCATATTCAAAACCATTTAATGTAAAAGGAAAAAATATACATGTTACATATTCATACCAAATGTTTAATAATCCCATAGCACTTTTGAAATTATGCCCATGTTTTTTCTTTGTTTCATTATTATAGAGTTTTGGAATGTATTTCAAAGCATTTATAGGAAGTTCATATTGAATTTTAGAAATGTAAATGGTTATATCACCAATCCAAGACATGTTTTACGTCTTTTGATTTTATGGTTTTATACTTTTTAGGGTTTGACGTATTTGAAATAAATAAATGAATAAAAGAAAATTGGGGAAAAAAGCATCAGAAGGAAGCTTCCTCTAGCTCTATTTTTTGTTAATGTGCTTTTTAGACACTAAAAAATAAATAGAAGCATAAATGAGGGAGACATAATATATACTAAAAATCATGCCACAATACATACTATAATTTACAATCTAATAAATCAGTCAACCCTATTCTAGCACTAGGTTTCCTTGTGGACTAGTTAACATAGATTTCCAAACATAATGTGAAAACAAGACAAAACATTGTAAAATAACATGTGTGAATAATCCCAAAGGAGACTAATTTATCAATTTTATTCATGGATATTATATATTTTTATTTTTTTTATATCTAATGTGGGTCCCTATTCTAAAAAAATAGGGGTGTGTTGGGCACAACTCTAAACCAATTACAATTGACAAGTGAACCAAAGATTTAGTTTTTACGATCACCATTAGCACCTCATGTGCTTCTAAATAGTTTTTTAGAGAATAAACTTAACACATTCCTTCTTCCAAAATATCTTGATCCAAACATAGCTAGACCAAGGAACTATGATGGTAATGCATATTGGGAGTATCATAATATTTTAGGACATTTAAAAAATTGATGTTTCAAGTTAAGACATAAGATACATGATTTATTAGGAACCCTTATAGAGAAATCCCAACCAAAACACAATGGAAATCAAAATTGGAAGATTTTTAATGATCCATTTCCTAAATAGGATTTAATAGAGACCAATGACACTTTCAAGTTACATCATACATAAAACATACATCCTACACCACCACCATGATTCATTGAGGCAAATATTCAATATCATTTTAGGCATAGATGATACCCATATTCATCATCATTATTCAGAGATAGATGTACACATCTTTAGGATCATTTTTTGATATGGATGGTACACATATTCAACATCATTATTCATATTTTATTGTTACATATATACAAGATCCATCTATACAACAAGTTGTTCTGCTTAGATTATTCTAGAGACTTACTTAGAGACCACAAAGGACACCAAATTATATGAACATACTCAATTAACACCACATATTGTTCACCATTTACCATAGATAACATAGAAATCAATAAACCCTCCCATTTTATAGTGGATACACAAATGTCTTCAACCTTCTATACTCATTCATCATATCCATATTTCCATGAATATTGAGCATGATAGAGATGATATAAATCATGATTCCACTTCAAATTTTGATTCATTCCAAGTTAGTACATGTCATCCATGATAAAATATCCCTCCAAAACATAATACATGAACCTTAATTTGTTATCCCCTTTATTTCATCATTTTTTATTATTCCCATCTTTACAATATACAAAAAAAAATTAAAAATTATAAAATTATAAAGTGCAAAATATTCAATTATTGAAATTTCTAAAATCAAGACCTAAGCATGATATTATGGTTAGTGTTAATTTTTGCGTGTGTTATTTATCACATGTTTGGTATATAGAATATCATTTTAAAACACATGCATTTTAGGATATTTTAGTGTTATACAAGACATACATGTTACACATGGAAATATAAATGTTGATTTTCCCTCTACCTAGTGGTCACATTGGGGACTTCTTATTCTATGGATTTCACTATTACATTATATATATTTATATGACCTAAGCACCATGTTAAACCACATATATTACTTACATATGTATTTATAGTTACTCATTTAGTAACACATGATATGCCATTTTATTATAATGTGAAATTTATACATATGGATGGTGTATACTAGTTACTTGTCCCATTATCCATTTTTTTATTATTATTTTACATGATAGAATAATTCATGTGTGGTAATTGTGAGTGGACTTTTTCCTTTATACGACATCCATTGATTTCCCTTGTTTGCAACATTATTTTATGTCATCCTACATGTGGCCTTTATCCTTGATTGTTGTGTGTAGTCATATAAAATGTCCAAATTGGTAGTTTGAGTGTGGATTATGAAACCCCATCCATAGGTCCTTTTCCATGCTATTTCAATCCTTATAGACACCTTTTTTTATCAATAATAGTCATCCCAAACCTTTTAAACTATCATTCCACCTCAGCTAGACAATATTCCTAATGTCAATCCTATTCCCCTAGGTCCTGAGCCTGTAGGATAGAAGCACCCCATTTGAACTATAGTGCCCCATAGAGAAGTGTTACATTTTTGAAAATCATATCCATTTGTACTTTGATCTCTAATTATTATTTTCATCTAGTATTTATCCTTATTAGGTCAACCTAGCATGAATACATCTGACCCATGACCAATTATTCCCTATAAAATCCCATTCAAAGCTAATTTATAAGGAGGTGACCAAATTTACAAATTAAGAAAGAATATAAATAAAGTACTAGGGAAAAATTCCCTATTATTTGTACATAATCACCCAACATAGCTGCAAACGTACTCAAATTCTCACACTAGTCCCTAGCCACCTCAAACACTATCAATTTGGCAATTGTATTCACATCACACTATTACACAAATCACACTAGGTGGGTGAACTACATATGGCTTGATCCCTCTTCAGAGTATTGGTATGTAGGTAGCATTTGCACACAAGTGGTATGTATTGCATGTTTAATACATATTTCATACTAACCCCCTTTCTTCTTAAGTGACTCAAATGTCATTTTATCAAGCATGATGGAGGGTTAGGGTTTGAAGACAAAATCAGCTTCATAGTGAGTTTTGTTAATAATCAACACTTAATTTTTCATAGGCATGCTCATACAAGCACACTGTAATTACCTGGAAAGTTTTGGGTCTCTGTGATTAGTTTGGATAATAGTATCAGGAATGAACAACAACACTAGACACCAAAGCATCCACTTTGTAGAGCTCCTACCCTTTTTCCCAACAAAATTAGATTCAAGTTTACAATAGCTTTGTAGTCCTGCATAGCCATTTTCAACCTCCATATCAACCATCTCTGTCTATTTTCTAGCTAATTTATATTTCATATTATTTAATGCAATTTTTAGAAAGATGAAAAAGACAAATAGTTACACAAATTAGGACTATATTTATTACAATATTCTATACTGATTTTTTAATCTAGACCCTTAAATTAAAAAGGAATAAGATTCCATTATTCCCAAATAAGTTAAATCATTTGGTGAACCTGACTTACTTATTTTGCACACAAAAACCCTAAAATACCTAGGGAAAACTCCTTACTAATTTTAGAAATATTCTTCTATTTTTTCCTACATATATAAGTCAGAATTCACATTTAATTTTTAAAATTCACCATAATAATTTTAAAAATCATTTATTTTAAACTCTAGTATAATATACTAGGTCCCTATGATTTTTGAGGTATCACCTCACATGTTATTGAGCTTCGTATCCTTTTTATGCATATTCTAGTTTGTTGTTTTTCAAATCCTAGATTACATTTATTTAATCTTCTCTTTCATTTTTCAAGTTTACTTTCCTTATGCCACATAATCTCATTACATCTCTTCCTTTGAGATGAAGTGAAAGACTTAGTGGAAACCCTCTTAAATTCACCCAAATTCTTCTAACCTATCAATATACCATGGATAAACAACCAACTTAGTTTCCTAATATAGATCGTACACATCTAGATTACACTAATTTCCATGGGGATAATTTTGATAATGATAAATATGAGAATAATAATGATGATATACACACCACTATTCATGTTATACCACATTGGGATTCTGATCCACTTCCACCTATTGTTGATAATGATGTTTTCATCAACAAAGATTTGATTCTATAGAGTTTTAGAGAGAGACTTAGGGAACAACCATGAGATCATGACATTATATTAAAATCTATAATGAAAATTAAAAAGGCCAAGAAAGTTGAGTCTTCATTATTTTAGAATAACCAATTTCAAATGACACTATATGGGCAACTATGTCTCAACAACCCCTTATAGCATCCCAACCTTCTTATGTGACACCACTAGTTATGGCTTGTTATTTTATTATTTTTAAAAATAATAGAGTTTTATTCCTAATTAAATAAATGGGTCTAAGTAGGGTAAATTAGTAAATAATGTGCAATAATTAAGCCACTAATTTGTGTAAATAGATTGTATTTTTACCTTTTCTAAAATAATTACTAATAGAGATAAAATCAAATTTAGCTAGAAATTGATTGAGATGGATGTTACAGGGTCTATAAATTTTTATGTAAGCATGGGAGACTATCATAAAAAATATATTTGAGTTTAATTCTGAATTGGATAAGAGTGACAAAAGTGGGATACCCTATTGTTTGGTGTTATAGTCCTTTTTTGGTGGTTTTGTCCAAGTGACCAATTTTTTCTAGGTTCTATTTGGTAGGTCTGTATTACCCTATCAGTGAAATATCAAAGCTTAGAACTCTGTGAAGCTCACTATGCATCTATCTTAATCTTCAAATCCCTAAGATCTCTTCATTCTTGAACTTTAATGAAAACATAGGAAAGAGAGAGAAGGGGTTAGTGTATAAAGGATACATTGGATTCACTTCACACCCCATGTGTGGGCATGTTGCCTATATATCAAAACTCTGAGGAGGGATCAATCTAATGTAGCTATCCCATTAAAGTTCTTGATACAATTATGTATGAAAATTTAACTTGATGCAAAATTGGGTGTACTTGGAATGACTAGGAATTGGTGTAAAGGTTTGAATAAGATTTAAATATTATTAGATGGTTGTATGGAGATAATAGGGAAGAGTGCTTGAGTAGTCCTATTTTTATTCTTGCTTCTGTATTATAAATGAGTGCAAAACCTTATAAATAGACTTTGAATTTCCTTTTATAGGTGATTAAATGATCATGGTTAAATTAATTTGCATTAGGTTAATAGTAATTAAGATAAGGATATGGGAAAATATGACCATTTGAGCCAACTTTTCACTTGGACAACGACACCAGAAACATGATACCCTAAGTTTTAGCACTCCTATCCAAGTTGAGTGTTGTTGTTTAGAGGAAATGAGACCTAGGGGGATGGATTTGGGCCTAAAAGAGATACCTAGGTCTATAAGGGTTAAGTCTAAAAGGTTGTGGATGATTGGGAATCAATGAAATAAAAGCCTACAAGGGTTTTGTAAGAAAGTAAGACTTATGGATTAGGTGTCTTTAACCATACTCAAGTAACCAAATTTTGAATTTTATATGACTACATTCCCCCCCCCCTCAACCCCCCCACCCTTTATTATAGTGATGTAGTAAAGTGAAATAATAAGATAAAGGAAAAAAAATAAAAAGTATACCTGAACTTACCTATAAAGGTGAAGCCTATGAAGCTTGTATGATGCTAAGTAATGTTGGATTGTGCATAGAGAGAACATTATTTAAGTGTGAATCTATGAAATGAAATAAGGAGTATATTAGTTCTTATTATATGAGATATAAAAAGAGAACATATAAAATATAAGTAAAATAAAAAGGAAGAGAAAGGAATGAATACACCTTACTGGGTACATGAACTAATATAAAACTTATTTGATCCAAAGTAAGTTGAGTAATGTTAGATTGTGTTGGATGATGTTGTACAAAAATGTATATCACAAATAGAGCTAAGTGATCAATTTTCCAAAAATTTTCTCAATAATACAAACGTTGGCCCTTTGGCTCCATCATCACCTACTAAGTGAATCTAATGAATCATGCATGTGTTAATTTATGTTTGGACTATGTGTCCAATCCCTCTATATATGTGGCTCAAGAATACAAAGGATGGCTCTTTAGATCCATCATTTCCCCATGAAGTGAAGCCAAGAACTAATACTGGTTTATAAAAATGTCATATGAGATGGCTCATGGAGACCATGGATGTTATAAAAATCTAACAATGTGGCATAGATAGCTAAATGTATGCTAAAAACTAGGCCACTATTGGCCAATCCAAAATATGGATATTAGGCCTGTTTGAATGCCACTCTAAAATTGATGTGCTAGGATTATGTGAAATCTAACATGGGAAATTAGGTACTCAAGAAGTTAAACTTGTATGAAATTTTAACTTGAAAAATATTCCAACCACCTACAAATGGAGTAAGGCATAAAACTACCAAGAATGCTTGGGTAATAAACTGAACTCAAAAACAAAAGAAGACCAATATGTCAAGCACATTACCCCTAATCAATGGTGTCTATAAATTGGATTCTGATCTAGAAGATATGTCAACTACCTAATCTAAAATTTAAATTTATAGCCATCATGCCATGCATGATACCCCTATACCTATATTCTCTTAGAAAATTGTACTAAAACTATTGATTTTAACTGATCTAGATGTGTAAAAACTATAGATGAGCTAAAAAATTTATGTGTTATTAGAAAACTTGGGTGTTTTTATACCTAGATAAGAGTGACAAAATAAGGACACCTTTATGTTTGGCATTGCTATCCATTTTTTGGTGTTATTTCCCTATGCTAAAATTGGTTATTGATATAGAATTGTCACTATTTTTTAGTTCTATTTTGACTAATTTGGCCTTTGTATTTTGAATTAGGTGATCTAAATGCTATTATTTTCACTATTAGAAGATTTTAACTCTATGAAAAACCTTGTTTATTTACCTCTCTTCTTATGGTAAGAATTATTGAACCTGCAATGACTACCCTCAAAAGAAAAAAGTCCTACAAGTGTGTTATGTTGCATAGATACATGATATAACAATGATGTTAGACAAGATATCTCTAGATATATAAAAATTTGCCTTGAGATATTGTTATATTAATAGAGGTATGCCTAGATAGATATAAAGATATAGAAATATTTGTATTGAGATATTGTTAAACTAATAGAGGTATGCCTAGATAGATATAAAAATGTAGTAACATGTATAATATACTGAACTAGAACTAGAAATGCTAGTTTTTATTTTTTAGTTGTTAGTTTTTGAGGGATGGAGAATTATGTCCATCATGGAATTTAAAAAAGTAAGGAAAATGCATGATATGGATCATGGCATTGTAATAATTGAAAAATAAATCAAGCAAACAAGCACATGGAGTAAGAATCAAGAAGCATACAAGGTTGGACAAGGGGCCATGCAAACAAGGGACATGGGCACATGTCATTCAAACTGGATAGTAAGCATAAAAGGTATGCTCAAATTCCACATACACATATAATTTGAAACAAGAAAAGATTGGCATGAGGGCCATAGGCACATAGAAGAGTACAAGCAAGGGACATTGGTGAATGTCAAAAGGTACACACATGTGAATAGAAGCCAAAGATATTAGCAAATATCCTAAGGCATACATAGGAAACATGGAAAAATTGGATATGTAATCTAATAAGCTACACTAAGCAAGAAGAGAAAGCATGTAAATACTAGAAACTAAAGTCACGTCTAACTAATAAAATTAAGAATGGAAAGTAGGCAAGACATGAAGTACAAGACTAGGTATATGATAATAAATACATAAATTCAAGATATTAGTGAGTGTCAATGTGGTAATCTATGTAATCTAATAAGTAACGTATGTCAACATGATAACTAGAATGTCTGGTGTAATAATGACATAACATGGATGGTGTAGTCATGTAGAAGATGCCCCTAGTGGGAAGATATATGTTGACGTGTGTCTTGAATGTAGAAGTAGATTGCCCCCTCAATGGGTATAATGAAGCAATCTACTAACTAGAAGTTACAACACACACTCAAAAAAAATAAAGTGAAGTATGGTAATGTATATAATCGACAAACAATAGCATATAACAATAAATATAAGTCTAGCATAGTAGTATAAATGTAAAACATGAATGATGCATACAATCTAAATGTTTTTAGTGTTTTTGAATTATTTGAATGCTTTTTTACTTTGAAATTTTGTATTATTTTTGTATTATTGAAATAAGATATGTATAGTAAAGACTAAGAAAAAATGATACTAACCAAGGAGTCTTGAATGAGACTCCCTATCATGGTGTCTTGTATCAAATAAAGGTATTGTGCATGATCGTGAAGCATGATGGAAACGTTGAGACTGTGATTCTGAAAGTTATGTGCATTGTAAATGTTCTAAAATATCTATAGTAGAAATTGATTTTGGGTTCTTGATATGACTCTAAGAAGTGGATGTAGTTTTAGGGCTCTTAGGGACCCATCTGGAAGTAGGAAAATCTCTCTGAACATGTGTTCTATGTGTAGACACATGAGATCTAAATGACACTACTATAGGCGTGAATACTATAGCTAGAAGCTGTCTAGAGTCCTAAAGTGATAGAGGTGTATTAATCCTTTTTATTGGTGATGGATGACTCAACTGTGTCAAAATATATATCTGGAGAATAACTCTAATTGGTGGGGAAACTAAAACTAGTGTAAAACCTAGAACTGGTGAATGCAAAAGAGATGGATTTAAAGTGGGAAGTGGTAACTCATATGGAACTCCACCAACTATAATAACATGATTAGCATGAATGAATTCCATGCATTTATGAACTATAGATGATACTGCTCAAATTTTTTAAATCCATTGGTGACCAAGTAATATAGCAAAAAATCCTACAATGGGAACTATAGTGAAATGTGTGGTCACATGTGTTGGACTGGTCTATAAAGGAAGTACAATCTCACCCAATTAGCTCTATCTATGCCCACTAAAACCATTGATAACTATGCTTTTTAGATTGATATCCTAATTTTAATAACCCAAATGCTATAGTAGTGTCAAGGTGCACATGTTAAGACTAGAACCATTGTCAATAAGCACACTCCAAATAGGTTGATTAGGAATATGAGCTTTGATAAATATTGCATTGTAATATAAATCATCCTCAATGATATCCTACTCTAAGAAGGAGATAAAAGGTATATATAGAACCCTAGAATCATAAACAACTATCATACAACTCAAAGGATGTGATCCAACTAAAGGTGCCTAGTATGTAACTAGTGGAGGATGTGCATGGTATGTGTGGTGAAAACCTAATGTGTTCCCTTTCTATTATTTAGAATGCTTTGGAAATGGATATGAGAAGATTTTCAAATCTTTATCCTATGTTGGCTTAGCTTGTGGAGTCTCAACTAAAGTGCCAAGATCAAGTATGTTGTCATCTATCAAGTCCTATATCTTATTTCTCAAACTGATGCATTTGTTTGTAGTGTGGCCTGGTGCCCTATGGTAATCACAAAATGCCTACTGATCATATCTCTTGGGAAGAGGTTTGGTTATATCAACTCACTAAATTAGAGGGAGAGATATGATATTACAATCCAAAAGTTAATGTAAAACCCTGGATAGATGAACTAAAAGATGTGAGAAAGTACGTTGAGGGGGTGCTGATAAAACTATATGCTAAAGGGGCTCTGAAGCTACATTTACTATAGGTTGATTTTGCCCTTTTATATCATTAAACTTGACCTTGTATGGGACTTTGTTGTTACTCTTATTAGTTTTGTTTGGAATGCTTGTAGCCCATTGAAATGAGTTTCACTTCTCTTTACTTTAATGTATGACACAATTTAGTGAAGGAAGAGAATCTTTTGAACATAATAGATTCATGAAGTGATAATAAAATAATCTATTTGAAGAGGTCCTATAACTCCTGATATGCCCTGGGACTAATCATCTTAGCCAAGATGGTCTTATATCAAATAACATAGTCTATGAGATGCTCATTTGGTCATTATTTTTGTTGAGCAATTGGAGCATATGAAAACTTATCACCAATGTTAATGCTAAAGTGTGATAAGAACATGTCAGCTAAAGGATTTAATGCATTGACTGACTAATTTGGTAGACTATAGAACCATTATAAATCATAATCCTTTAGGCCTTAAGGAAATAAATTGGTAAGTAACCAGTCATTTGGTACATATTCTAATTATGTTGCATGAAAATCTCTAAAATATGTCTCTAGATCACCCTTTCAATCATAAAGAGTAAGTTTGAACAAAACCTTATGGTAAGGGTGTAGAAGCAATGTGATAGGCCAATGGTGTATGCAGAAGATCAAAAGAGTCCAAAGCCTATGTAGGTCTAGTGATACCTTTCTCAAGATGTAGCACCTTGGATTGAAGAGATCTTATATCTTTCATAAGGGTTGCACATCAGGAGAGATGGATGTACTAGATGTAACTAGTACCATATAAGAAGGTAGGGCTACTATAAGGGTTATTGAGACATAATTACCCCATAGTATCATTTGTAATTGGTTGCTTTGTGGTTTGAGAAGATTGACTATTGTTCACTTTGTGTTGTTCCTCTTGTATAATTATAAGCATGTCATCTTGCATATCTAGATGTTTTGTTAAGAGTTTTTGAAGTTCTATTTTATCATAACTAGTATATTGGGGCATTATGAAAGTAGGAAAACAATTTAAATTGTGTTTAAATCTTTTTAAATAAGTTTTAATAATCAATGTACTAAAAAAGGAAAGTATTGAATATAAGAAATGCAAAGTCCTAAAAATAGTTAATTGGAATTTGTGCCAAAAGGATACAGAGCTCCCAAACATGTAAGGTGATATCTCAAGAAGCAAATAGGTGATAGTATATGTAGTTAGTGATGTTTGAATGTTTTTTTTCAATATCTTATGAATTTTTGAAATTGAAAATGAATTTCTAAGTTAAGTATTTAAGAAAAATTTAGAAATTTATGGGAAAATGCTTGATTTAATGGGACCTAGTAGATTCAACTAGAGTTTTGAGGAAATAAATTTTTGAAAATTACTATGAATTTTTGAAATTTGAAATGATTTTTTGATTTTTATATTCAACTAAAATTTTCAAAAAATTATTGGAATATTATAGGAAAATTACTAGGACCTTTTTGATGCAACTAGGGTTTGAAATAAAATATTTTAAAAGTACTATGAATTTTTGAAATCTGAAATGATTTTTTTATTTTAATATTCAACTAAATTTTTAAAAAATAAATGGAATATTAAAGGAAAATTATTGGGACCTAGTTGATGCAACTCGAGTTTTAATAAAATATATGATAGCTTTGTAATTATTTTGTAGATTTTTTATTTTTAAATAAAGGAAAAATTAGGAAAATATGGAAAAATTTTATTAATAATTTACCCTAGGGTTTCTAGGGTTTTTATGTGAAAAGTTGAAGTAAGTTGGGTTCACCAAATGTTTTATTATTTTATAGAATAATGAAGTTTTAATCCTAATTAAATAAATGGGTCTAATTATTGTAAATCAGTAAATAATGTGCAATAATTAAGCCACTAATTTGTGTAAACAGATTGTATTTTTACCTTTTTGAAAATAGTAATAATAGAGAGAAAATCAAACTTAGCTAGAAACTGACTAAGATGGATGTTGCATGGCCTAAAATGTTTTGTGCAGGCCTAGGAGACTATCACAAACAAGATCTTGGAGTTTATTTTTGGATTGGATAGAAGCACCAAAAGTGGGACACCCTATTATTTAGTTTTATAGTCCTTTTCTAGTACTATTATCCAAGTGATCTAAGTTTTCTAGGTTTTGTTTGGTAGGTCTGTGTTACCCTGTCATTAAAATATCAAAGCCTAGAAGTCTCTAAAGCTCATTATGCATCTATTTTAATCTTCAAATCCCTAATAGTTCTTCATGTTTGAACTTGAATGGAAACTTGGGAAAGAGAAATAATGGGTTAGTGTGTAAAGGATATGTTGGATGCACTTCACATCCCATGTGTGGGCACATTACCTACATACCAATACACTGAGGAGGGATCAAGTTAATGTAGTTATCCCATTAAAGTGTTTGGTGTAATTGTGTATGAAAATGCAACTAGATGCAAAATTAGGTGTACTTGGAATGACTAGGGACTTGTGTAAAGGTTTGAATAAGCTTTAAATATTGTTGGATGGCTATATGTAGATAATAGGGAAGAGTTCTTGAGTAGTCTTTCTTGTATTCTTGCTTCTCTCTTGTAAATGAGTGTCAACCCTTCTAAATGGACTTTAAATATCCCTTTATAGGGGATTAAATGATTGTGGGTTAAATGAATTCACATTAGGATGGCATGAATTAGGATAATGATCCAAGAGAATATTACCATTTGAGCCAACTTTGTACTTAGACAATAGTACCAAAAATAGGACACCCTGGGTTTTAGGGGTTCTATCAAGGTTGGGCACTATTGTATAGATGGAATGAGACTTAGGGGTATGGATCTAGGCCTAAAATATTTGCCTAGGTATATAAGGGTTAAGTCTAGAAGGATGTGGATGACTAGGAATCAGTGAAGGATAAGACTAAAAGGTTTGTGCAAGTAAGTAGGAGGCCCTATGGATTAGGTGTCTTTAGCCATACTCAAGTAACAAAATTTTGTAATTTATATGACTACACTAGTACGTCTTCACTTCCTGATGTGGCTACCCTTATGCAAGAGATTAATTTTTTTAATATAAGGTGCTACATCTTGATGAAGGTGACTCTAGACCAACACAAGCTTTTAACTCTTTTACTCTACTTCATAAACCATTGGCACAAAATATTGCTTCTACACCCTTGCACCAAGTTTTATTCAACCCAAACTCACTCTATATGATGGCAAGGGTGATGCAGAGACACACTTAAGATATTTTCATGTAACATGATTGGACTATGTGTCAAATGACTCATTACTAACCATGTTATTCCCATGGAGTTTAAAGGATTATGATCTATAGTGGTTCTATAGTCTACTGAATTAGTTGGTCAAAGCATTTAATCCTTTAGCTAACATGTTCCTAGATCATTTTATCATTAATATATGTGACAAGTTTTTTTATTCCCAAGTTGCATAATAGAAACAAAGTTCAAATGAGCCTCTCACATATTTGTTCTTATTTATAGGACTATATTGGCTAAAATGACTAGCCCCATGGCTGATCAAAAATTACAAGATCTCTTCAAACAGAGTCTTCTTCCAATTTTGCATGAGTTAATAATGTTAAAAAAGATTTCTTCCTTTACTGAGTTATGCCATACACTAAAGTAAAGGGAAATCAAATTAATTTAAATGGGCAAACTCAAGTACACAAGCATATCAAAAACAAAAAACAAGAGTAATAATAAAGTCCCATACAAAGTAAAGGCTAATTATAGCAAAATTCAAAATCAACCAACAATTAATGTGGCTTCAAATCCCCCTTAGTGAGTGGTTTTATCAGTGCCTACTCAATGATCCTTTATAAATCTACTAGTATCTCCAGCCAGAATCTTATAGTAGCTATTGGAATGCAATGTCATATCTCTCCCTCCTATTTATGAAGTTGATAGGACAAAGCCTCTTTCACAAAGATATGATCATTATGCATTTTATGGTTTTCATAGGGCACTAGGCCACATAATGAAGAGATGCATCAGTTTGTGACATAAGATATAAGACTTGATTTATGACAACCTTATTTTAATTGGTACTCTAATTGAGCCTCTTTAGGCAAATCAAACATATTACAAGGATCTAAAAAATTTCTCAGATCCTTTCCCAAAACATTCTAAATAAGAGATAAGGGGCACATTAGGTGTTCACTATGCATATCATGCACACCCTCCACTAGCTACATACCATATACCTTTAGTTGAGTCATATCCTTTGAGCAACATGATTCATGTGTATAATTTTAGACTTCTAGCTAGAAATTCAATCTCCTTCTCATAGTAGGATATAGTTGAGGATGATTTGGATTACTATGCACTCTTTATCAGAGCCTACATTGATCACCATCTCATTCATAGTGTTCTCATAGACAATGGATCTAGTGTGAACATGTGCACTATGACATTAATTTAGTATTTATGATATTTAAATCAAGATAACAACCTGATAGAAATAGTTATCAATGGATTAAGTAGACACATACAAAGTTTATTGGGTGAGATTTCACTTCCTCTACAAGTTGGTCCAGTATATCTAGACACACTATTTACTATTATTCCTAGTGTAGGAGTCTTTGACATGTTGATTGGTCAACTATGGATCCAAACACTTTGTGTAATACCTTATATAGTTCAAACATGCATGAAATACAATCATACTAATTAGGTTGTTACAATTGGTGGAGTTTCATATGTGTTACCACTCCCCACTTCAAAGCCATCTCCTCCTCTCCAGTCATTAGTTTCAGCTCCTCCACTAATTATAGTTCTTCCTCTAGTTGAGATTCAAACACAGTCAAGGCCTCCCTCACCAACATAGAGAGTTCATACACTTCCACAAAGGCCTTTCTTAGAGTGAGTACTACATCAGTGATAATTTTAAGACTCTAGATAGTTTTTAGCTATAATATTCAGACCCAAGGCATTATCATTGAGGTTTCTTTCCTCTACACATAGAACACATTTTTAGAGAGATTATTCTACTACTAGATGGGTCCCTAAGATCCCCATATTTACATCCACTTCTCAGAGTTATAGGGGGACCCCACAGTCAGTTTCCACTACAAAGATTTTAGATCACTTATAGTATACACAACTTTTAGAGTCACAGTCTTAGCCCTTCCATCATGCTTCATGATCATGTATGATCCCTCTCCTTGATATAAAACACCATGATAGGAAGCATCTTATGAGACTAATTATTTAGTATCATTTCTTCTCAATCTTTCTTGTACATAATTTCTTAGCTTACTTGTACATAGTTTCTTTTCACTTACTTTTACATACTTTCTTTCTACTTGTACATAATTTCTCATCTTACTTATACATAATTTATTTTCACTTTACTATACATAGTTTCCTTATGATTAATTATACATAGATTATTTAAAAATACCAAAAATAATACAATATTTCAAAATACCAAAAACAATATAAAATGTAAAAATACAAAAACATATAAATAACTCAAAACACCAAAAACTTTTCAATTATACGCATTATCCATGCTTTACATTTCTACTACCATGCTAGAGTTACATTTTGTTGTTCTATGCTATTGTTTGTCTATTTATCTACATTAACATACTTCATTTGATCTTATTTGAGTGTGTGTAGTGACACATAGATCCTTGATTACTTCACTCTACCCATTGATTAGTTAAATGTGATAGTATTTCTAACATTTACATGCCTTCCTCTCTTTCTTTGAGTATCTAGATGTAATTTCATTTCTCAATTCCTATTTTGTTACTTGTGTGTGCCTTAGGATATTTGTAAATGTCCTTTGATTTTAATATTATATGTCCTTGTGGCCCTCATGCCAATCTTACTTGTTTGCAATTATATGTTTATGTGAGAATTTGAACAAGCCTTTTATGCTTTCTTTTCCCAATTTTTGTGACATGTGCCCATGTCCCTTATTTTCTTGGCCCCTTGGCCTCTCTTATATGATTTTTTTTCCTATTTTGAGTGACATGTGCCCATGTTCCTTATTTTCTTGGCCCCTTGGGCTCTTTTATATTCTTATTGCTCTTACCTTGAATGTTTTTTGCTTGTTTGCTTCTCAATTATTTACAATGCCATGGTCCACATCATTCATTATCTTGCCTTCTTGGATGTCATGATAGACATAATGCTCCATCCCTCCTTGAAAACTAACCATATTTCTAGTTTTGGTTTAGTATATTGTACATGCTATTACATTGTTACATATATCTAGGCATACCCCTATTGATATAACAATCTCCAACACAAACTATGATATATCTTGAGACATCTTTTTTATTATCATTTTTATATCATGTATTTCATAGCATAACATACTTATAAGGCTCTTTTTTTGAGGGAATTCATTGGAGGATTTTAATTCCTAACCTCAAAAGAGGGGGTAATAAATAGGGGGTTTGTCATAGAGATCAGAACCCTATATCAGTCAAAAATAAGTTTTCATAATAATTATAAAAAAAATAGAATTCAAAACACATATAATAGACCAAAAAATAGTGATGAACATATAACAATCTTTAAAAATAGTAAATAATAAGAGTGTCCTATTTGGACTACAACACCCTATATCAAAGTGTCCACTTTTTGGTGCCCCTATCCAAATAGCAAAAAATCCAAAACTTTTAGAAATAGATAAAAAATAAGGTTAATTATAGTTTTGTTAGCTACAGTCCAGTTCAAATTAGGTAGTTTTAGTATAGTTTTACTTAGATTATCTAGATATAGGGGGCATCATGCATGACATGATGGTTCTCATTTCTAGTTTTAGATTGGGTAGATGGTACAACTTTTAAATCAAAATCTATGTTACAAACACCAGTGATGGTACAAATTTTTCCTTCTTTTCTTTCTAGTTTATTATATTACCTATGTATTCTTAGTAGTTTCATGCCTTATTCCACCTATAGGTGGTTAACATCATTTTAGAGTGGCTTTCATATAATCCTAGTTATCAATTTTGGAGTGGCTTGCATACAATCCTAATCTCCACCTTTTAGAGTGGCCAAGATTATCCTAGTTATTAATACACATTTAGCTATCCATGCCACATTGTCAGAATATAGAGCATTCATGGGCTTCATGAGCCATCTCATATGACACACATTCATATTGGTATTAGTTCATAGTTCACATCATCACTTAGCATCACTCAACATCACAATATGTTTTGTATTAGTTTGCATACCTAGTGAGGTATACTCATTCCTTTCTCTTCCTTTTTATTTTACCTAACATTTATACATTCTTATTTTAGCCATAGCATGTCTAGTAAGAATTTATCTACTCCTTATTTTGCCTTACATATGTACACTTCATGTTTTTCTCTCTCTACACACACTCATCATCACACAACTTCATGGGCTTCACCCTTGTTTGTAAGTTTAGGTATGCTCTCTCTTTTTCTTTTATCTAAGTATTTCACTTTGTTACATCAATATAATAAAGGGGGGTAAATGTAGTCATATAAAATGTCCAAATTGGTAGTTTGAGTGTGGCTTATAACACCCCATCTATAGGTCCTTTTTACATGATCTTATGACCCTTCTAAACACCTTTTTGCTCATTACTAGTAATATAAAACCTTTGAAATTGTCATTTCACCTGAACCAAACAATATTCCTAGTACCAAACGTTTTCCCCCAAGTCTTGAGCCTGTAGGATAAGAGCACCCAATTTGGATTATAGTGACCCATAAAGAAGTGTCCCATTTTTATTGGTCCTAGACATTTGCACTTTGACCCCCAATGGTCATTTTAATCTAGTCATTATCCTTAATTAGGTCATCCTAGTGTGAATACATTTGACCCATGACCAATTGTTCCCTATAAAAGCCTACTCAAAACTCATTTACAAAGAGGTGACCAAACTTACAAATCAAGTAAGAATACAAATAAAGAACTAAGGAAAACTTTCTTATTATTTACACACAGTCACCCAACATAGATATAAACCTACTAAAATCCTCATACCAATCCCTATCCACCTCAAACACTATCAATTTGGCATTTTCATCTACATCACACTATTGCATAAAGCACACTAGGTAGCAGAGCTACATATGGATTGATTCTTCCTTAGAATATTAGTATGTAGGTATCATGCCCACACAAGGGGTGTGGATTTCATGTTAAGTAAATATTTCACACTAACCCCCCTCTTTCTCAAGTGACTTAAATGTCATTTTGTCAAGCATGATGGAAAATTAGGGTTTGAAGACAAAATTAGCTCCATAATAAGTTTACTCAACAACTAGTGCTTGATTTTTCATAGGCATGCTCACACAGGAACACTGTAACTACTCAAAAAGTTTCAAGTCTGTATTATCAGTTTGGATAATCGCAATAGGAATAGACAATAATTTTAGACACTAAAGTGCCCACTTTTTGGTGCTCATATCCTTTCACCCAAAAAAATCTAGATTCAGGTTTATGACACCTTCCCAATCTTTCAAAACCATTTTCAACCTCTGTATCAACCATCTCTATCTATTTTCTAGCTAATTTATATTTCTTATTATTTATTGTTATTTTTAGAAAGGTGAAAAAGACAAATAATTGCACAAATTAGGACTGTATTTATTGCTATATTTTGTATTAGTTTATTAATCCAAACCCTTAACTAAAATAGGAATAAAACTCTATTATTCAAAAATAAGTTAAATCATTATCGCATACTATGTCCCTTGAATGTGTTCTATTTGTCTTATGTGTGACAACTAACACTTGTGTTTGTTGAGATTCTAACATTGAGGGGTGACATGATCTAAATCATGAATTATTATTGTGCATTTTTAGTCAAAGATACTTATATTTCAAACTCCATTGATAAACATATTTAGACATGTCAATTACTTACCTTATATTCCATATGTTACAAGCATGTATTTCTTGACACATTCACTACTATGATTACATATTATCCACATGATCAAATGATCAAATGAGTACACATGATGTTTTTCTTATACATTACATGATATAATTCATTATTATTTTGAGATGAGTGACTTATAAGATACATCCTTAATCTAAAATGGGGGCACTATAGTGATATTTCCTTATAAACATAAGACTTTATGAGATTAAAATTAGAGTATGGTAATTTTTTAAAAGGTTTCAAAGATACAGATGGTTTAGGTAATAGATTGATTCATTTAAATGCCATACATTAGCACATTAATAAAGAGTAAATGTGTATAAGCTATGAATATTCATTAATTTTATAGACATTTTAGCATTAATTCATACATATTTAGGAGCATATTCATAGTAATTATAGGAAATGTTTTTAATATTTTAACATTCATATATATTTTGGATGTAGGTTCTGAAATTTAACATACAAATTAAGGCGTCATGATACTAGTTCATGCACATATACAAAAAAAATATTTAATATTATAATGTAAAATGGTTGTTAGTCAACTTCACACTTATTATATGTGTGATCATGATGGGGGAATTGACATGGGCCATTCACTTTTGATCATGCATTATTTTATACATTGAGTGAAACTACAAAACAAATCTTTGTACATGATGTGATAATGAATTTTTTCATTAATTTTCCATCATGATTTGCATTTTTTTACATGGATTGAACTTGATAAAATTAGATAAAAAGTTAAATTTGAATCTATAATCCATCTAAAGTGGTTGATTCATTTTTTAGCAAACCTTTCCTAGTCAGTTCTCTCATTTTACCTATGTACTTGTTTATTTTGAGTTGTACCTATTGTCATGGTTCTATGTATGTTTTTTATCCATAGTTATTTGGGTTAAAACATTATATATTTTTTCCCATATTAATGAGGGTTTGGGTATGTTGCCTTACAAACTAATGATCATTCATAGTTACACAAGTTTGGGGCATGATCAACCTAATTATTTAATTATTTTGTAAGGAATCATAATATCTAAAAAGTTACAAAATGAAAAAAGGATTTTACCAACACCTATAAGTAATCCAACCTTTAATATTTCAACTTACAATTTGTAATTTAAGATTTTACATATGGACATCAATAAATTAATTTCAATTTCATGTCACATGGATCCAAACTATACATATGGATCCATATGCTAAAATTCAAATATTGTTGTACACATTAATTTATATTTTATCTTTTTACTCTATTAATTCCATCACTAGAATTAAAGGGGGAATTTTTTGGATACTAAAACCTGGTCTTCAGTACTTGAAAATGACATTATAGACACACATTTACCATGAATGACATGAGCACCAAAAAAATGTCCTAATTAACCATCCTCTAACACTTAAATGTTATCTTATGAGTTAACCCTTCCATTTTTATATTATACACATATATGAACCTTAATATTTGTTTCAATTTTAATAAATATATTATACAAACATCTATAGACTCCCAGTTTAGTATGCATGTGCACATGAATATTCTACAACCCTGGTCAATACCATTATTCCATATTGGTCAAGTTGGTAAGAAATGTCCCACTCTCAATAATTATCATTTTCTAAAATCAATCCCATCCTTAAGGTCAACCTATAATTCTAGCATGCCAGTGACATGATAAATTATTCAAATGGGTCTATATATAAAAAAATTAGGGTATTATTACATAGGGATCTAGAAATTATATCATATACATATATACACTATTGTACACTAAGAAAATAGACTCTATTATTCCCAATTTATAAATGTATCACTAGGATTAGTCATAATCCAATTCTAAAGGACTAAAATCCTAGGTAAAATGAATAATTTTAAAGTACCAATATCAATCATTAGCTATATAAAAATAGTGAAGGAACACAATTTCATAATCACACTAGCTGGTATAACTACTATGGCTTTATTTTTGTCCTTGGAGTATTGGATACATACGTAGTGGATAATCATCATATAGAATTGATTAGATTAGCTAATCCCATTACACTTCACCAATTTTTAAAGGTTTATATCCCTCACAAGCACATCTAGGGTTTTAAGGAAAAGGAGGATGATTTATGTGTCTACACTTGTCTTTTGGGTTTAGAACCAAAAACATAGAGTAAACAAATATAATTAAAGGTGACCACATAGTCACTATTATGCAATTTTACATAGGTTAGTTATGACCAGAAATTCAATATCCTTTGGCAATACTAACCCAATCCTACATAGCTAACCTAATGTAAGTACTAGATTAGTTCCTAAACTGAGTGAACTAAAGGCATGCTTATCCTTTATTTATACTTCTAAAACATAGTCATATTTAGATAATCAACTAGAAAAGCTAAATATATTGATCTCTTTTGTAATTTCCCTCTTTATCATATGCCCTTATCATATTACAATATAAGAATAATTAGATTAATCTATCCCATTAATCCAAATTAGGGTTAAAAAAATACACTAAGTTCATATGAAAACTGGTGGGGAAAAACTATGTAATATTTATGATTTAATAAGATATAAATGGTTTTTTAAGCTTTAAATATTTGGAAGAGATAGGAAAATATGTGAAGCCTTATGGAGAAGTTAAGTGGGTATTAGAACCTAAAAAAAAATTGGTTAAGTAAAATAACATGTATTAGGTTAGGCTTTTAAAATAAAATTTGTAGTTTTTATTCATATAGTACAATCATTGTTAGAATTTGAAAAGAAGATATAAGGAATCCACATAATTTTCTTTAAAGGATCTAACACTTACATGTAAAAGACCATGAATCATTAAACTACACTTGAATGAAATATACATTATAATATATAATTTGATTGCATGATTTTTGGTGAATATTATTGAGGGTTTTTTAGAGCATTTCATGGTGGTTATAGAGAGAATATGTTTAATTCAAATCATGGTGGATATTATTATTATTTATGTACTCTTTAAGGAGCCATTTTAAGGTAAATTATGATTTAGAAATATAACCAAAAGAAGATAAGGGGGATAAAGGATTATACAAATAAAAATAGATAGAGGAAAGAGGATGCCTTGGTAAAATGGAGATTTTATAGAATAATGAATAATTGTGACACATAGGCATGCATATTTTGGTCTTTGATTTATAAAATTATATATAAATGGTTTTATAGTTTTTATGTAGTTATATGAAATGAAAATAAACTATTTATGGGTTTTTAATATCAACAAGGTATATTAAAATATATTCCTTACAATTTAATTATGTTTTGTTATTTTTAAGAATAATGGAGTTTTATTCCTAACTAATAAACAAGTCTAGAGTAAAGTAAATCAATAAATAATGTGAAATAATTAAACCATTGATTTATATAAATAGATTATATTTTTTACTTTTCTAAAAATAGTAACAAATAAGATAAAATATGACTTATCTTATTTTGAGCTATCTATTTTCAGATAGGGTCTAAGAAATTAGTTACAAGACGAGGATAGTGTCAAAAATAGGTTCCTAAACTTTGTTTTCTGATTGGGCAAGAGTGTTAAAAATGGGACACCCTATTATTTGATGTCATATTCCTTTTATATCACTATTATCTAGGTGATTTGAGTTTTTAATTTCTACTTGGTAGGTCTATGTTATCCTATCAATGAAATATCAAATCCTAAAAGTCTAAAAAGTTTGCTATGCATTTATTTTAATCTTCAAAATCCCTAAGAGATCTTTGTGCTTGAAATTGAAAGGAAAATTTGGGAAAGAAAGATAATTGGTTAGTGTGTAAAGGATACATTAGATGCACTTCACACTCTATGTGCGGGAACACTGCCTACATACCAATACTCCAAGGAGGGATCAAGCTAATGTAGTTCTCCTATTGAAGTGTTTGGTGCAATTGTGTATGAAAATGAAACTAGATGAAAAATTGGGTGTACTTTTAGATGGCTAGGTATTGGTGTAAGGGTTTTAATAGGCTTGGAATAATATTGGAAGGCTATATGCAAAGAATAGGGAGAAGTACTTGAGTGTACTTGTTTGTATTCTTTCTTTTCTCTTGTAAATGAGTGTCAACCCTTATAAATAGACTTTTAATGGCATTTTATAGGGAACCTAATGATCATGGGTTAAATGAATTCATGTTATGACAACATGAATTAAGATAAGGATTTAGGAAAATATGACCATTTGAACCAAATTTGCACTTGGACAATAATGTTAGAAATAAGACATCCTAGGTTTTAATGCTCCTATCCAAGTTGGGTGATGTTGTCTAGATGAAATGAGACTTGGGGGGATGGATATAGGCCTAAAATATCTACCTAGGTCTATAAGAGTTAAGTCTAAAAGGTTGTGGATGATTGGGAATTAAAAAAAAATCTTATAAAGGTTGTACAAGAAAGTAGGAGAACCTATGGATTGGGTGTCATTAACCACACTCCAAGTAACCAAATTTCACATTTTACATGACTACATTTACCCCCCCCCCCCCACCTTTATTCTAGTGATGCATCAAATATAAATACTAGTATAAATGAAATAAATAGAAAGTGTACCTAAACTTACGTATAAAGGTGAAGCCCATGAATCTTGTATGATGCTGAGTAATGTTGGATAGTGCATAAAGACCACATTATGCAAGTGTGAATCTATAAAATTAATAAAGAGTAGATCAGTTCTTATTACATGTGATATAAAAAAATAACATAGAAAATTTGAGTAAAAAAAAAGGAAGAGAAAGGAATGAATACACCTCACTAGGTATGCGAACTAATAAAAAACTTGTTATGATCCTAAGTAAGGTTGAGTAATGTTGGAGTATGTTGGATGATGTTATATCAAAATTTATATCATGAATGGAGTTGAGTGCTCAATTCCTTAGAAATTAGATCAAGAATACAAAGTTTGGCCCTTTGGCTCCATCATCACCTACTAAGTGAAGCTAGATGATCATGCATGTGATAATCAATGTCTAGATTATGTGTCAAATCCCTTTGAATAGGTGGGTCAAGAATACAATGGTTGGACCTTTGCCTCCATCATTGCCTATTGAGTGAAGATATATGATCATGAATGTGATAATCAATGTTTGGATTGTGTGTCCAATCCCTTTGAATAGGTGGCTCAAGAATACAAAGGCTATCCCTTTGGCTCCATCATTTCCCCATGAATTGAAGCTATGAAGTGATATCAATATAGAAAGATGTCATATGAGATGGTTCATGGAGCCTATGGATGCTCTAAAAATATAAAAAATGTGACATAGATAGTCAAATGTATGATGAAAACTAGGCCACTCTTGGCTATTTCAAAAGATGGAGGTTAGGCTTTTATGAAATCCAATCCAAAAATGATGTAATATGCTTATGTGAAAGCCAATTAAGGAACTCAGCTAGTCAGGAAGTTAAAATTGTATGAAAGTTCAACTTGAAAATGATGCCAACCACATACATATATGGTAAGGCATGCAACTACTAAGAATTCCTAGGTAATAAACTAAACTCAAAAACAAAAAAAGACCAAAATGCCATGCACATTGCCCCCAGTCACTGGTATTTAGAACATGGATTCTAATTTGGAAATTATGTCAACTACCTAGTCTTAAATTAT
Organism: Torreya grandis; assembly: GCA_037957365.1. Classification (NCBI taxonomy): domain Eukaryota; kingdom Viridiplantae; phylum Streptophyta; class Pinopsida; order Cupressales; family Taxaceae; genus Torreya; species Torreya grandis. The sequence goes on along the minus strand of JARHVA010001836.1, from coordinate 91,296 downwards.
AAGTTAGAGTCATCATGCCATGAATTATACCCCCTTATATCTGGATTCCCTAAGAAAACTATACTAAAACTGTTGATTTTGACTAATCTAGATGTGTAAAACATGTAGCTGAGCTAAATTTTTTGCTTGTTACTAAATTTTTTTTGTGTTTTTCTACCTAGACAAGAGTGAAAAAATGAGGGCAATCTTATGTTTGGTAATGATATCTATTTTGAGGACTAGGTCATTTGAATGCTATTATTTTGATTACAATGAGCTTTGATCTCTATGATAAAACCCTTATTTGTTTCCCCCTCTTCTGAGGGTAGGAATGATTGAACCTACAATGATTTCCCTTAGAATAAAAAAGTCTTGCAAATGTGTTATGTTGCATAGATATATGATGTAGCAATGAAATTTGACAAGATATCTCTAGATATAGCAATGTTTGAATGTTGTTAGTTGTTAGTTGTTAGTTATTAGCTATTAGTTGTTAGTTGTTAGTTGCTATTTTTCAAAGAGGGATAGAGAAATATGTCCATCATGGAATTTAATAAATCAAGGTAAATTCATGATACGGATCATGACATTGCATACAAGGACAAGCAATCAAGCAACAAGCATACAAAGTAAGAAGCAAGAAGTAAGAAGTAAGAAGTATACAAGGTTGGCCAAGGGGCCATGAAAATAAGGGACATGCGCATATGTCACTCAAAATAGAAACCAATCATACAAGGCATGTTTAAATACCACATACACATACAATTTTAAACAAGTAAAGATTGGCACAAGGGCCATAGACACATAGAAAAGTACAAGCAAGGGATATTGGCAAATATCCAAAGGTACACACACATGAATAGAATAAAAGGAAATTGGAAGATGTCCTAAGGCACACATAAGAAATAAAACTATATTTAGAAATTCCATCTCATATATCTACATAAATCAAGAAAGGAAAGCATGTAAAACTAGAAAGGAATAATCACATCTAACTAATTATAGCAAGAGTGAAAATATGAAAGACACATTTAGTACAAGAATAGGTATATGATAATAGATGCACAAGTGATACATAATAATGAAATTTCGATCTAGTAATATATGTAATTTGGTAAGTAATGTACATTAGTATGATAACATAGAGTGTGCAGTGTAGGATGGACATAACCTGTATAGTGTTTTCATGTAGAAGATGCCCCCAATGGGTATGTATATCGATGTGTGTCTCAAATTTAGAAGTAAGAATGCCCCTTTAATGGGTAGACTGAAGTAATCAAGTAGCTATATGTCACTACACACACTCAAAAAAGATCAAGTGAAGCATGGTAATGTATATAATCAATAAAAAATAACATGAAATAGAAAATGTAAGTCTTAGCATGATAGTAGTAATATAAAGTATGGATGATGTATACAATCAAAATGTTTTTGGTATTTTAATATATTTGAATGTTTATGCATTTTGAAATTTTTTGTATTATTTTAGAATTTTTTGAACTATGTATAATCAAGTAGGAGAGATTATGTACAATTAATGCTAAAAATAAATTATATACAAGTATGTGTAAAAATAACATACTATACATGGAATCTACGTAGATGCATAATGTTCATTGGATTTTTAAGTTTCTTTCCTTTGAGTGAGGCTATATGGTATATTTTAGGGATAAGATTTTTGGTAATGAAGTAAGGACCTAGCCAATTTGGTTTGAATTTTCCTTTGATTTCTTCTTTGGCATTGACACTGTGAAGGTTTTCTTTGAGAACAAGATCATTAACTTTGAATTATTTGGTGTGAACTCACTTGTTTTAGGATCATTTTAGAATTTGTTAGTAGATTATGAGGTATTCTACAACTTGAATACATGTATGGTCTAACTATTTGATCTGATGTAGATGCTTTTCATGATACTGGTCATTATTGAGAATACCATTAAGGGAGACATAAAGAGATGGATTTTCTAACTCTAATGATATAACTACTTACGTGCCATAAATGAGTGAGTAAGGAGTAGCTCCTATGGGCATACAGATACGTGTGTGATAGGCCCATAATGCTAAAACTAGTTGATTGTGACAATCATCACCAAATTTGGTTACTATTTTTCTCAAAATGTTGTTGATTGTTTTGTTAGTGGATTTTGCTTAACCATTTCCTTGTGGGTATTATGGAGTGGAGAATGTGTGTTTAATTTTGTATTTTGTACAAAAAAATTTGATAATTTTTTTCTTGAATGGTGTTCTATTATCATAAATGATGGTTGTAGGTAGGCCAAAGTGTGAAATAATATGAGTCATGATAAAACTATAAATGTCTTCACCTATGGTAGATTGAATTAGAATTGCTTCCACCCATTTGGTAAAGTATTTTATAGCTATGATTATGAACTTATGTCCATCAACAGATTTGGGGTTAATCTTTCCAATGAGATCAAATCCTCATAACATGAATGGTCATGAAGAGACTAAAGGTTATAATTGTTGTGACATTTCATGTTGTAGATTAGTATGTCATTTACATTTATTACATAGCTTTGCATATTGTAAACATTCATCTTTCATGGTAGGCCAGTAGTACCCTTGTCAGTGGAGTTTGTATGATATGGTTTTTCCACTGAAATGACCACCACACTCACTATCATGTATCTGAGCTAGAGAAATTTTGGCTTTTATTGAGGTTAAGCATCATAGTAAGTGTCCATCAAAGGATTGTTTGAAAAGGTCTCCACCAATGATTACATAATAGAGTGCTTGATTTTGTCACTTACATTTGTCATTTTAGGAGAAAGTGTTTGGTATAATAGATTTGTTGAGAAAGTTATAAATATCAAAGAAACATTTTGGGGTTACATATATTTGTGTAGTAGCTAAGCCAGATAGAGAGATTAAATCTATGTTGGATATTGATGGTGATTGTAATTATTTAATTACAAAAATTGCTTGATCATCATTAATGTCATTGGGAATTAGAGATACATCATTAGCCATTGCATTTTCATGTCTATTGTCTTTTTGAGGAATGCTCTCAATATAAAAATAATTGAATTATGATTATAGACAATGTACTATGTTGTGGTATGGGATAAGGTGTTCTTATTTTGTTTGATAAACATCATTGACTTGATTAACCATAAGTTAGGAATCACTAAAGGCTTGAATAAATTTGATTTGGAGGGATTGTGTAGTGAATAGTCCTTATATAAGTGATTCATATTATGTTATGTTGTTGGTGTAGGAGAAACTTAATCGGTATGCTATAGGAATTGTGTGACCAAAAAGATCGATAAAGATAATGTTATCCCCTACACCCGATGCACATAAAGAACCATCAAAGAACATCATCCAAGTATCTGAATCAGTAGAACATGTAGTGAAATCATCTTTGAATGTGTGACTTAAAGGGTTGGTATCTAATACTGGTGCTACTGCCAAATGGTCTATAATGATTTGGCCCTTATCAATTTTTGGAGGACTATTTTTAAGTCAAATTATATTAATAACATAACCCATTTTGCAATGCCATAAAGATGTGGTTTGGCTAGTATAAACTTTAAGGGGTCTACTTTCATGATAACTTGAGCCTCATTATTGACCATGTAATTTCATAATTTTTGTGTGGCAAAAACTAATGCTAGACATAATTTTTCTATTAAGGGAGTAATTTTTTTCATAATCAACCAAATTGTGAACTTCTCATTCAGTATTTTGATCATTGTGTTGTGCTAAGAGTGCTCCTAATACATGATATGTAGCTAAGATATAGATTTAGAAAGGCTTGTTTAGGATAGGTGGTACTAAAGTAGGTGGATTAAGGAGAAGGAACTATAAGGGGTCTACTTTTTTGATAACTTGAGTCTCATTATTGAACATGTAATGTCAAAGTTTTTATGTGGAAAAAACTAATGCTAGACATAATTTTTCTATTTGGGGAGTAATTTTTTTCATAATCAACCAATGTGTGACTAATGTAATAAATTGCTCATTCAATATTTTGATCATTGTGTTGTGATTAAAGTGCTCTTAATGCATGATCTATGGCTAAGATATAGAGTAGGAAAGGCTTGTCAGGGATAGGTGGTACTAAAATGGGTGGATTAAAGAGATATTGCTTGATTGTGTCAAAGTTGTCTTCTTAAGTTTGGTCCTAAATAAAATTTATATCTTTCTTTATCAATTGAGTAAATGATCAAGTTTTATCAGCAAGCTAAGCTATAAAATGGTACATTGCTTGGATCTTGCCTTGGAAATATTGGAGTTGTTTTAAGTTGGTGGGAGGTGGTTTATCAATAATTTCTTTGACTTTCTTAGGATCAACTTATAGGCCATACTAAGAGATAATGAAGCCTAAGAGTTTTCCTAACGTAACTTAAAACACACATTTCTTTGGGTTTAATTGAATGTTGTATTGCTTGAGTCATTTAAAAATCTTTTGTAAATCAATAGTGTGATGTTTTCATTGGTTGGATTTATCTAGTATATCATCAATGTAATCCTTGATAGTATGGTGAATCAAGTCATCAAAAATGTGCAGCATAGTATGTTGATATGTGGCTCTAACATTATTTAATCCAAAAGGCATGAGAATGTAACAAAATATACGCTAAGGTGTTGTAAAAGATGTTTTTTATTGATCTTCTTCAATAATTTTGATTTTATTATAACTTGGCAAAACCATCCATAAATGATAGCATTTTATATTCGACTATGGAATCTTCTATAATGTTGATATTTGGTAAGCAGAAATCATCTATAAGGCATGCTTTATTTAAATCTTGAGAATCATAACAACATCAAATTTTTCTATTAGGTTTTACTATGGGAATTATATTGGAAATCCATTCAAGATGTGCTACTAGGTGAATGAAACCAACATCTAAGAGACATTGGATTTCATCTTTGACTAAGAGATCCACCTTAGGAAGGATTTTGTAAATTTTTTGTTTAACTAGTTTAGTGTCAAGGTAGAAAGTAATTTGATGGACTGATATAGATATATCAATTCCTGGTATATCTGAATATGACCAAGCAAAGAGTTCTATAAAATTTGTTAAAGTTTGATGAATATCAGTATCCTCTTTCTTTCTTAGGGTAGCTGCTAATAAGACAATGTGGGGATCCTTATCTATTCCAAAATTGAAATTTATTTTTTCTTAATTAAGTGATTTGGAATGATCAAGTGTATATGGAGTTATAGGAATATTATCATCTAATTCAACTGGTATATCATCGGAGGAATCTATATTTTCTCCAAAAGTATGCATGGCCATTTGTGTGGTTTAGAAATCTATTTTTATGATAAAAATATGATAGGTCCTCATATGCTCCAAGAAATTGTAAGAGAGATTCATTGTTACATAATTCATCTAATGTAAACATATCAGGTGAAGATGTGTTATCAATAAGATAAGGGTAAACTAATGATAATGTAGAATCATGATTAACTGTATTTCTGATATATGCAATGGGTGGATAAAATTTTATGTGTTTTGAAAGGGTGGGAGAGTTTTTATCATGATTAAGGCTAAACTGGTATTTGAGCCCTTGCATTTAATGTTATGTGGATGCCTCGATAAGATTGACTATTCCTTGTTCATGCTTTCCAAGTCATTTACCCTGATAGCCCATCTTATTAAGATATTTAAGTATAAAAGGTGAAGTGAATTATTAATCTGGTGCTGGTGTTATGACATAATTTGGAATTGTCTAATTTTGTGTATGGACTAAGGGTGTATTGTGAGTGATGACTTGTGTAGGTATATTACCTAGATTAAATTATGGGATATAATTCTTTGGAAATTTAGTAACTTGACCATATTTAAAATATTCATTATCTTTTTGGCATGTGTATATGTAACCATTGTGACTAAATTTTAGATAAGCATGGAGTGTGGAAGGCACTGCATACATATGATGAATCCAAGACCTACCAAGTAATATATTATAATTAAGGTTCTTTGGCATGAATTGGTAGGTTGTTGGTAGTGTCTTAGGCTCTAAGGTAAGATTAAGTGTTATTTAACCTATTACTTTTTGTGGAATGTTATCGAAACCTCTGATGTTCATATTGAAATGGTCTAGATCTTGAGGTTGTATGTTAAGATGTTTAAGAAAGGATATGTTAAAAATGTTAAGTCTGAAACTGTTATCAACTAACACTCTTTTGACTCCCACATCATTAACTATAAATTGAATATACAAAGGTAGATGTTGTTTAATGATGTGTTGTATGGGTAAATCCTCTTTTTCAAAAGAGATATGCTCTTCAAACCATTGCATTGTGTTGAGGATAGATGTAACATAGGTTGGTTTAGTTGAAACAAGAATTATATTATTATGAAGGGTTAATACAATACATCTTTGTAAATATCCAATCATTTAAGGAGCTCAAGAACATAAAATATATCTAAATGAGTGCTAGATTGAGTGGTAAGGCTATAGTTCTAGGTGTAATCAACCTACCTATATTCATAAATGTGGGTGATAGCATGGACCACTTGATCTAATATAGGCATAAAGCTCATAGTAGATACATGATAAGAGATATATGTACCAAATTCAAAATGAGAAGGGATAAATTCAATCGCTAGTGTTTATTTGTGTCTAGTAGTGATAGGAAGATACTTAAAAGTTGCTAATGAGTTATATACATATTGGTAGAAAGCATGAATATGAGGTGAAATTCATAAATTTTGACTTGTGATTTGTGCAATAATATGTTTATAAGGACCATTCCTTAATGACCAAGGGATAAAGAATATGAACTTTTGCATAAAGGCATATATATATATTTTTGATATGCAACAAGACATTTTGAAAGCATTTGGCTAGATAAATTTAAACAATTTTCCATATGAGGAATAGGGAGTAAAAGATAGAGAACATGAAATTTTTCATAAAGGCATATAAACTTTTGATATGCATCATGGCATTTTGAAAGCATTTAGCAAGATAAATTTGAACAATTTTCCATATGATGAATAGAGACCAAAGGATAGAGAACATGAATTTTTGTATAAAGGCATATAAACTTTGAATATGCAACATGACATTTCGAATGCATTTAGCAAGATAAATTTTTAAAAAATTACATATGAGTGAAAGAGAATACGGAAAATTAATTTTGGAATCTTATGCATGTTTGACAATGAATTTTGTAATATCATCCCATATAATGAAACATAAACATTAAAATGCAAAGGATGAATTTTTTTACTGACATATGATAGACCTCATCATTCATGTACATCATAAGGCCTATTATTGTTTCCTTATTATTTACAAGAAATGTAGGAAAAGTTTTTAAATAAATGAGCATCATTTTTCATATTTGGTTATGGATGTAAGTCGATACCTCAAGAAGCCAAGTAGTAGCTAATATATGCAACTAGGGATTGTGAATGAATTTTTGTTTAAAATTAGTATGGTAATAAAAAATTAAAATTTGATATGAATTTATGGAAAAAAATTATAATTTTTCTTGAAACATTTAGGAAAAATCATAAAATATTTCTAAAAATAGCAATATATGTTTCCTAGTGTTTGGAATGTGTTTGTATGCAAAAAGGACCTAGTATGTGAAAAATAGGGTTTTAATAAAATATATGATATTTTTCCAATTAATTTTTTTATTTTTTATTTTTAAATATATTAAAAATTAATAAATTTTGGAAAAAATTATAAATAATTTACTCTAAGGTTTCTAGAGTTTTTGTGTAAAAATTTGAAGTAAGTCGGGTTCACCAAATGTTTGGTTGTTTTTCAAAATAATGGAGTTTTATTCCTAACTAATAAATAGGTCTAGAGTAAAGTAAATAAATAAATAATGTGCAATAGTTAAGCCACTAATTTATGTAAATAGATTATATTTTTGTCTTTTCTAAAAATAGTAATAAATAAGAGAAGCTATGACTTAGCTTATTCTGAGTTGTCCAGTCTGAGATAGGGTTTGAGAATTTAGGTACAAGGCTGGGATAGTGTCAAAAATAGGTTCCTAAAATTCATTTTCTGATTGGATAGGAGCATAAAAATTGTAACACCCTATTTTTTGGTGTTTTAGTCCTTTTTCAATGCTATTGTCCATGTGATCTAAGCTTTCTAGGTTTTGCTTGATAGGTTTGTGTTACCCTGTCAGTGAAATATTAAAGCCCAAAATACTTTAGAGATCATTGTGTATCTATTTTAATATTCAAAATCCCTAAGATATATTTGTGCTTGAACTTGAAAATAAAATTTTGGAAAGAGAGAGAAGGGTTTAGTGTGTAAAGGATATGCTAGATGCACTCCACACCCCATGTGTGGGCATGTTACCTACATACCAATACTCTAAAGAGGGATCAAGATAATGTAGTTCTCTCATTGAAGTGCTTGGTGTAATTATGTATGAAAATGCAACTAGATGCAAAATTGGTTGTACTTTTAGATGGCTAGGTACTAGTGTAAGGGTTTGAATAAGCTTGGAATAATATTGGAAGGTTGTATGTAGAGAATAGGGAAAATTTCTTGAGTGTACTTGATTATATTATTTATTCTCTCTTATAAATGAGTGGTGATCCTTATAAAAAAAACTTTGAATGGCCTTTTATAGGGATCATAATGATCATGGGTTAAATGAATTCCCATTAGGCTGACATTAATTAAGATAAGGATTTAAGAAAATATGACTGTTTGAACAAAATTTACACTTAGACAACAGCACCAAAAATAGGACACCCTGGGTTTTAGCACTCTTATCCAAGTTAGGTGTCTTTTTTTAGTGGGAATGAGACTTGGGGGGATGGATCTAGGCCTAAAAAATCTACCTAGGTCTATAAGGGTTAAATTTGGAAGGTTGTGGATGACTAGGAATTGGTGAAAGAAAAGCTTATGAGGGTTGTGCAAGCAAGTAGCAGGACCTATGGATTGGGTGTCATTAGCCACACTCAAGTAACCAAATTTTTCATTTTACATTACTACAATTTGTACACATATGCATGCATGTCTGTGTATACACACACATTATGTTGTGATAGTATTAATGATGATTTTTAATAGTGAGATTGTATGTTTAGTTTTGAAGTATGAGGGTTTCACTTGGAATTCATATTTTTTTTAAAATATTTATTTGTAATATATTTATTTGGAATGGAACTACGTGAAAAATATATATTTACTAAATTATAGTGAAAGCCACAAAGGCTATTTAAATCTTATCTATTTTTAGTAAATGAGTTTTATTTATTTTATTTTGAATATTTTATTTGGATTCATTATTGTTGTGATAACATAATATGTGGGTTTATCTTATAAACATACTTGAGTTTGATGTTGATATTTATTGTTATTCATACTTGTGACCTTTGGTGCAACAATAACTTGCTACTTGGTTTTATATTTGAAAAAATGTATAGATTATGAGGTTAAGAAAATCAACTATTATTTTTTTATAGATTTCAAAATGTATTTTGATGAATAATATACATTTTTTAGATTGATTTATTGATATATTTTTTTATGATTCCAAAGTAATTATTTTTTGTAGTTGTGTCTTAAAATGAGATATCTATTTAATATATGACAATGCACATGGCATATCCTTAAATACTGAGCCATATTTTTTTTGCTATAACTAGGTCTTTGTGATAATAAACCACTGACAATAAGAATCTCATCAAATATATTATTATGCATACTTATCCAAGTTATGTTAGGATTTACCCCTTGGATGTTATATGGGTGTGGAATTATAACTAGCTATAAATCTTGGAGTACTAACTCATTGATTTGGAATTAGTATAGTAGTGTTTATATAGTCCCAAATCTTTTTCCATAATGGAGATAAATGTTTTTACTTGATTATAGAGAGTAAAGTTACCCTTACTAATGAAAGGATCATATATTTTCACTAAAATACGTGCCTTATTCTCTAAGGAATACCAAGTGAAATCTTAGAGTTACATACCTCTCATTAGAGGGATTATATATAGTTAGGACAGATTTCAAGGAAGACCATATGGTTGAGTTAATTCATATTAATATAAGTGGTAAACCATAACTATATGACCAAGGTGAATAAAATATGTATTATATGTATCCAATAGGTCAAATGGACCATTACATGCAATCAACAATTTCAATACCCATTAACTAATTATGTTAGGTCTTTTAGGGGTTTTCAACAAGGTAAAAACCCATTTTTAGTACAAGCAGGAATATTTCACTATCTTGATGGACTAGTAAAAAATTGTCATTTAATGTGGATAGTTCTCAAGCATCCCATGAATAATACTAGATGTCTCACTTTTAGGAATAGGGTTAATAAGGTGTAAGGATAGAAAAAATGTTCTAGGATTAGAAATTTATTAAAACATTTCTCCTAAGACCTGATACATTTACAAACATCTCACATGGAAGACCATCTAATAATTCAATAATATTTTGTTACTTTTTACTAATAATTCAATTTATAAATTCACTTGTAGTTCTTTGTTATGCACTAGAAATTTTGATGTGTTACATTCAACCTTGAGTATGCTATGTGCACCATTTTCATGTTCCAAATGATCATAATACCACTCAAGTATAATTAAGAAAAAATTATTAGAATCTTCAAAATATTAAACCACACCCAAAATTTTGAAACATGCATTTGTAAAACCTATCAATCAGGCTAGATGCCAATCATCCTAGAATGTTGAATTCAAAGAGTTATAATCATAGAGGTACAATATGATTCATATATAGGATAATTTGAGGTCCAAATGTAACCACAAATTTGGATGGTTTTATCCTTAGGTATAATAGTATCATATATTTTTAGGTTAGGTGTATATTTTTCTTGGGTTATGACATGTTAACAATTACTTACTAGAATGACACAAAACTTTCCCCAAATATCTGATTATATCAACATACAATCCTTTTTCTAGAACACTAATATAGAACATAAGGTTCCTATGATAATATTCAATGGAATCATAATTTCATCCTCAATATTTATTTAGGTTGCCGTGCTAATATGTACATCCCTATTATCCCACTCATACCCTATCAATGTTATTATCAATAATAATTATTGTGTATTTCCATCCAAATAAAATTATTATGGTAATAATGGTGCAAACATTGAACATCCTCACTTATATTGGTTAGTAATTTATCTTAACAACTCCTAGGTCACTAACTAAGACCTGATTCATGTTTGTATTACATAAACAAACCCTTAGAACTTTTTTAAAGATAACTTCAAACCAATAATTTTATTAACACAACTAATTTTAGACTTGGGAAAATAACTAGGGTTCAAAGTACATGTCTCTATATTGAATTTTTAATAAAATCACCATGAAATATCATTACCCTTTAGGCACTACCATTTAATTCATGTATAGATAAGAGTTTTTCAATATTCATTATTATTGGTGAAAATTAATGTAGACACTTAAAATTAAACAATTCATGTTGATTTTAACTATCATTGCCTCATATTTTAGTCATGATAACAAACCCTATGTAAGGCCCCATTTTGCATAATGATCATCTTTGGGAAAGATGACTGTGGAAATATAAATCATATGTTTTGATTATTGAATTTTGTTGTTAATTCATGTCCAGATGAGATGTGCAAGGATTTAAGAAGGCTTTTCATGTATTGGGAACCATGGGAAAGACCTATTATCAATCACGTTTTTATTGTTCACATATGAAAGTATGATGTTATACTTATGTCTCCTTATGAAAATTGATTATGTCTATGTGATATATTGACTTAACTCATTTTTGAATTATTAATCCTAAGTTGATAAATTAAAAATTATTTGTGTATTAAAATACATGAAATCACATATGTGAATGTGATACTCCATGAATATTTGACTATGGAAAATTGATTAAAACTGACTTATTTGATTAAATTACATAGCTTTGGATATTAGGTTGGAGGAAAATTATGTGTGCATTGAGTGTGTAGGAATAGTAAAAGGTCCATTGAAGGAAAAAGATTGTGCTAAGCATGGTTTTATCACTATTCAATATCTTAACCTTTCTTAGATCATTGCTAAATTAATAAGATGCCTAGTCTATCACCCTTGTTGACTTAGCTTATGTTTTAGGCATCTATCCTTTAATCTTGGTAGGGGAAACTTATTGTGACCTAGCCATAAGAGCTTGCAACAAACATCTAAATTATCTAGTGGACAACTAAGAGTTCTTCCATTAAATTCCTTATACTAAAATATAATGGGATTCAAGGTGAGATAACCCTAGAAGAAACCACATAAGTCTACAAAAACCACCATGCACCTTAAACTAAATATTGGAAAGAACATCCCCTTAATGAGGCATGGTCTATTGAGCGACTGGTGGTTGGATTTCTTGAGATGTCTTTGTTAAGCATGAGATATAATGAGAGGGGGGGTGAATCAGTATATCATATATCTTATAAAATTTTTACTTAATCAAACTCCACTTAAACATACATTCAAGATATGAAATAAAACTAAAATAATAACATACACCACATAAGAGAGAGAGAGAGACATTAGATTTTTACATGGAAATCAAATGTATGAAAAACCATGGAGAATAATATCAAGTATAATAATGAGAACCAACTCAAATTACAAATTTTTCAAGCACCAACTTATACAACGACTAACCCCTTTGTCGACAACCAACCCATAGGAGCACCAACCCATCTTATGTAAAACACAACTATCTCTCAATTTTGATTTCTTAAAACATGATAGAACTCTACTATATCTCTTTCTATTCTATCCTCTTTTCTTAAAATAAAACAATTAAAAACTATGCACTCTTGCATATTTATAAATTTCTTCTCAAGCCTCCTTTTATAGCTTTCCAAATGACCTTTGGCATTCACCCTTTGTGACCCTTCACTCCTCATATAAAATGGTGCCACCATTTCATGACCCTTCAAATCCTTTCATTTAAAAAGTCACATGGTGACCCTTTATGAGAAAATGCATCCTTTCCCATTTTGTCTTTATCTTGGTGACTTTTTGAATTCCTCAAAGTGACCATTCATGAGAAAATATGTCATTCCTCTTTTGTCTTCACTTGGTGACTCTTTGAATTCCTCAAGATGACCCTTCATGGGAAAATGCATCCTTTCTATCTTTTATGTTTACGTCATGACTCTTTGAATTCTTCATGGACCCTTTTTTTGACTTTATGCAACCAAAAATATATTCGTTAATATTAAATAAATATCAACACACTTTAGCCAAAATATGAACATTAAAAACACATTTAGACATTAAATACTATGGGGCCTTTGTCACCAATAATGTTAGACCTTTGACATCAATGACAATATTTTCACAAATCTCTCCCTTTATCATTGATGGCAACCTCAAACTAAAACAACCACATCTTGAAACTTGTACTATGCATGCCAACCTACACATATTGCCAAACTAAAAAACATACAGTAACTGCTCCTTACTATAACATCATGTACCTATTATTGTACATATTCTCTTACATCTCCCCATTTGACATCAATGGCAAAGGACCTATCTTAGAGCTAAAACTTAGCTCCCCCTCAACTCATGTTGATCCTCAATAGAAAGAAGTAAAAGAAATTACTCCCAACTTATCTTGAAGATATTTAAATGTGTCCTTTAGTAGTGCCTTTGTGAAAATATCTACAATCTATTCTATAGTACTAATATAATCCAAATTAACTTGTTGATCTACAACTTACTCTCTCAAGAAGTGATATCTAATAGGAAAATGTTTTGTTCTTGAATGCATCACTAGATTCTTAGAAATATTGATAGCACTTGAGTTGTCAAAAAAAATAGAAATGGATTCATCATATTTTAACTTGATGTCTTCTAATGTTTGCTTAATCTAAAGCACTTGAGTAGAATACAACACCATTTCAATATATTTTTCTTCAACTTTATAAAGTGATACTGAGTTCTACTTCTTACTTAGCCATGATACTAAGCTATCACCGAGGAAGAAAGCTCCTCCACTTGTATTCTTTCTATCATCTAAACAACTTTCCCAATCTAAATCTATATAATAAACCAAAGTGAAATCTCTACCTGTGGGATACCAAAATCCATTATCCAATGTGTCCTTGACATATCTAAATATACTTTTCACCAATTGAACATGAATCTCTTTTGATTTTGACTGATATCTCATAACCATACCTACTACATGCATGATGCTGGCCTTAATGATATTAAATATAAAAGACTACCAATCATAGATCTATACAAATATTGATCTATAATAAATGAATCTTCATCCTTATTAACCTTATTCCCTATACCCATTGGTGTGCCAACTAGTGCACAATCCTCAAAACCAAAAATTTTCAACATCTCCTTGACATATTTACTTTGAGATATGAAAATTCCTTTATTTGACTGAAATATTTGCAACCCTAATAAAAATGAAAACTCTCCAAGTATAGACATCTCAGATTATTTTTTCATATTATCATTAAATTCTTTTGTCATTTTTTCAATGTTACCTCCAAATATTATGTAATCAACATATACTAAAACAATCAATTGATGCTCATCTTATATTTTGATGTAGAGATTATTGTCATCAAAACCTCTCTTAAAACCTTGATCCTATAGGTACTTATCAAGCCTTGCATACCAAGCTCTGGGAGCTTGTTTCAGTCCATACATTGCTTTCTTTAATTTGCATACATGGAAAATATCATTTGAGAGAATAAAACCCTCAGGCTACTCAATGTAGACCTCCTCTTCTATATTCCCATTTAGGAAAGTAAAATTCGCATCCATCTAAAACACTTTGAAATTATTAAACACTGCATATGCAAGAAACATTCTAATAGCCTCTATCCTTGCTATTTGTGCAAAATTTTATTCAAAATCTATACCCTCAATCTGCGTATATCCTTTACATACTAACCTTGATTTATTCATGGTAACTTCACCATCTTCATTTAACTTATTTTTGTATACCCATTTTGTTCATATAACATTTTGATCTTTTGGTCTAGGCACTAATTCCAAAATATCAATATTTTATATCTAATTTAATTCTTCATCCATTACCTTAACCCAATGCTCATCATGTCTAGATTTTGAAAAAGTTCTAGGCTAAATTTTGGATAACAAAGAAAAATTAACTTGCTCAGATTCACTTACCATCATTCTTCTAGTGTGAACTCCTTCATTTATGTTCCCAATGATGTCACTTTCATTGTGATTTATTTGGACATATTTGGATGATGTTTTTGTGTCATTTTTCTTATTCTTCTCATCTTCATCTGATTCTTCAAAATATTCTTATTCAATAATTTTAAGAGTGTCTATCAGATCACTGGCTCTTTGTGCTACATCTTCATCTATCCTAACACTTGCACTTTCAACTATTTTTTTGGTTCTTTTGTTATAACATTTATAATCTTTAATTTTACAAGAATATCTAAGAAATATACCTTCATCTATTTTAGATTCAAACTTACCCAAAATTTTATCAGTTTTCTTTAAGAATCATCTACTACCAAAAACTCTAAAATAATCAATAGTAGCTGGTTTGTCTTTCCATAACTCATAGGGATTCTTGTCACTATTGACTCTTAAAAACACCCTATGGATATGTACTATTGTTCCTATTGTCTCTCTCTAATATTTATCTATTATTTTGGATTCATTTAGTAGTAACCTTACCATTTCTTGAACTATTCTATTTTTTCCTTAACTACTCCATTTTGCTATGGAGTTCTAGTGTTGAATAATTTCTCTTTATCCCATGTTTTTCACAATACTCAATAAACTAATTTGACATGAATTTTCCTCCTCAATTTTATCTCAAGAACTTAATCTTAAAACCATTTTCATTCTCAACTAAAGACTTGAATGCTTTGAAGTGGTTGAAATCTTATAATTTTTTCTTCAAAAACATCACCCAAGTCATATGTGTAAAATAATCAATAATCAACATGAAGTTTTTCTCACATTGAGTACTTTGAGTTTTAGTAGATCCATACATATTAGTGTGAACAAGCTCTAACATCTGAGTGGTCAAGTATTCTTTTGTCTTGAACCATCTTCTAACTTGCTTCCCATGCTGACATGGTTCACAAAGCATGTTGGAGGGCTTTGTAATCTTTGGAGAATCTCTAACTAATTGCTTCTTACTGATGTTGACAAGATTATCAACATTTATATGTCCCATCCTCATGTTCCATAGCCAACTTTCTTTAACTTGACTCAAACAACATCTTTGACCTTTGATATCTAATTACATATATAAATTGTTTCCTATCCTCTAAGCATCTGCAATCAACACATCTGAATCTTTTCTCCTAATTTCACAACCTTGTACATAAAAATTTAGTGTGTGTACCTAATAACACATTTTAATTACACTCAATAGATTATGATTAAGACATTCTACATAAATAACATTTTTACTCTTAGTTCTACCATTATCCAAGCTTAAAGTACCTTTTTCAGCTATTCTATTGTCTCTAAATTTCACTATTCCACCATTGATCTTATTTAGAGTTATGAACTTTATCTTGTCTCTTTTCATGTGCCTCAAACATATATTTTCAATGAACCATGTATTTTATTCATTTATTTCATGCAAAACTATTTGGATTAATGTAGACTTTTCAAGTTGTTTATTCTCCCATGAACCTGTCTAAACTTTCTTCTTGATGAATGGAACCTTGAAAGTTTTTTCCTTCTTGACTGACTCAAACATGCTTCTACAATGCTAGGCTATGTGTCTAAAATTATTTCACTTGTAACATATTATGGCCTCTTCATCAAAGCTTGATAGAGGAGCAAAAGAGTTGTGGCTTCTGCATGAGTTTCTTTCTCCTTATTTCTGAAATTGTTAGCTCTTTTTCAACATTATATTTTATTATGACCATAACCATTACAATAAAACCAATAATCATGAAAATATAACCTATTTTGATTTGTGTATCTTTGACCTGATTGTATTTTTTAGCTCTATTCCTTCCATCTTTATTTGTTTGAGTTATTCTCTACATTCTTAACTTCTTCCCTTTTTATTTCCTCTTTTGTAAGAGCTTCAACATAGCTCTTTTTATTTTCAAATCTAATACCTATCTTATCTGATATTTATTTTTGACTTTATAATATCTTATTCAACATATTAGTTCTATTCTCAAATTTTGAATCATTGACTGCTTTATTTACTTTCTCGATATCTTCTTTTAAAGAGGCAATTTCAAAAACATACCTTTCACATTCTTCACTTAATTTTTGTAATTGAGATGTTAGATATTCTTCAATATTTTTGGCTTATTCAATGTGTTCTTGTATATCTTCAATTAATTCCTTTGAATTTTCATTTTTATTGATCTAGAGCTTTAATCTTCAGTTCTTCAAACTTTCAAACTACCTTCTAAAACTCTAGAGCTTAACTTGTTGAACCTTTCTATCACCTTTGTAAATATTCTTAATCGTTACCCAAGTCTCATGATCATATTTGAATTGCATAAATTTAATAAATTCTAATTCACATAAACCACATAAAATATCATTTAAATCTTTATCACTATTTTTGCTTGCCTTCTTTTCCATAGGAGTAATTACAAGTGTTTGTGGATCTTCATATTCCTCCATCACTACTTACCAAATGTTGAATCAAAGGGAAATAAGGTAAGTCCTCATCTTTATTCTCTAAAATGAATAATTTTTCCCATCAAATAAAGGTTCCTTTCTTTTTATAAAAACCTTCATGTGATCCATCCATCGTGCTTTCCCTGATCTAACTTCAAGTTGTTAAACTCTTTCTAAAAGAACCTACTCTGATACCAATTCTTAAGCATGGGATATACTAAGAGGAGGGGGTATGAATCAAACTCCACTTAGCCATAAATTCAAGATATGTAATAAAACTGAAATAATAAAATGCACCACACAAGAGAGAGAGACACCAAATTTTTACATGGAAACCCAATGTGGGAAAAACCATAGAGAACAATCTTAAGTATAATAAAGAGCATCAAATCAAATAATAAAGTTTATAAGCACCAAATTTTAGGAGCACCAACACCTTTTTCGAGCACCAACACAACAAATATTTGTGAGCACCAACCCACAAGAGCACCAACCCCTCTTATGTAAAACACAACTATCTCTCAATGTTGCTTTCTCAACAAATGATATAAATATACTATACTTATTTCTATTCTCTCCTCTTTTCTTAAAATAAAACAATTACAAACCATGCACTCTTGCATATTTACAAATGGCTTCCTAAGCCTCCTTTTATAGATTTCTAAATGATCTTTGGCATTCACCCTTTGTGACCCTTCACTCTTCATAGAAAATGGTGATGCATTTGCATGACCCTTCAAATCCTTTCATTTAAAAGTCACATGGTGATCCTTCATGATAAAATGTGTCCTTTCCCATTTTGTCTTTATCTTGGTGAATTTTTGAATTCCTCAAAGTGACCCTTCATGATAAAATGCACCCTTCCTCTTTTGTCTTCACTTGGTGACCCTTCATGGGAAAATGTGTCTTTTTCCTCTTTTGTCTTTACCTCATGACTCTTTGACTTTTTCATGGGCCCTTTTTGAATTTATGCAACCAAAAATATATTCATTAATATTAAATAAATATCAACACACTTTAGTCAATATATGAACATTAAAAACACCTTTAGACATTAAATGCTATGGAGCCTTTGTCACTAGTAATGTTAGACCTTTGACATCAATGAAAATATTTCCAACAATATTTATATAGAATTTGAGTTCCCTTAGTTCAGGACTTTTTTCTTAACTTTCACCAATTTTTGGAAAAATAGGTTAGACATAGCAAGTTAAAGACAAGATTCAAAAGATAAGAGGAATTAGTTAAATACTTTGAACATAAATGTTTGGAGGATAGTGCCTAGGTGATCTTGGAGTCAATAGGTGGGTGATCTATTTGACTTATTTTTCATTTGCTCTCTTGTAATGAAATTATTTTATGTTTTTATTGATTTTTTATTCTAAGAGAATAATACCACATGGTTTATTCTACCTATTTTATTATTTTTCCATGGTTGAGAATTGGCTAACATGTTGTGCTTATCCTTTGAGGACTTTGGAGAGGATTGTGCCTCCTTATTTGCATGAAGTGTTTTGATCTTATGCATGTTTTGATATGTTATTATGACATTATGTGACGGTGGTTTGGGAGGAGAATATTCATGATGGTAGCATATTAAATTCCTCTTCTGCTAGACACAATGAAAGGTTGTTTGATCCTCCCATGACTGTTATGATGGTAACATCTACAGTCCTTTTATGTAGGGCATAATGTTATGTTTTTCAACTCTCCCATGAGCATTGTAAGTAATAAATAGAGTGATATAATCTTATTGTTATTTCATGAATTTATGAATACTCTATTATGTTTTAATAACTTGTATACATATACTATATTATTGAATGATTTTCTTCACTTAAATGATCATTGGAATGTTTGTTTTTTATTGTTGAGATTATAATATCTTTAGGTAAGAATAGGGAATTAGGATTGTAGGTGTTTCATGGTATTCCATTATGTCATATACTTTTACTTAGAGTCCCATAATTTCCCTTTCCAAGTGATATAAACATGATCAAAACTAGGAGTTTCATGCTTGGGGGTGTCTAGAGCAGAAGCTTAATGATTAGAAAAGGTTGGGTGGTGAGCCTTCCTTATTATGGCCAGCAAGTACTTGGAAGTAGATGTGGATCACCACTAAAGTTTTCTTAGTCCTTATACTTTAGATCAGATCAAGAGATTTATATTTACCTTATATAAATAAGATCATGAATATGATGTAACATTAATGTTGTAAGCAGTCAGTCTACTTGTAATATTATTAAAAAGGAATAGATCTTGGACACCATTTCAAACATGGATAATGAATTTTGTTTTACTTATTAATTCCTCAAACTAAATATGATATTTTTTTTTAATAAGTTATATATCATAGGATATTTTAAAGTGTTCTATATGTATCAAAAAAAATTAGCCTATGAGGCTATTTCTAATAAAGTTGGTAGCTTGATTTAATGGCTTAAATCTTGGTCATGGGTAAACTTGTTAAGATTTAAGCGTCTCTATTTATCTAAATGAAAGGAATTTAGATAGAATATATATGTAGTTATTGGGAATAATAATATAGCTAATTCAATGAACTAACCAAATGGTGTATTCTAGTTATGATCAACTTTATGTAAACCCTTGAAATGAAGTCTTCATGAAAAGGAAATATCTTTTTTGCCTTATGATATTTTTATAAAAGTGATGGGTTAGTTGAATTTAATTCTAGTTGATGAATGCAATTCCTTAGTTACATACTTGTTTCCCCTTGAAATTATCATGGTTAATTTAATGGTATTGAACTTGAGCAAAGCTAGAGTTGAACATAGTTATTCGATCCTAGATTATTATTTGGAAATAATGATTAAGTTTAATAGTAAAATATTATTAAGATGTCAAGAATTAAATGGATGTTATTAAAATAATAATTAGGCCTTGAAAAGGAGTGAATGCTTGTTTAGCATTTCCTTCATCTAGAACATTTGATAAAGTTGAAGAAGTTTTCTAGATTGATCTTTTGTATTAATCTAGGCTATGATCTTAGCTTGGTTAAAAGATTCTTCACTTAGATTATTAGTACCTAACTTTCCAACCTATGGTTATTGCTTAAGACCATATGTTTCTTTTCCTCACTAGGGAAAAAGGACTAAATATTTTGTAAAAGACTTAGTGTAAATTTTCTAATATTTCAACCTTATATTCTTTGGCAAATGAGTTTGTCAAAAGTTTTGCAAGTAGATGATTAGTCTAAATGTTTATGTGAAAACAAAAGTTTTGAAGCTTTAATGCATCAATGAAGCCTTTAATACTTCAAAGAAATTGTTATAAATTTTTTAGATCAATTGTCATGAGTAAAAGTGTTGAAGGCATCACATTTTGATTAAGTCTTTAGGTCTTCAAGAGTTTTATGTCAATTTGTTAAAACAAATTTTGTGAATAAAAGTTTTGAATATTACTTGTTAGGCCCCTAACCCATTAAGTAAAGGATTCACACCAACATGATATCCACCTAGGCATAAAGGGATCATTTTTTTGAGTGGTTATCCTTTTGGGATTTTTGTATCTAGATAGAGGTTTTAGTGCATATATTGTGCTAGCTAGAAGGTGGCTAACTATCACTTGGATCTTTAGGACTTCATCAAAGATTTGGAAAAAAATGGTAGGTAAAGCATGAAGTTCATAGAGTCATGGAGTTGGGGATTATGATGATTAACTTTTATCTCAACACTCAGCATGAAACTTTCACCATAGTGAAGATGCTCTTGAAGGCTATTTAAGGAGCTTGATCTAGAAGAGCCAAAGAGATAAAAAAATGGTAATGGAGATCTAGAAAAATAAAATATTTGTAGACATTAATTTGGTGGCTATTAGGCTTAGGAATAGTATAGTGATCCACTTTTAAGTGCCTAAACTCATCTATGAGCCTTTGGGTTGTTAAGTAGTATGAAATGAACATATACTATGTTATGAACTTTATACTCTGTTATGAATTTTGATTAATGATGAAAACTATTGCATTAAATATAATGTGTCTAGTTTATGTATATTTTTGTATTTCTAATGGAATGTCTATAGTTGTAATGTTACACTTCCAATACATTTATGTTAATAAATATTCATGCATATTATTGGTTCACATCTTTAATGGATTCCTTATTAACTTCTATGATGGCAGCATCATTTTGTATAGAGAATGAATATAGGTTATGCACCAAGTATTCTTATCCTTGTTAAGATTGCATGTCTAGTATGATTAGTTTCAGTGAAATTAGCTTTGTGACCTCTTAAGTGTATATATGACACTAGGATTAGTCCACCATAGACTTGTGCCTATGGATCTACCTAAATCTTTCTTTGAACTAATTAAGTCCCCTAAAAGTGAAGTCTCATGCCATGACACAACTAATCTAAGTGGGCCTTGATTTCCTCCTAGCTATGCTTCTTGTGAGCACATAAGTCTTTTCCTTATGTGGATTGATGCCAACACAACCAATTTTTTTAAAGTTTAGCACAAAGGGAGTATCTCGTGCTTGTGCCTAGTCAAAGTAAAATAATAACTAACTAGAAGATTTTGAATACAATATTTTAATTTTGATGTTGGGATCCATGTTGAATTTTATTGTTGTGATGGTGTGATATAATGATGTACTGACTTTCTCTAAAAATCATCAAGTGTTGGCTACAATAGGTGGAAGATGTATTTGCATTGAAGCATCCAACTTATAATAGACAAAATCCAAGAAGATGGGTTTTGGATAACTTATATGATACTTTGTATGAGGTATTTTATATGAGTTACTTGAGCATGTGTACCAATGGTTAGATGCATATTCAACCCATATAAGAAGCTATAGATGATACTATGAGCAGACAAAGGAGCACCTAGAGAGGCTTGAGACCCTAGATGTAACTTAGACTAGATTAGTGGATAAATGGTGGCAAGGATCCCTAAATAGATATGTATTTGAGTTCACAGTCTCAACATACTCATGCCCTAAGGAATCAAAGTATCAATTTTTGTGTGACCCTATAGGCACATTTATGAAGGATTTCAATGTAGAACTCAAAAGGCTAATGGTGTATTATGGTTTTGAAGCTTTGGGGATGGAAGGCTAAAGTACTTTTGTGTATGAGTTATACAAAGAGGGAGAAGGGGATGTGTAGGTAAGTCATAATGTAATGGGATGAGAAAATTGATACCCAAGAGCTTATAATATAGACATATAATAATATATGGCACCAATTGATGGAAGATCTAGAATCTGGAAGTGCCCAGAGAACCCATAGCAAGTGAGAAAGTCAAGGGTAAGGATCTCTTGAAATATAGTAGCATGAGAATGAAAGATATAATAAAGTGATTAATCAAGCTCAACACTTGAAAAGTATGGAATTCATTGGGTTCCTAAAAAATTTGGTGACTACAGATATGCTTGACTCGCCTACCCCCTTTGAACCTACAGTGCATGCTCACACATTAGATCCCCCGTTTCCAGAAAGTATATAAGTAATTATTGTCTCCACTTACGACTCAAATCTTAGACATTTTATAGACTTGGATTTCAATTTTTTATTAAATATATTATTCCATATAATAAAATGAGCATAACTACCTATAGACCATTACATACTAGCTCACCACAACATATCTTGAGTTTGAGCATACTAACTCAATCAACATCATTAATGAAAGGAGGTAAATAGCCTAAAATAAGTGTTTTGGTACCAAAAAAAAGTATTACAACACCAACAACATCAAATACACCAATAATAATGATGGGGCCAGTTTCTAACCATGTGACTAGAGGCATTAGAGTACAACCACCAAGACAAGCACTAGGGGGATAAGTGCCTCAAGTACCAAATACCACCCCAAAATAAATCTAATATGAAATGGCTATACACTTTCTAGAGTATTGTGATGTGGATAATTTTTCATAACATGTATTGAAGTGTGAACTATAGTGGCACATGTAAGGCATAAACTTGTTATATCATAAGGCTACTCAATTTGTGACCACTCTACTTGATTGCACCCACATCTACTATAGAAAATTTGATCCTAAATAGGCCATGGTTGACTATGATACCCTAAATAATGCATTAATAAAGGAATTTTACATTATATAATTTGAACAATAGAGCATCACCATGCTAAAATAAATTACCCAAGGATTCTCAAAGAGTATGTGCCTATATGATACAGGGTTCAAAACACTCCTATAAAAGCTACCATTTTATATTCACCCTTCCTATCATGTTTAGTGGTTTATTATGTGGTTATTGATTCCATTCCAAAGAGTGATTTTCATGAATACTTTTACCAACCCTCAAGAATCACTTGAAGTTGTGTTCAGATCAAAGGCAGTTAAAAGTGCAGACATAGGCCTTAGCGCATTTATGTATGCACAAATTTCATCTATGGCCTCCTAGCTCCAAAATTTTACCACTATATCTTTACATGATGATAAAAGTGGACTATGGTACACCAAATTCAAATTAAAATTCCATAATATAACTAACTACCCATAGAGTAATGTGTGCACTCTACTTCTAAACTACAAAGTATGTCAAGAGGCACATGACATTTGCAATTACCCTTTGTTTCAATGTGATAACCAAGTCAACACAATAATATATTATCATTTGTGTGATGCCTACACCCATACCACTATTAATTACTATTTTATTGATGAAATACATAAGAACATGGAAAGAGTTACATGCAAGGCCACCGTAGAAGTCAAAGGGTATGCTAACTAAGGTAATGAGGGCTATGGATAATAAAACATAAGATTTGGAATGTAATGAGTCACTAGAGGGTAAGGTGGATAATGTGGTCGTGGAAGGTTCCCATTGTGCTCAAGTTATAAGTATGGCTTAATAGAGCATTATCAGCATGACTACCCTACACATCCCATGTGTGGCTATTATCAAGGGTCCCATAAGGTCTAAGAATGCCATGACCTATAAAAAAGTTGACCCAAGGTAGGCCTAGCATAGACAAGGGTGTAATAATGATTAGGAAAAAACAAAAGATATAAAAATGAACCCCAAAGATATAACCTACACACACATAGATAATCAATGTATAGGCAACAATGTGTAGTGGATTCACCACTCAACCACTAGTTATGCCAGTACCTGAATTATACCTAGAGTATGGGGATAAGGATCATAATGAGTGCATCATGTAACCTAAACCTAGATTTGTGCCATATCTAGACCCAATACAATATAAATATGTGTTATAATAGGCTATGAGTGTCATCCATAACCTACAAGGGGAAATCCAATTAGCATGAGGCCTAGAAGCATAAAATGTTGCCTCTTATAAGAAATAAGATAGATAAGAAGCTAAAGTACAAGAATTAACTAATATATTGTACCTGCTATATATTGAAGGAATGTTCCCCTATTGTATAACTTGCTCATGGAGCATGTAGGTCAAAAGTAAGTTTAGGTTGTTGTACCACACATGGAGAGGGCACGAGAATTTTGGCATACACAACATGCAAAATATGACCAAGAACTCCTAGTGGATATCACTATTGATGGATGGTTTATTTATGAGTTTCTTAGAAACATAGGCATCAATGTCAACATCTTAACTAAGAATGATTGAGATAAAATGGGTGGACCAACCCTAAGACCCTCCCCTCATGTACACTTCATGGCCAATAAGACCTGAGCGTAGCTGATCATAATTCTTAAGAGTGTAGTTGTACATATTATAGGTGCCAAATTTGATGCTAAATTTTAAGTAATAAATTTAGAAGAGTAGTACAACTACCTAATGCTTCTAGGAAGGCCATGGCATTATGCAAATAATGTAGATATGCACTTCAAAAGGAACTACATGACATTTGAGAATGGAAAGGAGAGGGTAGTTATACCCCTCTCAAATGATCAAAGACCCCACTATGCTAAGAGTATGGACATTGAGGATGAAATCAACCATATCTATAACATCAAAGTATAAGGCATCAAGTCTCTAGACCCAAAGGATCAAGGAAGCTTCTCTTGGGTAGATGGACAATCTACCTTAGATATCACTAAGGTTTTTAGAAACTGGTTGGTTGAAGAAGCATATGACACCACTAGTTTATAATGCTACTTGGTGCACACAAAGGCACCAAATATATATATATATATATATATAGGATGGGTACAAATTGAGTGTGCTTCTAAAATATGGGTCCCTTGTGCCAAGAAAAAGGGAAAAAGAGTGTTTTACCTTAGTAAGGGAAAACTTGTAGTGCTTCTAAGATATGAATGGAGTAATCTCATGGAAGATTATGTTTGTGATCTTGAGTCATGCAACCTAAAACAAGTGTATAAAATGGGCACAATAGTTTACATATCAAAGAGTATTGTTGCCCATTGGTAGGAAGCACAAAAGCCTAACTTGCCAACTTGGCAAGATGTGAAGGTAGCCATTTACGCTAGATTTAGAAAGAGCAATGAGGACTTGGACATTTTATCCTATTCTAGTGAATTTGACCTTATCACTCACATACACCTTTGTGATGAAATGTGGACTATTTACAGAGAAAATACCCCAATTAATCTATGCATGTACCACTTCTATAGGACCTTTAAGACTTGGGTGTGGGCATGGTACATAGTCAATGAGACACACCATGAAACATCCAACTTTGATGACCTTAAGGAGTATTTTATCTATACCTTCTCATTTTATTTTAAAAAAATTGAATTTATTGAGTCATTATATGTATTTCAAAGGTCAATGTTTGAGGACACTACAATATTAAAGGATTACCTAAAAGACATTTTTGATGAAAAAGGGTTAGCACTCCCAATCTTCTTTGAAGAGAAAACTCTTAGTAGTGACTCTAGTGATGAAGATGATGAAACATGGAAGGTGCACAACTAGAAGAATTTGATAGGGAAAAGGAAATTAGTGTGCCAAGTTATGGATGGAACCCAAAAAGAAGAAAAACCTACCCATATTCATGTAGAAATAACCAAGGGTAGAAGATAAGTCAAGTATTCACACTAGGAGAAGAATGAACCCTGTTGAATGTCATTAAAAACTACTAAGGTAGTTATTAATTTATAGGGGAAACTAAAGATTGCCACTCTAGTAGCCTATTAGTCTGACATTAAGCTAGTGTGTATTATTGATCTCTTAAAGTAATTATAAGGCTTGTTCTCATGAAACTATAAGGATATGAAAGGCATACACCCATCCCTTAGGAAGATAAGCATCAAACTATTTGATGTCATAAGACCCATCAAGAAGTGACCTTACAAGATGAATGAAACTCTTTGCACCAAGGTCAAGATGGAGATTGATAGAACGCTAGCCATAAGCATCATCTACCCCATGTAGGAATATAAATGGGTTAGCCTCATGTTCATCATCATCAAAAATTATGGTCACATCTTAATTTGTGTTGACTATAGACTATTGAATGTCACCTATGTAATCAACCCCTTTCTAAATCCATTCATCGATGAAGTATTGGATGACATCATAGGTTATGAGATATACACCTTTATTGATGGGTTTTCAGGATACCATCAAGTCCAAATTGAGGAGGAGGATAAGCCAAAAAACACCTTTATAATTAAATGGGGTTACTTTTCTTATAATGTGATGCCCTTTGGCTTGAATAATGCACCAATAGTGTTCTCTTGAGTGGTGATCACCACTTTCAAAGACTTCATTCATAAGTTCTTCCAAGTATATTTAGATGATTAAATAGTGTGTGTGTTAGTTAAATATCACTATGATAATGTATGCCTCTTGTTTTAAAGGTGTAGGTAGTTGAAAATTTTGTTGAATCTCAATAAGTGTGTTTTCACAATACTATTTAGCACTTTACTTGCGCACATCATCTATCAGGATGGTCTACTCATTGATCCAGCTAAAATTACAATCATCCTTTAACTTCAGACCCCATCAATGTAGAAAGACATTTGAACCTTTCTTGGGCATTGTAGGTATTGCAAAAAATTTATAAGAAATTATGCCAAGGTTATGATGCCTCTAGAGGAAATCTTGAGAAAATATTGCCCATTCTATTAAGGAATAGTGCAGGAAGATGCTTTCAAGATCCTAAAGCTCAAACTATTAAGTGCACTGATACTATAATTTCCCAACTAGGAAAATCCCTTCCATGTCCATGTTGATTCCTCTGGTACTACAATCAACACCATTCTCATGTAACCAGGCAAAGGGAAAATGGATCATCCCATTTCTTTTGAAAGTAGGAAGCTAACCAAGGTAGAATAAAACTACACCATAACTAAGCATAAGATGCTTGTTATGATCTACACCCTACATAAGTTTTAAAATATTTGATGGTAACCATATTTACCTTATTCATTAATCACGATGTGCTTAAATACTTACTAAATAATCCCATTTTTTATGGGCACATTTGTTGATGGTTTTTTTAACTCTAATAATTATAATTTATTATGATAATGAAGCTTGAAAAATAGAACTTAGGCCTAAACCATCTATGTTGCATCAAATCTAGTGATGTGGTATCACCAATCAAAGATGATAAGCCTCATGCACAACTTTATAGGGTTCAATGTGTCCTAAAGGACTTTGTATAAATTACCACATTTTCAACTCCTAATACTATGCCTCAGACCATGATGGCTAAAGAGAAGAATCAACTTGCAGTCTATGCCACCCCTTTTTAACTCATTGACAAGGAATTTTACAAAATGAGTCATGACAAAGTCATTCACCAATGTGTCCTAGAGCATGAATAAGACATAGTACTATAAGAGTTGAATGATGGGATTACTAGAGGTTATTGTGTTAGAGATTATATAACATGTAAGGTACTATAATTAGGCTTATGGTGGAAAATTTATTTCATGTTCTAAAAAAATATGCCAAACCATGTGACATCTACCAGTGTATAGGGAAACCAAATTAGTGGGATGAGATGCCTCACATTCTCATCCTTTCATAGGCACCATTTGAAAAATGGTACATTGATTTTGTTGGTGATATTACTCCCATGGTAAGGAAAACAATTGTAAGGTACATTCTGGCTACCATATATTACTTCTCTAAGTGGGGTGAAATAGTATTGACCAAATATTATATAGTCACCATAGTGGAAATATTCATTTGGGAGAATATCATTAGGTGTTATGGATCTTTGCTTAGCTTAACTAACAACCATGATATGCACTTCATCAATGAAACCATTTATATCCTTCTAACTTAATATATGGTAGTGCATCATAAAATGACACCATACCATCCCCAAGTAAATGGCACTATAGATACATTCAATAAAATATTAGGGACATGCCTCATTAAAATATGCAACATTGGTTTCAATGATTAGGATGACCATGTGTAAGCAATATTATGGGCCTATAACACTACGTATAAGCTCCTGAATAAGGCTACACCATTTTAATTGGTGTTTAGAATAGAGACCATTTAACCTATGGAATTCCTAGTGTCCTCATTGTACATTGCATGTATTGGTTGATTAAAAACCATGAATCTTTAAGTACATGCCTAGAAGACTTACAAAACCTAGATAAGACACATGCCCAAGAATGGTAGAGTCAATAGATAGAAAAGGTGAGTCAAAATGTATGTCATGGTAAGTACATCAAGTGCAAGGTATTTAAAAAATGTGCACTACTCTTGTTATATGACTCTAAATACCTCAAGCATCTAGGGAAATGAAAAATTGGGTTGATGGGACCTTATGTCATCCATAATATATTATAAATGTGTGCATGCAATCTACACACATTAACTAGAGAAATGCTCCTTTGGCATTTTAATGGCAACAGATTGAAGCTATATAGTTACTAGGATGGGCTTTGTGCCATTAGGCATTGACTTCTAGGACATAAGTTAGTTACATACCTTGACCATAATAAAATTGATACAAGCCAAATATTCCCTTATGTTTGTTTCTTTTATGTTGAGTCAATAAGCATGGTGCTTTTAGGCCTGAAGGAGAACTCTTTTGTCACTCACACACATATAAATCTAGTTGGGTGAGTCAAACACAGTCACTTTTTAATGTGCCTAAGGCTAGACACCTAAGTTTATGGGCATGTGGGAATTTTTCTAGGTTAAAAAAAAATCTATAAGTGTGAGTTAGCAAAGGAAGGTGCATAATATGTTCATGTGAAAGAAATAAATATTTGACAATGAGGCACAAGAGGACCAACATCAATATTTGTATGGGTTATGGAAGGCTAAAGAAAGAGACATGAAAGTGCAATAAATTGACTAAAAAAGATAGGTTTGCTTGAAAGGAAGAACAACACTGATAAGAAATAAAACTGAGGAGGCTAAATCACATGCATGTGAAGTGTTGTGCCTAGGTTTTCATAATAAGGGCAAAGGTCATGCCAAGTTAAACAAAGTGAAAGAGAATGACCATCATGATAACTAATACACACCCAACAGTTGATGGGAAATAACCATTTGAATTACCTATCACTTCACTGAATAAATTGTTAGTAAAGTTAATGTTATGATGGTGAAAGAATAAAGACCCACAATAAATGAGTAGGCAGTGTATTTTATTAGATTTCATGGGATAAGTAGATTTAAATAAATCCACACATGGCCAACCATCAATGTAGTAGCCAAAAACATCATATAAAAGAGTAGATGGTTGAGGTAGCAGGGTTACTATTATTTTCAAGAGTTCTGAGTAGAATAAATATCTGAAGCCATTAAATGTGAAAGATGCTATGAGAGAGAGAACCATTCATCCATAACTCCCCCATGTGAGAATTAAATACCATTAAAAATATTTTATTCCACCCTAATTTGAAAATGAGGTGAGTGGAGAGAAATTGGTAGAGAAACAGGGGAGTATAAGTTTACAAGAATGACTAGACTACCATTAATAGGGAAAGAAGCTTGAGAGTTGAATGTACAGTCACATTTCCCATGATTGTGAAGAAGTAATAAGTATAATTCATTTTTTGGTAGAATCAACCATCAATGTTTCAATAATAAGAGATTTAGGATGGGTAGGAAAAGGCTAAGCATAAGTCCACCATAGGTGTAGAAGGATACAAAAAAATCATGACCAGTGATAGAATCAAATGCTACAAAATTAAAGGTATAACTGGTGGAAGGTATGACCATCACATAATTAGATCTATAATCAAGCATAAAACTCACCCATAGAGAATTGGAATAACCCCCTGAGGCCATGGTGGGGGGATAATTGTGTTTCTATTATGCATATGTGCAAACTAAAGGATTATAACCATAGGATAGGAAGCAATGCATAAGAGTTAAACCAATACTAGATGCTATACATGAGGAAGAAGACAAATGTAGGCACCACACTCTTTGATGTCTCCATCAGAGATAAATTTGAAACCATAAGCACCATGCAATAATTTGAGATTCCAAGATTTGGAAAACTAAAATACTTGGTGCATTTCCTCCTCTTTGGAGTACATGGTGATTGATTATAATTTTTAGGATGGTGAATGAAGATCTTGATGAGCCTCATTATCAAAATAATAGGGCTACCTATAATAAGGGTAAACATCCAAGAAATTATGGAATATGAGGTGGAATTTGAAAGGGTCACAAAGATCCTAGACTATTATAACTTAGGTTTTAGATTCCCCATTAAGGACATCCAAGACCCCATCATAAGGGAAGTGGTGCACCTTTTTAGTGAAAAATTATGCCCTTGTGGCTAGTGTTCTGATATCAACAAGACCTTCCTATGAATTACCCACCACATGTCACAAGGTGTAAAATTCAACATCTCCATGTTCATTGCTAAAGAGATAGTCAAGAACGTGTAAGAGTGTCATCAAGCACGTGAGACCTTATAATGGGGGTAAATGTTGATTTTAATAGTAATGGAAGAGATAGGTGTATCGAATGATAATGACAATCACCTATGGGTATTCCCTCCTAACCATGAGTCGCCTATGATAAAGTACCAAGACTTAATTGACCCACTTAGTTTCTCATAAAAGTATAAGACTAGAGTGTAAGGGTGGTTTAAGAGTTACATAGAAGCCTTTGGGAAGGAGTGGTAGATCCCTCAAGAGCTTCCCCAAAAACTAGTGGTAACAACAACCTTTACTATGAATAAACACTTCTATGTGGTGCACCTAGCATTCACAGATGGAAACCTATCAGGGTGGCTATGGTTTCCTTATGCATTCTTAGCCAAGTACTTCATGGTAATAGTAGGGAGAATCCCTAATTCACAATAGCTTGAGATCTCTATCAAGACCATGAAACATGATAAAAGAAGGATGAGGTGCTAGTTTGTGTAACTCACAATCCAAGGCCACCAAAGATGAGGAAGATGACACTAATAGGATGGACATCCATCCCATAAATAGGATGATAATAAATATGAGGATATCTAACCTATATTATCAAATGAAGGTGTGTAATAAGGTTGATGATCTTAGAAAGGATGATGATTTCCCCATCCTAGTCAATAATGAAGGGAAGACCTTGTTGAAGTTATAGGATAAGGCACTCCAAAGGAAATTGGGTGAGAATCTAGAAGATTTTATGGATCACATTTAGTTAAAATTTGAAGAACCAATTATGCCCCCACCCCAAATAAACATGTAAAATTCATGGAAGAGAGTGTTTTTTCCAATAGAAAGGCAAATAAAAATACCAAGGGACTGAGAGCATTCCTTAATATAACTCTTATAAAAATGGAGAGAGAGTTGAGCCTCATGCCCATAATAGAGGAATAAATTGAAAAAGATTGAGTAGGGACTTATATCTTATAGATAGGAGAAGGAGAAGAGGATCTCAGTGCCAAAAATGTGTAGGAATCCTTGTAAAGTGGCATGATGACCATGCTTCAGGTATAGAGAAAATGGTGAGCCTCGCTTCTAGTGCCACCTATTAATGATCCCTCAAAGGAAACTAGCACTAAAATCCATCAAGGAGGCCTCCCCATTACCTCCTCAAATAATTAAGGAGAAAATAATGGTTTGGATCAAGATGGGATTGAATGAGAAGGAAATCAACATGGCTTTGGTGCTTAAAGAGAAGTAGAGACTTGAACAAGATAATAAAAATTCCAAGTTAGAGAAAAGTGTCTAAAAGGTTCCTCCAAGCACAAGACCAAAATTTAAAGTGATCAAGAAAGTGTTAAGTGACCCCACTAATAAGGCAGAATAAGCTACATAAGAGGCATGCCCAAGTAGTGGAGTGATAGAAGAAAAACAAGGCAATATTTGTTCCTAAAAACAACAAACAAATATGGTGGAATATCACCAGTAGTAGCAAGGTGATGCTCGCACTGAAGGCATTACCTTAGAGCTAAAAATTAAAAAACCCTAGGATGATGAAATGGATGAGGGAGAGAAATTTGAGGAATAAACACCCAAGGATAAAATAAGTAAGTCCTTAGAGGAGAGTGATAAAGAGAGTGGTGGTTCTAGTCAAGTGGAGAAACTACAGATAGAAAAGGTCATCATCGAGAAGGATGATAAAGAGTTGAATCCAAGGGAGATGATAAAAAATAAATGGGTGGATGAATACCTATACATGTACAACATTATTCCCTTAATTTTTCATAATGAAGATGTGCAAACAACTCTCATTTTCACTAGACCATTATATACATGGGCCCTAATTTAAGGTACTTAGAGTGGTTACTTCAATCCTAGAAGATCTTTACGAGGGGTATGAATCCCTCCTTATTAACCCTCATGCCATGAACCTAGTCTAATCTAGGAATGCATTGATAATAATGCCCATAAATGTTGCAAAACCAAACATCATTAATGATTTCAAGGTAAATAAATGGAAAAGGCTCCTCAAGGAAGCCAAGGATGAGACATAGGATAAAAAATTCAAATTGTAACAACTATGTGAGTGCATGGAGGTATCCAAACCATCTCTTATGGTTGACATTAACACTTCAAACCTTTTAGAGGTTGATAATATTTGTGTTTTAGTGGAGTAGATGCTCCCAAAGCTAAAACTAGATACAACATAAGAAGAAGAAGAACACGCTAGCATTTCACTATAGAAAGATCTAGCTGATACGATCAAATATGTAGAAGACCTCTTCACAAAATTATAAGATGGCATGAAGGTACTAGATGCAATTTTCTTAAGATTCTATAACCAAGCCTCGATAATAGATGCATGCCTAAAGGAGGCAAGGGAAAAGAAGGAGAAGATGATGGCACAAGTTATTTAGAAAAAAAGTCAAAGTGGATGCAAATCATGGATAGAATGAACATGCTTACTAATTAGATCAACGACTAGGATGAGTCCTTGGAATCACTCTTTCATTATCTATAGACTAAGGCCTATGAGTAAGGAGAAATCTTAGATAGAAGTATGGAAAAGGCAAAATCCAATGTCGAGGCCTTCCATAAGGAGCTAGAGAAAATGGATATACTTTTAGTCACTATTACATCCTCCAAGATATATAACACTACAAAAGAAATCAAGCTAGCCATCAAGGGATTTGAAGACTTCAGCACCAAACTCAAAGATAATGCACTCAAGTTCTATGCTCCTAAGAGTTTGATATCCTAGTATGAGGGTAGACTAAAGTTTTTATATGGGGTAATGTTGGAACCCTGATCCATTAAGTATAAGATTCATGCCAAAATAACATCTACTAGGCATGAAGGGATCATTTTTTTGAGTGGTTATCCTTTTAGGCTTTTTGTAGCTAGTTAGAAGTTGTAGTGCATATCTTGTGCTAGCTAGCAGGTGGATAATTATCTCTAAATCTTTATGGCTTCATCAAAAATTTATTAAAACATGGTAGGCATAATGAAAATTCAATAGATTCATAGAGCCAACGATTACGATGACCAAGTTCCAGCTCAACACTCAACATGCAACTTCCACCCTAGTGAAGATGCTCTTAAATGATATTTAAGAATCTTGAGCTAGAAGAGGATGAGAGATGAAGAATGGCAGTGGAGCTCTAGTGAAATGAATTCTCTGTAGATATTGCTTTAGTGGCCATTAGGCTTAGGAATAGTATATAGCTCTCTTAGTTCCACTTGTAAGTGCATAAGCTCATCTATTAGCCTCTAGGTTGTTGAGTAGTATGAACTAAACATTTACTCTTCTATGAACTTTATAATCTATTATGAATTTTGATTAATGATGAAGAATGCTACATTAAACATAATGTGTCTAGTTTACATATCCTTTTGTATTACTAATGTAATGTGTATGGTTTTAATCTAACACTTTCAATATGATTATGTTAATAAATGTTCATACATATTACTAATTCACATCTATAATGGATTCCCTATAAACTTATATGACATCACCATAATTTTGTATAGAGAATGAATATAGGTTTTGTGTTAATTATTCCTATCCTTGTTAAGATCTCATGTCTAGTATGAGTAGTTTGAGTGAAAGCAACTTTGTGACCTCTTAAGAATCTATATGACACTATGCTTAGTCCACAAAATGCTTATGCCTCTAGATATACCTAAATCTCTCATTGAACTAATTAAGTCCCCTAAAAGTGAAGCTTTATGCCATGGCATGACTAGTCCAATGTGGGTCCTAGTTCCCTCTCAAGTGTGCTTCAAGTGAATGCATAAGGCATGTGACTTATGTGCATTTATGCCAACACAGTTGAGTGTTAAAATTTCAAGTGCAAAGGGAGTATCCCATGATTTTTCTTGGTTAAATTAAACTAAGAACTAACTAAATGAATTTGAATATAACATTACCAAAAAATAAAATTTAATCCTATTGTCTTTAGAATTAGTGTTCAGAAGAATTATGTGAATGGGACCTATCAAAATTTTATGTAGGATAAAATTTTAGAAGACTTAAAATTCTAAGTGAAGTATTTGAGTCTAAAAAACACTGTTTGGCATAAATGTTTGATAAAAATGCCTAGACCTTGTCAAAAACACAAGTTCTAAAGGTATCAATCTATGTCCTCAATCTCTAGTCTTTTAAAGTTTTAATGTAAATATACTGAAGAATTGAATGTTTTCCCTTTTTACCTTGGTTGACTTCATAACATGGATGAGTGGATCAAAGGAAGCCATGTGTCTCTTTCCTATGAACCCAAAATTGATGTCAGTGTGGTTTGATGTACAATTAGTTTTGGGATAATGGGTTTGTAAGATGTTATCATGTGGCATCATACTGATGACCCAAAGTCCCATAAATGACCATACAATAAATTTCCCTTCAATATGGTAGGATCATGGGATAATACCATGTGGTATTATCCTAATGATTCATGGTCCTAGAAATGATGATTTAGGGCATTTGCCTTTGGGCTAATGGGCTCATGGGATACTACTACATGGCATAATGTTAGTGACCCATGATCTTGGAAATGACCGTACAAGTAGTTTGTATTTATGCCTATGGGCTCATAATATTCTACCACATGGCATCATCCTAGTGACCCATGATATAAGAGCTAGCCATATAAGGAGCTTGCCTCTAGGATGAGGGGATAGTAGGATATTTCCACATGGCATCATATTGATAAATCATAGTCTCATTGAAATCTATGTTGAGGGAAAATCTTCTCAGATAACAAGCTAGTGGGATGTTGCCATGTGGCATAATCTTGATATTTTATAATCCTAGGGTTATATGTGTAATGTGAAAGCT
This sequence comes from Torreya grandis, assembly GCA_037957365.1. Classification (NCBI taxonomy): domain Eukaryota; kingdom Viridiplantae; phylum Streptophyta; class Pinopsida; order Cupressales; family Taxaceae; genus Torreya; species Torreya grandis. Next base: position 55,134 of record JARHVA010001836.1, on the reverse strand, counting down.
CACCAAACTAGTGGGTAAGTGGTAGGATGCCATGTGGAAATAGAGGTCCTCAAGATCTTGATGAAAATTTAGCATGACCTTGGAGTTGTTGAAGCTACCACATGGTTGCCGAATACATCAAATAGGAGTTATGTTTAAATTGATAGCTATTTTTCCATCTCAAGCACATAAATCTTTGGTTCAAGCTTGAGAATAATTTTGAATGTTGGCCAAGTGAATCAGGACTTTGGCCTTTATATTTATGGCATGCTTTGATTATGGCATGGTGGTAGTGGTAGAGATTGTATGAGTGTTATGATTAACATGAATTCTAGTTTTTTCCTATGTTTGTGTTTAGATGTTTACATTTTTACCATGCCATGCTCATTTTTAAGATAAAAAATGGGCATGACATTTTAGTATTAGAGCTCAGGTTACAACACTAGGAGCTTTAGGTAATTTTTATTACTTTTGGATTTTTAGTTTCTTCATGTATTCTAATGCCCTACTTGTTGGTATATAGAATAAGAGGATGACATCGAGCACACCATGATATAGACCCCATTAGTGAGCATGAGCCTCCAAATCATTAAATACTAAACTAAATTAAACCCTAACTCTTCTTATCCATGCAAAAAATGAGGGATGTGCTATAGGAGAGATTGCATGTAGTTCAATATGAGGTAGAGAGGAACTCCCCATGACATCCCTAGGATGATGAAGTATTAATTGAATAAAAAGAGAAAGGTCTAGAAATCCTCCTTATCACCATTCTAGAGGTGATAGATCTGAAGTTCATCACCATAGTGAGCATCATGTGAGGATAAATTTGGACCCTCCTCCTAGACCTACACTTGGTGACTTAGTGAAATATTTTATTAGCCTGCACCCTCGTAATTTTGATCATACTCAAGAAGGATTTATAGAAAAATCCTGGTTGGTAATTATGGTGGGATGATTCAGTTTATAAGACTATGATTCTAATGGGAAGGCCTATCTAGGCACTCAATTGCTTTTTGATGCAACTAAGATGTGGTGGAAAGGATAGGAGCATAAATTTAACTTGACACTAGCTTCCATCACTTTGGAATTGATTTAGGAGCATTTTAGAACACATTAATTATCACCCCATTATGTGTAAAAGAATATGGATGAGTTCTATGACCTATGACAAAGGAATAACATGGTGGCATAGTTTGAGTTCCATTTTATGGATTTGATTAGATACATATAGGTTTACATAGATGAGATGATCTAAGTAAATAGGTTTATTAGAGGCATGAATCTTAAGTTGGATGGTGTAGTGCACATTTTGTCTCCCATTACCTTAGAAATGGTAGTTTAGAAGGCCTATTTATCCAAAGAGTCTTGTGGGAAGACTTAGGAAGCTCAAAATAAGTTAACAATTTATAATCTTAGCATGTCTCAAGATTGCAAGGTATGTAGCTTGTACCTAGGGGAGGTTAGAAAGAGACTCAATCCAACTTTAGACCCCCTCAAAAACCTGAACAAGAGAGAAAGTATTATATCCATAATCATAATATGAACCATTTGTATAAGGAATTATGAAGACATGGTGAGGTTATAACCCAAAACTATCATCAGTCTAGGACTGCATAGTATCTTTAGTTCAATCAGGTGAAACCTTTAGGGTCAACTATTTGTTTTAAACCTATAACAACTAGAGCACCCTTAGGGTGAGACTAATATAAAGGTTATTTATTTATGTGAAAACATTTTAATCATTTTTCATGAGAATTTCCTCTTGTAACATTTATTTCTAATGGTTAAAAATCCCTGATGTCAAACCAGACAGTGGGTGGTGTGGGTCTAGGACATATAATATATGCAGTAGTAGATGATTACCAAGTTAAGCACTAGGTAATGGTAATTGAAACCATGAGTAAGATAGAAAGAATTTATATTTCTATTTTGTTTGAATCAAGAGATTTATAATCCTTTATTTCACCTTCCAACATGGACCCATCTGGGTTGGTGGTTGTGAAACAATTAGAGAGTTATGTAATAGAGTTGGACTCAGGGGCCAAGATGTATTTTAGTTCCTTAAGAGTTGTTATGTTTTAGACCTAGGTGTATTTTCCACTACTATGGATTTACACATAATTCCTTTGGGCACCTATGACATTATCTTGGGAATGTATTTTCTTTCAACTCATAAATCCAAGTTGAATTATCATGACAAGGTTATTGAATGTGAGGATGACCTTGGGACTTTTATGGTAATATATGGAGTTAAAAAACATGTTTCCCTTTGCATGATCACTTCAATGCATATTAAAATAATCTTGAGGAAAGGTTTTTATATGTTTGCTATCATGGTGAGTGATAGGTCAAATGAGTCAGAGAATTCTTCTCTAGATGACCATCATGCTCTATAGAAATTTCTTGGTGTGTTTCCTAATGGATTACCAAGTATGTCTCCTTAGAAAGAGATTGATTTTTGGATTAAATGAATTCCTATGGTTAAACCCATCTCAAATTAACCTTATCAAACTACCATATATTATTTATGTGAACTTAATATATAGCTTGAAAAAATACTTGAAAAAGTATTGATTCATCCTAGTGTGTCTCATTGGAGAGAATGAATTGTCTTTGTGAAGAAGGATTGATCCCTTCAACTATACATAGATTACCACTAATTGAATAAGGTAATAAATAAGAATAATTATCCCTTACCTATGATTGATGATTTATTTGATTAGATGTGGGGATCCAATGTGTTCTCCAAGATTTATTTGAAATTTAAATACTACCAGTTATGTATTGCAAATCCTAATATTCATAAGACTACATTTTTGATGTGTTATGGGCACTATGAATTCACAAATGTACCTTTTGGGTTGATGAATGCTCTAATAGTGTTCATGAGTCTTATGAATGGTGTGTTTCACACCTTCTTGGATTGATTCATGTTAGTTTTTATGGATGAAATTTTGATTTATTAACAGAATGAATAAGATCATGAGGACCATTTGAGGCAGGTCATATAGGTTTTAAGAGAAAACCAATTCTTTGGCAACTTAAATAAGTGTGCAATTAACTAGTTTTAGTTGAAATACCTTGGGAATATTATTTTTGGAGAATGAATTTATATGTATCCCTACATTATTTGAGCCATCTTGGAGTGGACAACACCCATAAATGTTACTAATCATGTAGTTTCATAGGATTGGTAGGTTACTACAAATGCTTTGTGGAGAATTTCTCTTGGATTGAAAATCCCATCAATTCACTTCAGAAGAAAGGACATAAATTTAATTAGATGTAAAAGTGTGAATAATATTTTCAATTACATAATCCTACAAAAGAATTACTTGTTTTCATAGATGCATCAAAGAAAGGATTAGGAGTTATACTCATGCAAAAAGGAAGAGTGGTAGCATATGAATCTTGAAATCTCAAAACTTATGAGTTAGGATACCCTATATATGATTTGGAGTTTTTAGATATCATTCATGATTTTCTAAGGTGGTGACACTTATTACTTGGTCATCATTTTTTTTTAAGCATTGATCATTTAAGTCTGTAGCTTCTATTCAATTAGCCTAACCTCAAACCACATCAAAGGCATTAGATGGAATTGTTGTATGAATATGATTATGAGATATTGTATAATAAGGGAAAAGTGAATTTAGTTATTGATTTATTGAGTATAAGGCACAATAATTTGATAGAAATGAATTTATGAAGTGACTTGAGAAGTCAAGTTTTGAGGTAACTTCTAGAGGATCACCTATATAAATAAGTAAAATAGCTGATGGATTCTAGTATGAATATGAAAGGTAAGTTCAATGGCTATTCCCTTGAGTCAGATGGGTTTTTGTGCCTTAAATGGTGTTTCTATGTTCCTTTAGTAGGTGTCTTACATGAGTTGATTTTATTTGAGTATCACAAAGTTCTTCACCTAATGTACCCTAGATTTAAGAATATGCATGTTGAGTTAAGGAAATTATATCATTGGTCTAGTATGAGATGTGATATTTCTAAATTTGTATCTCAATATCTAGAGTTATAGAGGGTTAAGGTTGAGCATCAACATTTAGTAAAATTATTATATTCTCATTAGGTTCTAGAATGGAAATGGGACACCATCTCCATGGATTTTATGGTAGTCTTGCATCCTTATTCCTACCATCATGATGAGATCATGGTCACTATGGATAAGTTGACCAAATTTGCCTCACTTTTATTCACAAAGACAACTTATAATGCCAATTTAGTGGCAAAGGTATTTTTCGATGATGTTTCTAGATTGCAAAGGATTCCCCATAAGATTATTTCAGATCAAGATCTAATTTTTGCTTATCACTTATGAACTTCTTTATAGAAGGAATTGGAAACTCATCTCAATTTTAGTACTTCCTATCACACTGATACTATTGGTTAGCCTAAGAGAGTCAATCAGGTATTGGAATACATGACACACATGTATGTTATAGACCATCAATCCCATTGGAAATATCATTTGTATCTTATTGAATATTCTTATACAAATAGCTATCATAGTTTAATTAAGATGGAACCTTTCTATAATTTTTATTGTCAAGCTTGTAGAACCCCACTAAGTTGGGACTAACTTGAATAAAGAGTCATGATTGGCTCTACCATTTTGGAATACATGGAGGGGTAAGTGGTTAAGATTAGATAAAATCTTGAGACTACCAAGGATTGATAAAAGAAGTATGTAGATGAAAAGAGAATTGATAGATATTTTAATGTTGGTGATAAGGTTTTCTTGAGGGTGAGACCCAAAAAAATGCCCATATATTATGGAATTCTTTTGAAGTTGTCACCTCATTTTTTCAGTCCATTTGAGATCTTGGAGACAGCTGGCCCAGTAGCTTATAGACTAGCCTTGCCACCTAGTTATCTCGTGTCTACCATGTATTTAATGTTTTTATTTTGTGTCAATATGTTATTGAAATTACTCATGTATTAGATTAGATGGCCTTACAAGTTGAGATTGAAAGGGTTATGACTTTAGATCCCATCATGATTTTAGCATGAAGGACGTTGGTAGTTCGATGTAGAGACCTAGATGAATTCAAGGTCCAATGGGATAAATATGATGATCTATAGTAACTTGGGAGGATGTTGCACCTTTGAGTATTCATTTTCTTCACCTCTTTTAGTGGCTTCTAGGAGGAACTATATTTAATGGGAGGGGGATGTAAGGCCCCATTTTACATAGTTCTCATTTTCGAGAAATATGACTATGTAACTTTGACTCATATATTCTTATTATTTAATTAATTTATTAATTCATGTCCAACTAAGATATGCAAGGATTTAAGAAGGCTTTTCATGTGTTGAGAACCATGGGAAAGATCTATTATCAATCATGTTTTAATTTCTCACTTATAAAAGTATGATGTTATGTTTGTCTCCTTATGAAAATTGATTATGTCTATATGATATATTAACTTCAATCATGTTTGAATTATTGTTCCTAAGTTGATAAATTGTAAATTAATTATATATTAAATCACATGAAATTACCTATGTGAATGTGATACTCCACGAATGTTTGACCATGGACAATTGATTCAAATTGACTTATTTGATTAAATTGTATGCCTTCATATATTATGTTAGAGTAATTTAATGTGTGTATCAAGTATGTAAGAACAAGAAAAGGGAAAATAAAGGAAATAGACTATGCCAAACATGGTTTTATCACTAATTAGTACCTTAGACTTTCATAGACCCTTGCTAAATTAATTAGACACCTATTATGTTAACCTTACTCAGCTTATATTTTGGGAAATTAGCCTTTAATATTGGAGGGTAAAACTTTTTTTTGCCTCACTGAAAGATATTCAAACCAATGTATAAATTGTCTAGTGCCCAATTGAGAGATATTCCATTAAATTCCTTAGATTGAAATCTAGTGGGAATCAAGGTGAGATAACCTTAGAAATAACTAGAGAAATTTTAAATAGCTACCATGCACCTTAAACCAAGCATTGTAAATAATGTCCCATTAATGAGGCATGGGCTCATGAGTAGTTGGTGGTTTGCTTTCTTGAGACATCTTTATATAGAAGTCAATTTTCTTTAGTTTAAGAATTATTTTTCAATGTTTTCCAATTTTTGGAAAAAGAGGTTAGGCATAAAAAACTAAGGAGAAGAGTCTAAAGATAGGAGAAAAAAGTTGGGTAAGTTGAACCTAGACATCTAGAGGATAGTTCCTAGGTGATCTTTGAGTCAATAGGTGGGTGATCTATTTAAACTTATGCTTCAGTTGGTTTCTTGTAATGAAATGATTTTGTGCTTTACTTGATATTTGCTTCTAGTAGAATAAGACCACTTAGTTTATTCTACATATTTTATTATTTATCCATCACTAAGCATTGGCAGCCATGTTGTGCTTGTCCTTTGAGGACTTTAGAAAGGATTGTGCCTCCTTATTGCTGGAAGTTTTTTGATCTTATGCATGTTTTGATATGTTGTTATGACACTATGTGATGGTGGTCTAGGAGATTAATCTTCATGATGTTAGCATATAAATTTCATCTTGTGCTAGGCATAATGGAATGTTTTTTAATCCTCCCATGAATGTCATGATGGCAGTAGTTCAAGTCCTCTTATGTAGGACATAATGATAGGTTGTTCAACTCTCCCATGGCCATTGGAAAGAATAAATAGAGAAAAGGAATCCTCTTATTATTTCATGACTTTATGTAGACATTATTATGTTTTAAGAACTTATATGCATATACTATACTATTGAATGTTTTACTTCACTCAAATGATCATTGGAATGATTGTTTATTGTTATTGAGATTGTAATCTATTTGGGTAAAAATAGGGTATCAAGATTTTAGGTATTGCACATTTTTCCCTTGTATCATAAACCCTTGTTTAGAGTCACATACTTCCCCTTACCAAGTGATATAAACATGCTCAGAGATGGGAGTCTCATGCTCATGGGTGTTTAGAGTAGAATCTTGATGATGATAAAAGGTTGGTTACTAATTCATCCTTCTTATGGCCAGTAGATGCTTGTGAGTAGATGTGGAACACCACTAACATTTGCTTGGTCCTTATATTTTGTATCCAATCAAGAAATGTATATTTCCCTTATATTAATAAGATCATGAATCTGATGTAACACTAATGTTGCAAGCAATTATCCTAATTATAATATTATTAAAAAGGAATATATCTTAGACATCATTCCAAACATGGATAAAGAGTTTTGTTTAACTTATTAATTCCTTAGAGTAAAGTTGATATGTTATTGTAATAAACTATAAATCATATGTTCTTTGGAAGAGTTCTATATATACCAAAAATGTTTAGCCTATGAAGTTCTTTCTAATAAAGTTGGTAACTTGATTTAATGGCTTAAGTCTTATTCATGGGTAAACTTGTTATTTTTTAATCATATTTGTTTATCTAAATGGAAGGAATTTAGATAGAAACTATAAGTAGTTGTTGGGGATAACAATATAGTTGATTCAATGAACTAACCAAATGGTGTATTCTAGTTATGGTCAAGTTTCTGTAAACCCTTAAAAAGGAGTCTTCATGCAAAGGAAAGATCATTTTTGACTTATGATATTTCTTATAAAAGTGATGGGTTAGTTGTGTTTAATTCTATTTGATGAATGTAGTTCTTCAATTAGGTTTTTATCTCCCCTTGAAATTATCATGGTTAATTTAATGGGATTGACTTTGAGCAAAGCCAGAGTTGAACATAGTTATTGGATCCTGTATTATTGTTTGGAAATAACAATTAAGTTTAATCATAAAATCTTATTATGATGTCAAGAATTAGATGGTTGTCAATAAAATAATCCTTAGATTTTTTCATCTAGAACATTTGACAAAGTTAAAGAAGTTGTTTAGCTTGATATTTTGTATTAATCCATCTTGAAATCTTATGTTAGTTGAATATTATTGCCTTTGATTATTCTTAGCCAACTTTCTAGCTTGTGGTTATTGATTAAGATCCTATGTTTTTTTACAGATTAGGGAAAAAGGAACAATTCTTTTTTAAAAGACTCAGTGTAATTTTTTAAATATTTTAACCTTCTCTTCCTTGGCAAATGAGTTTGTTAGAAGTGTTAAAAGTAAATTATTAATTGTAACTTTCATGCAAAGTGTTTCAAATAAATTTCAATTATATTATTTGGAGGAAAGAGAGAATAAATTTGAGAAGGGTATGGTTGAAAAACATGATATGTTTTGTGAACATTGATATAGATGGTTGTAGATAATCCTTTTTGGCTTGGGATGAATGACCTACAGATTAGAAACAACTATAGAAATGGTTGACTAGTTAGATAGTAGGGTGGATTGCCTAGAAAGCTATATCCAAGAAACATGAGCTCCTTTGGAGGCTATCAATCGATGATTTTAAAAAATTAAGTTATAAAAGTGAAAGATAAAGTACTTACATAAATAATAGAAGGTACTAAAACCAAATATAAGAAGTGTTTGATAAATGAATAGGTGAATTTAACTAATTATAACAATAAGAATATTGATATTAATGTCAAATGAATTAGGTGTGGTCTAGAAAATAGGGTGAGGTTCTATGATCAGGTAAAGAGACAAAAAGTTAGATTTAGTTGAGGTATGGTGGGTGAAAATAACTTATTTTTTATTTATCACATAGTGACCATTGGTGCTCAAGGTGATCATCAACGGTTAGGGTGACCATCATTAGATAGGTAACCATCGATAGTTATGGAAAAACCATCAACAGTTAGGGTGACCATCAATGGTTAATGTGATTTTGGTCTGGTCTAATAAATTGGTCTAATGAGGTTGTAGAATATAATTCAAGATAATGGGTCTAGGTTAGGTTGGTTGTTAAATAGAAATAATGTAATTGATTACTATAAATAAGGACTTATCTTGTCGGTTATTAATCTAAAGGATGTTAGGGTGGTTGAGAACTTATTGGTGGATCCTAGGGAAACTTTGGTAGAGTAATTATACATGGTTGTTAGTTGATGTATGGTAGTACTTTGGATCTTTTTTTTATTTGTTGGTTCATTGGTTGACTAGAAGAAGACTTGTAAAAAGAAGTATTGATGAAAGAGGATTTGATTCTAGAAATGGATGATCCTGGATTAATTGATCTATTTTCACCTTCTCCTCCTCTCTTTTTATAGGAAATAAGGAGAGGTGAAAAAATAAGTTAAAAAGAGGTTTAACAAGCATTTTAAATTTAGAATTTACATGCATTAGTTCACACATGAATTAGACAAGCTAAATATAAAAAATCAAGATGGAGTTTGACTAGAGTTGACTATTTAGGTGGTTAAAAGATGACCATCGATGGTTACACATAATCATTAGTGGTTAAGGTGACCATCGATAGTTAGGCCTAATCATCAATGGTTAAGGTAACCATCAACAGTCAAGGGTAAGGTTAAATTTAGTCAAGGTTAATTAGGGCAAGTTAGTTTAGCTAGGTAACTAACTTAACTCAAGTTTTACAATAAAAAGGTTTTGAAAGAATCCCTAGGGGGTCATAAGGTGGTTTAGGGGTTATTTCAACATCTAGAACCATTGTGTGTAGTTTTTTAGTGTCTACTTTTTCCCCCTTTTTGTTATGCAGGTTGTATCAACAAGTTACAAAATAAAAAATGGATTACAGATCAAAGGTTAAGTTTCCTTGAGCATGGGAGGAGGTGTTCCCCCTCAAACTAGGAATCAATGAGGTGAAATAGAATAATGTGAAATTTTGATTATTATGTAAGTATGATGATGAAATGGTTGATAGTTTGGGCACTAAATTATAAACACATGCATAAAGTGCAAATAAGTGGGATAGCCAAGATCATGTAATGACTAGGTTGTCATGGTTGGTAAAATAAAGGTCAACACTAGAAGTACAAGTGACAAGTGGAACACATGACCGTATGTGATGGTTGGGATATACTTGTAAACTCAAGTCTCTTAAACAAGGTTAATGTTTTCATTGGTATTTGAGGTAGGAAGTGCTCCCATGAAGACACAAGTTGGTTAGGTGTGCATGAGGTACCACAAGTTCAAAATATTCAAATTGGTAATTTAGTTAGTATAGTCAAAATGACCAAGGTAATGCCATCAAAAAACATGCAATAGTTGGGCCAAAATTTCTAAGTGATGAGGTTTAAATTATTGGTGGTTAAGGGTGGTAAAGAAGGGAATTTCCATTAAATGGTAGTTGGGTTAGGTATGGGTAAATAATTGTTGTAAAAATTTTGTGGTTAGGAGGAAAAAATCCCAAAAAAAGGTGACCATCAATGGTTGTGTTTGACGGGTCGATCATTAGTGGTCACCCTTACCATTGACAGTAACATGTCAACCCTAAAAAGGCAAAGACAAAAAGATCACTGGTGCTACCTAAGGTTTCTACTCAATAGTGGTTGAGGAATGAGGTAGGTACTATTTTCAATTGATAAAATGGTTTAATTTTTGTAATTGAACGTTAGTTTTAATGGTTTTCTATCAAGTTGGTTGTGTGTTTATTATTTGTGTGGGTGGGTTTGACCTAGGATTAGGGCTTGGGTAGCTATTTTTGTGTTTGGAGTCACAATGGTAGGTTAGATGTAAATTTTTAGGGGTAGGATAGATAAGGTAGGTTAGGTAGGTTTTTTTTAGAGGTTGTGAGGTTAGGTAGGTATCTTTGAAGGGTAAGGGTTTAGGTTTGATCACTGATTGTCACTTGATAGTAACCATCTATAGTCATTTTTGGTCATCACTGGTCCACTAACTATCGATGATCGAGTATCAACCATCGATGGTCAATACTTAAATATTGATAGGCCATATTGTGGTGACCATTAGTATTCAACTATAGGAATATTTTATCATTGATGTTCAAAGGACAAGTTGAATTTTTTTAAGAGTGATTGTTTGATAGGCCATAGTTTATGTTAAAAAGGTAAGAGTGGGTTTTGAATGGGTCCTACTTGTATAAAATTAAGATAAGTAAGGTATAAAACCTATAAGACATGAATGCATAAAGAATAAGGATCATGGGGGAAAAAGGGAGCAAAGAATAGCTCATACATAGCTAAAAAATAGTAGCTAAACAATGACTAAACAAAAGAAAGTGAATGATAATTTTTAATGGGTGAGAGTTGAGGTTAAAGGGTTAGCATGATTTCAAGGGCTTAGGGTGAGATAAAAGGGTTAGGTAAGGGTTTAGGTGAAGGTAATGTGTATATATTAAGAAGTTTGAATGATGGGGTAAAGTAATAGTTATAGGTCATATTAGGTAAATGTTATAAGTTGGATACATTAGAATAAGGGATAAGTGCAAGTGGTATAATTTTTACATAAAGTAATCTAGTGAACTAATTTTGTTTCTATTAAACCTTGTAGGCACAGGAGTGAATAAATATGAGGGATAGAGTGCCTTATATACTAGATGAGATTTAGCATGGGATGACTGATGATGATTGGGAGCACATCGAGGATGTGGGTATTAGAGGTATGAGGTATTATCAGCATGTACCTCAAGATGCAGTGATGTAATTAGCACTTATCAAGAGATGGGACACTTCCACTAATACCTTATTGATTCGTATAGGTGAGTTGACTACATTGATTGAGGATATCCACAGGATAGTATGACTACCCATTTGAGGTGAGCCAATTTACTGCATTAAGAGTGATAAGCGAGATGGGTAGATGGAATTATTTTATGGAGATAACCTCAATTTTATGAAGTGGCACTCATGAGGCTTCCAATACAAACTATTGTAATAGAGAGATAGGGATGTAAGGAGGTTTTTCATGATGATGATAGTATTTATGTGTTATACATTACAAGATTCTAGTAGTGGGAGGTTCATATACTTGTTGATGGGGGTACTAATGGATATGTGGTTAGGTCACATAGTATTTTTATGGGCACCTATGCTACTTATTTAGATTTATTAATAGATATGATGATTCTAATCACATAATAAATATGGGATTAGTGTTGGTTTTGTTCTTCATTGTTGGGCTTACGAGCACATCAGGGTACTGAGACCTATGGGGCTACCATGGGAGGATTTTACATAAATGGATTATAGGGTTCAATGCATAAGGTGGAGAGGTGATTATGCCCTCTTAATACTGGGAGGAAGATCTCATGATAGATTGATACAAGGGCTAGCTAGATGCCTTGGTCATTAGGGATGTGATATAGAGACTGTATGTCAGGTTTCTAAGCTGAACACACTATAAGAGGCATACTCTATCTCTATAGAGATACAGATAGATATGTGGTAGATAAGACCATGAGATAAATTTGATCCCATTTGATAGGGTATGAAGGCTTTTTAGCCTTGTTTAAGATATACTCAGAGCATTCTTGAGATATAGGAGAGAGGATGCAAATTTTCCACTACCTACTCCACAACTAGTGCATGATTTTATTCATCATGAGGAGTTGCCTATGAGGATAGATATGGATGATGTAGGTGTGACAAATGGATATCCTACATATTACCAAGCTTACTATGCCATGGTTAATTTTGGTGGTGATGATGGTGGTTATTAGGATATGGATGTCGATGTTGGAATAGATGGTTAGTAGGTTTAGATGAAGGGGGTTACCCTAGATGTATAGGTAGTGACCACAGAGAGGGACAAAACATGATTAGATATAGATATAACACAAACATATTTGGTAGTGGCATAGGCATCCTTGAAAGCATTGTAGGGTTAGGTGGCCACTTTGATAGGGGAGAGAGATCAGGCTAGGTCTTAGCTAGCCTTAGTGACATGAGATATATTCTCTCCAACAGGAAAGAGGTGGAGTACTAGGAGTTACGAGACCAATAGAGACTATCTCAATGAAAAGATATGTCATGACTATGGAGGAACTATAGTATCATGAGGCCTGGTCTTTAGGCATTTTCTAGCTGAGCTCTGATGGGGTGAGTACAAGGCTGACATAGCAAGAAGTGTTAGCAAAAAGACACCACGTCAGTGGGCCACCTCTACAAGTAGACATGCAGGTGTAGGGGGAAATATCTAAGAGGTAGTGGTACCCCAATATCATAAAATTATTACAAGAATTATATTTTTGGCATTCTATATGATTTTGATACCATCTTATGTGCTGATGTAATGAGATGTATATTTTATTGAGCGACATGTATATTTTGTATACACTATGATGATTAATTATGAGATATAGATGTGATCCTTTTTTATGGTTTATAGTTCATGGCTATGATGTTCATGTTTATTATTGATGATGTCATACTGATTATGGTTATGCTCATGATGATGTTGATGTGGACCCACTTATATAGACATGTAATGATATGTCTCTATAATTTATGTTCATGATGATGTTTGATATGGATTGATGTTATTGATGTGATTTTGATGTGATGATTATGGATGACTATGATAATCTTGATATGATTATGTGATGATAATGTTATTTTTTTTATCATTAGGATGATGGTTATGATGTTGTGATTATGGTATTCTATGGATGTTGTTTTATGGATGTGATCATTTAATTTCATGTTTGAGATGATCATGTTTATGATATTGATATGACTATGGTTATGGATATTGGTTATGCTTAGGTGGATAAGGCTATGATGTGATTACTGTTATGGTTGAGGATTATGGATCATAGTTATGTGATAGATAGTAGGATGTTGATGATGTTATGATGATGTTTATGATTATGGTATTCATGCAAAAATTTAATGAGTACATGATTTTTCATTTAGATTTAGACATGTGGTGGATATGGTATATGTGATTATGAGAATGTGTGATAATGAATTTATTTATGGAGGTGGTGATTATGATAATGGTGTTTACTTTTGTTTATGATGTGATGATGATATTATGTGATGTGTTTATGATTATGGTCATTTATTTTAGATTAGGGTGAAGCACATAAAGTAAGTTAAACAACAAAACTAGATGTGAGAAGGAGAAGACAATCTAAGTGAATGTATCGAACAATGTGACAAACTAAAGAGGAATGATGCTTCTTGTTTGGTAAGGATGAAAACAAATTGAATTTGAATTGGATTAAGGAACATAAGCCCTTTGAATGTTTCATATTAGTGTTTTTTAGTTGGTAAAAAAAAAGTGTCTTAATCACATAATGTGAATTAAGATCAAAATCCCTTACTTATAATGTATAAAATGGATATGGAAGAAGGTGGAACCTTCTTGTGAGACTATCTTGCCTCTTCTAGATGTTACTAAAGAGTTAGTATAAATAAGTCCATGTCATATAAGGTATAGATTGAGTGATGTAGGAAGTCTACTTATGAGATTTGATTGTGGCTTTCAAATTTATTTTTTTATTGTTGATGTATGATAATGGGTATTTTGTTATTTTTTTATTGCTTGGGAGGGTTGGAGAAAGTTGATCTATGTGGGAAGCTTCTATGAAAAATTATATGCTATGACGAATACTTTACTTAGCCATCCTTCAAGGGAGTGGTCTAAGTTTTATGTTCTTTGTTTAAGGCTTTTGATAGTTATCCTTCAAGGGAGCAATCTACCTTATATTGAGCAATTTTGATATGTTTGTGTAGATTTAATTTGAGGAAGCAGTCTGTGAATGCTAAAAAGTAACCCATATGAGTTCTTTTGAATTTTTTTATGTTTGATTTTGATGTTATGAAATTGCTTATATACGCTTAAAGGGTCAAATTTTATGAAGGCAAAACTAAAAGCAAAATAATGTTGATTAGGTGTAAAAGATTTTTAGGTGACAATGACCATGGGAATCCATCCTAAGAAAGGGGTAGAAATTAATATGAGAATCATGCCATGGGTAGAGCCATGGTACCCATTGTTCAATATTAGGCTATGGTTCTGATGGATAATCACATGATTTAGTTTTAATCAGTTCTTCCTAAAATAAGGAGATGAATGTGGTTTGAAAATAAGGGATGAGCTTAAGTTGGATAAAAGGTGAGTTTGATACTATTTTAACAAAAGAAAGGATGTAGATATGAAGCATTGAGGGGCTTAGGTTATAGGTTCCCTTCAAGAGAGGAAAATTGGTAAGCTTCTAATCCATACTTGTACATTATGATATAATTAAAATCCAATTGAAAACAAACTTGCCTCACTTTCTTTTCTCCATATTGGTGATATGCTGATTTTCTTTAACGATGAGATCTCTGATATTTAATTTTCACACTTTAAGGTGATTATTATAAACATTTTGATGTATTATTGAAAGAAACAAAGATGAGTGAGTGTTGTTATATGATGTTCATTAATTATCTCAAATTGGGATAAATGTTCTCGATGATAATCACTCTCAGAGATGATATCGCATAGGGATATGCAAAGAGAAGGAATTTGAACTTCGAGAGGCAAGGCAGCCTCTATTCCAAAAACTAGAGAGAAAGGGGTAGAACTTGTATGGATTTTAATGCTAGTATGATTTACCCATAAGGTAAAGGAAATGTGTAAATTCCAATCTTGACCAGATGCATTAATCATTTTAGTTAGCATGTTATTGAGAGTTTG
The DNA here is from genome assembly GCA_037957365.1 of Torreya grandis. Lineage (NCBI taxonomy): Eukaryota > Viridiplantae > Streptophyta > Pinopsida > Cupressales > Taxaceae > Torreya > Torreya grandis. Next base: position 39,663 of record JARHVA010001836.1, on the reverse strand, counting down.
GTTAGATGTTTCTGCCTATCCATTAGCTCATGGATGATAGGGTGAAGAGATAGTTAACTTGATACTAAATGCATCACAAATACCTTGGAATTATTTTTTTTTAAATATTTTCCATTATCGATGATAATTTTGTGAGAAACACCAAAATGATAGATGATATGATGGTTGATAAAGTCAACAATATTTTTGGATTTTGTTGAGACAAGGGGAATAGCCTCGACCCATTTGGTAAAATATCAGTCACAATGATGATAGAATGATGTCATTATGAAGAATGGGGATTAATTTCACCAATAAATTCTAAACCCCATTACGAGAAGGGCCATAAATATTTGGATATGCAAAGACTATGGCTAGGTGCATGATGTAAATTAGTATGTTAACATTTGACACACTTTTTTACATAATCTCAATAATCTTGGTTAATGGTAGGACAATAATATCTAAGGTGAAGGATGCATTTAACAATGGTTAGGCCACTAAAGTGTCACCCATAGATGCCATCATGCATTTCCTTAATAGCATGAGAGATTTCGTGACTATGTAGGCAATGGAAGAGGAAGCCATCAAATCTATGTTTAAAAAGAATTACCCCTAGTATGGTATAACATAAGGTGATATGGATAAATGCTCTTTGAGTATTCCTAGAAAGACTGGAAGGAATGATGGCAAGGTTGAGATAGTCAAAGGTCTGCTGATACTAAATGTCAAGCTGGGTTTCCTCCACATTGAAGATGGTGGGAGATTCTAGTTGGATATAAGAGGGCTATGTAAGTTGTTGGATAATGATAGATAGCTTAGAGTCAGAGTGTGTAAATAGGATTTGAAAAGCAAGGGAATCCATCATATTGGCAAACTTATTTTTAGATCATGGAGTGGTTTGGATATGGTAATGTTTAAATTATGTTAAGAGTTTGTTAGCTAATATTTTTACTATTACAAAACAACATTCTTGCATTGATAAGAGCCATTGATCTAATTAACCATAAGTTGGGATCACCAAAGATGTTAATCATTTTGACTCCCAAGGCTAATGTAGTTTGGAGACCTATCACTAAGGCTTCATAATCAAACATATTGTTGGTACATTTTAAATATAGCTTAAAGGATAAAAGAAAAGGCCCACCATAAAGGTGGATAGTGATAATGCTAGACCCCCACCAAATTAACATTTGGATCCATCAAATAACATGGTCACTTGATAGGTTAATTTTACCTAAGAGAGGCTTGTGATGGACTCATCTTTAAACTCAAGAGGAGGATGTTGGTTGTCTGATAATGATACATCAACCAATTGGTAGGTAATAACCTACCCTTTAATTGACTTTTATTGATGTAACTCAATGTCAAACTCAACCAAAATAATGAGACACTTGGCCATATGCTAGTTTTGGTAGGGCTTGGAGTGAATATACTTGAGTGGGTCAGCACTGGTTATGACATAGGTCTTATGGTTGAGAAGGTAGTGGAAAAGTTTGGTGGCCACAAAGACCAAGGTGAGGCAAAATTTCTCAGTATGGGTATACCAAGTCTCATACTCTACAAGTGTGTGACTAATGTAATGGATGGCTCAATATTTATGTTGTTCATCTCAATGAGACAACATTTCCCCTAAGGAATGGTCAGCGGTGGAAATATAAAGGTAAAAAGGTCGGGCCTCCTTGGGAGGAATGAGGATAGGTGGAGACCAAAAGTAATTTTAAGTGAATCAAAGGCCTTTTGACAATATTTATTCCACTTAAAAGATACATCCTTCTTTATAAGGTGAGGGAAGGGTTGGAATCAATCTAAGAACTTAGAGATAAAGTGACAAATGGATTGGAGCTTCCCCTAAAAGCTATGGAGTTTCTTAAGGTGGGTAGGAGGAGGCATGTCTAGGATTACTTTTATTTTGGCAAGATTGACTTTGATTCCCTGAAGGGAGATGATAAATCCAAGGAGCTTGCCTAACAAGACCCTGAAGATACACTTCATAGGATTAAGGTGGACATCATAATGGATGAGTTTCTCAAATATAATCTTAAGAATGGCTAAATGATCTTTGTGACATTTGGATTTCCTAAGAAGGTCATCAACATAATCTTTGGTTATTTTATGAATAATTTCATGGAAGATGTAGGTCATAGTACATTGGTAAGTTGTACCAACATTTGTCATTCTAAAAGGCATGACCCTATAGAATAAATCCCCCCATGGGGTGATAAAGGTGGTTTTATGTTGAGTTTTTGGGGCAGTTAGGATATTATTATAACCCAAGAATCCATCCATAAGAAATAACATCTCATGTCTAATTGTAATATCAACTAGCTGGTTAATGCTTGGTAAAGGAAAGTCATCCTTTGGGCAAGCAAGGTTAAGGTAACAAAAGTTCACATAAATGTGAAGTCCCCCTATGGCTTTGGTGATAGGTATGATGTTTGAGACCGATTGGGGATATTAAATGGGTTGAATGAAATTAACAGATAAAATATGTTGAAGCTCTACTTTGATAAAAAGGGCTACACTAAGGTGCATTCATCAAGTTCTTTTTATAATGGGTTTGGCATCATGGTTGGTGACTATGATGTGGGTAGTAATTGAGGGGTCAATTCTTGGCATGTCATTTGAATACCAAGTAAATTCTATGTTGCAATCTTACATGGAGGGGAAGTCCTAAAGTTCTTCAAAATTTAAGGATTGGCTAATTTTGAAAATGCATAGGTTATCTGAAGTGCCCACGTTGATGTCCATGGTAGATTCACTTAACATGGTTGAATTCTTTGGAGGAATAAATTTATGGATAGAGGAATATTCTACATTAAGGTAGGTGAGAATGGAATCATCATCCTGAAATTGTACAGTATTAATGGTAAGAGAGTCATCTCTTATCATCTCAAGGTAGTTCATAATAACGGTTATAGTTTCCCCATCCTTTGGATAAGTTATGTGTTTAAGACTGATCATGTTGATGAAAAAAAAGTTATAGGGGATGATGTTAGAATCTTCAACTATCAATTCTGAAGTGGGTAGTGAGGATGGTATTTCCTTGTCAATGAGAGTAATGGGAGGTGGGTTGGTTTATTTTTTAGGTGGTGTGAAACTAGGGCCATGATTTTTGTGAATTTTTTGGGTTTTTATTGGAATCAACTTGTGTAACTTATGTTCATACTAACCTAAACCAAATCCTATCTAAGCACACACATAAAGGTATGTCTAGTCAAATTCTATTCTATTTAGGTAGGAGAAACTAGAGGTAAATGGTTTAGGTGAAAAAGAGGTGGTAAAAGTGTCAAGGGTTTTATCAAGTCCCCCATAGATGAAATTAGTTTGATAAGTTGAGGGATCTAAAGGAATAATGGTTCTGATATTGGGGTCATAACTGGGGTGGTGGTCATGTTTCCCATACTCTTGAGGAGTAGGAAAAGTTTATAATGTCAAAAGGTGATACTCCCCCAATGAAATATGTTAAAAGGTTGATTCCAAAGGGTCCATTATTGGAATTTGGGTGGAAGAAACAGATGAACTGGTGGATGCTTTGATGTCAAAAGAAGATGTAGCTTCATCTTTTACTAGTGAAGGTGTATTGGATGGGGGAAGGATAACATCATTGGGTCAATACATCATGTTACATGATGTGAAAGGACTCAGGTCCACTTGTATGGTAACAACTTGACCTTCATGTTTAAATTTGATGTATCAATGTAAGGTGGATGGCACATAACCCTTGGAACAAATCCAAGGGTGTCCTAGTAGAACATTATATTGGAAGTCTCCCTCTACTACATATAAAAGCTCAAGAAGTATGTGGGGTCCTAGGTGAATGTTAAGGACAATAGTTCTTAGAGTTGTGGCCATGGTATAATTAAATGACTGAATCACCACTGAGGTTTCTAACATGATGTTCTCAGGTAATTTGAGTTGGTTTTATGCATGGGATGAGATAATGTTGATACTATCTCCCCCATTAACCATAACCCACTTGATGTGGGTTTGGTTGATGTACATGGTAATGAAGAGGGGAAGATCTATGTCATTTAGATGGATGGAAGGTATTTCTGAATCTATGAAGGTAACAAGGTTGGATAGTTGGAGACCTCTAACAAAGGATGATAGAGGTCATAGGTCTTTTAGTTAAACCTATATGGATTGTAAAGCCTCTATCATCACTTGGTAGTGATGGGGTGAGGTATTGATTAGTTCATACAAACTCATCGTCACTGCATTTCGTGAAACTATTTTAGAACTACTCATTGGATTGATTCAAAAGGGTAAGATTAAGAGGGACCCAAGATGGATGCCTTGGGCTTGGTTAAAAGTGTAGGTGCTTGGTGTTGACTAGGTGATTGGGTGGTAGAAGAGGGACATGTCTATTAATCAACACTTTTGCCTTTCCCTTATCCCTTAGTTGAGCCTATGATTATATGACCACGTGGATGCTATAGATTGGTAAAGGAGTCAGGTTGGAGGGATAATTTAGTTCCTCTTCACTCTTAGGTAAGAGTGGAAGATTTGGTAAATGTTGGTCGATGGCTCTTAATTTTTGGATCAGTATTGGGCTCATATGGGGCTTATCTAATAATAAGTCATCCTCATGATACTATGATGGGATATCAATTGGAGGGCCTTGAAATTCTCCATGTCCTATCTAGGTGTTGTATGGTATAAACATACTAATTTTTCATTATACCAAGAGGGTTTAAGACTGTGTGGGTCAAATGGTCTAATAAGTGGCAAGATTAAGCAATAGCCTTGCAATAGCCTTTATAGGATGGTTGATTAAGATTTGAGAAATGGTGGAAAATGAATGGAGGTCTTAGGTATGGTAGTTGAGGTGGAAGCCCTTTTATTTGAGGGCTTAGTTGTAGAGGTTTTGGGTAAATGAGCATTCTTAGAGGACAATATCATTTTTGGTAAAGAGGTTGATAGTTTGGGGTTAGAAGGTTTCGGGGTAGACATTTGGGAGATAAGTGGTTTATTTATAGATGATTGGGAAATAAGAGGTATATCATAGGTGGTTCGGTGAAAATAGATGTGGATGAGAGCAATAATGATGGTATAACCAAAAGTGGTGGTTGGGTTTTAAATGGGATGGTTGGTTTCCCAATTAAGGTGAGGGGTGAGGTCCCAAAACAAAGGGAAAAGTGGAGAGGGTATGTAAAGTTTTAGTTTTTTGGATTTTAGGTGGTTTTACCTTATTTGTTAGCTTAGCTTGGGGTTTGTTTGATAGGTTTAGTGGGTTTAAAACCAAATTTATTGATGAGTGAGTAATGTTATGAGTAGAAAATATGCCAAGGATCTTAATGGGTTTGGTTAGAATGGTAGAAGGTTATTTGGTGACTTTGGTGAGTTTAGCTCTGACAGTACTGCTATAGTTTGATGGGAAAAGGTGTGTGATGGTTGGGTTATGGTGATAGTGGGTTTGATAATGGAAAAGGTAGGTTGTTTTGATAAAGAAAGCTCTTATTTGGTTTTATAAGGTATCCTAAGCCATTTCCAAAAGGTTTCCCAATTTAGGTTAGTATCAAATATGAATTCTAAGTTTTTAACCAGTCCAGAGAAAGGTTTATAAATGAGTCTAATAACTTTGGTATTAGATTCAAAGGATAGGAATAAGGGTCAAGAGAGAGGAATGGTTACCTCACTCATCTCTTGATTACCAGGTTCTAAGGTTTGGGGAGCTAATTCTTTCGTGGAAGGTGTAGGCAAAGTGGTTTCTTCCATAGGAATGATTTCAAAAGGAAGAGTGGATTGTTGTATGATTGAAAAAAAAGGTAGAATGGTAATGGATGCCTCCTCTGATGTGCATATAAAAGGAGAGATCGGTGACTCTACTACCTTAATAAGTGGAGTAGGAGAAGATATGATTTGGTCAATGGTTTCCTTATCAATGAGTTCACCAAGAACCATATTGATAGTATGGGCCTCATTGGTATGAGAGGATTTTTATTTATTTTCATTTTTGGTAGGAGTGTGGTTGGGAAATTGTTATTTGAAGATGTAAAGTGATTGTTTTAAGGGTGCATTAGGGATATCCACAACAAGCTCCCCCTTATCAATGAGGGTTTGTACAATGTTATTAAAGGTATCACACCTACTAACATCATGTCCAATGACTCAATGGAAAGTGCATAATTCATTATCCTTATGCCAACCAAGTATAGTATAAGAAGAATCAAATTACTATACAAGTTTGATCAGAGGGAGTTGTTTGATATTTGCTTTTAATAATTTCTCCAAGATTGAAGCATATGACTCCCTAAGTGGAGTAAATTACTTTTGGGTGTTATGGTTTAGGTTCCTAGTGTTTTTATTATATTAATTGGAAGAGTAAGATTGGTTGAAAATGAGCAAAGGGGTGTTCTTAAAGACAACCACATTCACAGTTCCCTTATTTTAAATGATAGCATCAGTTTGATTGTTCAATTTGGAGGAGGGGTCTCATTTTATTTGAAGGTGTAATTATTGTTTCTCAATTTCAACTTCCCCTCATAAATGGATTTATTCTCTAATTTTTTTGCCATGGTAAAATCTTCATCAAATGTCTTAAATATTTAAACCCATAAATTAAAGGAAATATGTCTGGCATAAGCCTAGGAAAAGAGTTCAATTAGCTCAGATTGGGGTAGATACAAGGAGAGATGGTTAAACTTCTCCAATGGGTTACGAAGTCAACAATGGATTCATCATCAAATTATTGAATGGATTAGAGATCAATGATGGAGACCTTATTAGAGATATTTATGGAAAATTGATCTAAGAAAATATGAGCCAGTTAGGCAAAAGAAAAGAGGGAGTGCTTTTTAATATCACTATACCAATCTAGTTCTAGACTTGATAGAGACATAGGGAAGGTAAAAAAAAGGGGAGAATCATCATAGGCAATCATGTATCACAAATGCCTAAATACTCTTAGATGTTGTTAAGGGTCATCTTTACTCTAAAACTTCAAAAAGATTAGAAGTTACCATCAAGAAGGATATGGTCAAATGGGGATGAATGGGTGAATTAGTTCATTACATATTTGATCATATGATAAAATATTATGGGATCGAGAAATGGAAGACTCTAAAATAGTAATTTTATCCATTAGCATTTTGACAAGGTATGTTTGGGGTTGTACACCCCCATAGTTGTAAGGTAGATTATGTTGGGTTTGGGTAGGTGTAATATATGTGTAGCTTGTGTGGGAATGAGAAGCTACCACATATTTTTAGGTGGATATGGGTGTTTGAGATGATGCCACATATGAGTATGTGGAGATAGGTGGTTGGGTGGAAGGTAGATATACATATCCTTGTGGGTTAGGGATATAGCTCATGTTTTGTGTAATATGTACCTGATGAGAGATTAGTGAAGGTTGGGTAGTAGGTATGATTTTATTAGTAGATACATGGAAAGTGGTACCTTTGGTATTGATGGGTGAAATATATGGGAACCACAAAGCTCTAAAATGGAGTTGAGGTAGGTAGGCTAGAAATGAGAGGAATGGTGGTGATATTAGTATAGGGTAATCTTATGGTAAGGGAAGTGTTGGACCCCAAAGGTTAGGTTGTTCCTATACTAGGGGGTAGTTAGCTAGGGAAGAAGGTGCTTGGGTGTTTCTTTGTTGAGTGGGTTGGTTTAATATGGTGGTATCGATGGGGTTATTGGTAGAGGATGATGTCTAAGTAACTAAAGGTTTTGTGGAGATGGTAAAAATAGAAGTGTTGCCCATAAAGTGGGATTTCATGCCATAGGCTAGGTCAATAGCTGGAACTAAAGCAAGGGTATAGTGGGATATGGTGTTAAGTTCATGATGGAGGGATACAGGGTTTTATCTAGAAAGGTGGTAAAATTTGCATCACCTTGGGAAACCATCTGAGGGATGGTAGAGCTTCCAAAAAGATAGGGAAAACTCTTTGCATTTGATATTTACACCATGGATGAGGGAGAAGAAGAAGATGGATGATTAGGAGGTGGGTCCTAACTTGCTTGGTTTCTTAGTTATTGGCTAGTTAAAACCATGCAAATAAGGAAAGGAGGAAGATACAAGCAATCTTACAACTCAAACAAAGAGAAGATAAGAAAAATTCAAGGAAATGAAACACACACTAAAGCACATTAAATCTTAGGGTTATTTTTAGTCTCTCTTGTGTCTTATGCCTTAAGTTTTAAGAATTGTGTGATTCAAGTTGGCCTGTAGAGTTGATACTTAAAAACAAGTATATGATTGGTTTCAATTTGTGTTTAGGCTCTCAAAGGTGTCTATGTTGAAAATTAGTATGTGGCTTGACATTAGGGCCTACCCCCTCAATTCACACACCATAATAATAAGGGTGTCAGGTGCTTAGCCAAGATATACTAATTGTGAAAGATTATACTCAATCAAAGAGCTAAGTTGGTTCTCCCCCTTGGTAATGAAATATAAGTAGGATAGACAAGAAAGGTGACTACTAGGTCATGAAATCTCAGTCGAACATTATGTCAAAGTTCTTATGTTTGATTAAATATAATTGGTTTAGTCTTATGTGTGTGATAAGAGTGAAACTATGATCGATTCACTTGATTAATTAATCTATGTGAGCTAAAATAAGTAAGCAAATAATGGATACAGTCAATTTTAGGCCAAAAATGAAATTTTGATTTCATTGTATGAGTAGAAATACAAGAAGAAGAAGCATCTAGATGCAACTATGAACCCAAAAAAAGACTCAAGGGTCCCACTAGGTGTGCCATAATGTTTCAAAGAAATTTTGCTTATATTCTTTGGAGGAAAGAGAGAAGAAACTTGAGAAGGTTATGGTTGAAAAACCTAATATGTTGTGTGTGCATTGATCTAGATGATTGTAGACACTCCTCTTTGGCTTGGGAGTAATGACCTACAAATAAGAAATCACTAAAGAAATGGTTGATTAGTTAGATATTAGGGTTGATTCCCTAGCAAGATATATCTAAGAAGCATGAGATCCCTTGGAGTATGTCAATCCATGATTTTAAACAATCAAGTTCTAAAATTGAAAGATCAATTACATGCATAAATAATAGAAGGTACTAAAATCAAATACAAGAAGTTCTTGATAAATGAATATGTTGCTCTGAATAGATATATAAATAAGTACATTGATATTAATGCAAAATGAATTATTTATGGTCCAAAAAATAGGGTGATGTTTTATGATCAAGAAAAGAGGTAGAAAGTTGGATTTGGTTGAGGTCTAGAGGGTGAAAATAGCTTATTTTTTATTTGTCACACAGTGACCATCAACAGTTGGGGTGATCGTTGGTGATTAGGGTGACCATTATTATTTGGGTAACTATCGATGATTATGGACAAACTGTCAATGATTAGGGTGACCAGCGGTGGTTACTATGCTTTTGGTCTAGTTTAATAAATTGGTCTAATGAGGTTGAAAAATAGAATTTTGGAAAGTGGGTTTGGGCTGGCTTTGTTACTCAATAGAAATAAAGTAACTAATTACTAAAAACATGCACTTAGCTTGCTAGTTATTGATTTGAAGGATGTTGGGGTGGCTAAGAAATTATTGGTGGATCTGAGAGAAATTTTGATAGAGTAAAGATACTTGGTTTTTGGCTGATGGACCACAACACTATGGATCCCTATTGCACTCACTGGTTTGTTGGTTCACTGGAAGAAGACCTACAAAATGAAACACTATTGAAAGAGGCTATGATTATGGATGTAGATGATCCTAGATTGAATGATTTATCCCATTTCACCTCCTCCTCCTCTCTTCTTATAGTAAATAAGGAGAGGTGAAATAATGCATTAATAAGAGGTTCAACAAGCAATTTAAATTTAGCTTTCATATGCATTGGCTTCCATACGAATTAGACAAGCTAAATATAAAAAATCAAGCTGGAGTTTGAATAGAATTCACTATTCAAGTGGTTAAAGGATGATCATCAATGGATATGCCTAAGCATCATTGGTTAAGGTAACTGTTAGTGGTCAAGGGTAAGGTTAATTTTACTCACGATTAGTTAGGGTAAGTTAGTTTAGCTAGTCAACTAACTTGACTCAAGGATTGCAGTCAAAAGGTTGTGAAAGAGTCACTAGGGGGTCCCAAGGTCATTTAGGGTTTATTATACATATAAAACCATTGTGTTTGTTTTTATAGTGTCTACATAAAGACAAAAGTTCTAAAACTTTAATGTATCAATGAAGCCTTTAAGCCTTTGGAGAAATTTCTACATAATTGTATGATCAATTTTCTCAAGAAAAAGTGTTGAAGGCATTATATTTTGATTAATTCTTTAGGTCTTTAGTATTTTTATAAAAATTTATCTGAAAAAATATAGTAAACCAAAGTTTTGAAGATTACTAAAAATTTTTTTAATCCTTTGGTATTCAAAGTTAATGTTCTGAAGAATTATGTGAATAAGAGCTATCAAAATTTTGAGTGGGACAAAATTTTAAAAGATTTATAATTTTGAGTGAAGTCTTTAGATTTGTAAAAAAAATTATTTAGTATAAATATTTGGTAAAAATTCCTAGAGCTCATTATGAACATAAGTTCTAAAGGCATCGATCTTTCTCTTGTGTCTTCCATCTTTAGAAGTTTTGTTCTAAATATGTTGAATACCTATCTATTGTCCCTTTTTTCCTTTTACCTTAGCTTTTGAGTTTTATTTTTCCCTTATTTTTTTCCTTATTCAATTTACTTAATAAGATGAGTGGATTAGAGGAATCCATTTATCACTTTCTTATGAACCTAGGAGTGACATTAGTATGGTCTGATATACAGTCAGAGCTACACTAGCAAGCTCATGGGATGATACCACATGACATCATATCAATGACCTACAATCCCAAAAATTATTGCAAAGGAAGCTTGACTCTAGGCTAGTGGGCTCATGAGATGCTACCACATGGAATCATCTAAATAACCCATGATCTCATAAATGATCATATAGTAAGTTTACCTCTAAGATGGTGGGCTCATAATATGCTACATTGTGGCATCATCCTAATGAATTATAGTCTCAAAAATTACCATTTAAGTAATTACCTCTAGGCCATTGGGTTTACAAGATGTTATCACATGGCATCATCCTAGTGACCCATGATCCTGGAGCCATCTATACAAGGTGTTTTCCTCTGAGATGGTGGGATACTGAGATGTTTCAACATAACATCATCATGATGAACCACAATCCCATTGAAATTTATGCCAAGGGAAAATCCTTTGGGCTAGAAATATGTTTTCATGTAGCATCATCTTGACACTCCATAGTCTTAGGGTTGTAGGTGAAAGATGAAGTGCATCAAACCAACAAGAGGTAAGATGTTTATACACATAATATTTTTAAACTTTATCAATTACTTATGCTTTCTATCTTGCAAGAACCTATTGAGTCTTAATATCTCTGAGTGCATGCCTTAATAGGTGCACTAGGAAAGGGATGGGTAGACCATTAGTGTTTTGTATAATTTTTGTCTCTTATTACCACTTGATATCTACACGTGTCCTAAAACCATTTCCATAAGTTTTGCCTCCTATTTTTCACCCTCCTCTAATCATTTGCCCCATTCATTAGCCCTTCCCTAACCTAAAACCCTTTTTTGATAGTTTACATTACACAATCAACCCCATAAACCTTGTACTCTTCTTGATAAAACTTATTCAGGTCTAGGTCAACCCCTGGCCAACCTAATCTATAACTTAATTTATTTTTGTCAATAATAATACTAGGTCGAATGGGTTGACCTTATCAGCCTAAAATTTAAAAAATGATTAGGGTTAGATCCACTTATATAAACACATCCATTTTTACATTTCTAAGAGAAGAGAAGAAGTAAGATATATTACACATTTGCTTATCCACCATTATACTTGAGGAACAAGCTTTGGGTTTCATACTTTCTTTAAACATACAGATCTTGTCATGTGGAAAAGTCTTTTGGATGCATTGATAAGTTGTGTAGCCTAGATGTAATTTATCCTTGTCATCCTTACATACCACAATAACCTCTTTAAAATCACCTTGTCCAAGAGAGAGATTGAGGCTGAGTGGGTTCATCTTCAAAGTTAAGTATTCCTAACTTTGTTCCTCATTTGTAAGAGTAGATAGACATGAATTTATACTTCTCTTCCATGCATTATAATTCCTTATACATTGATGTGATTATATGTATTCTATGCATGATTAATTTTGATTTTTATTACCCCCACTTTGTGCCACAAGATATGGTGAGCACTAGATTAGATTTTTATTTACTTGTTACTAGTTTAGTGAATATGAAAACATAGGATTTAGTTAGGGTTATTGCAGAGTTTTTCTTGACTGGAGGATTTGAAACACTCCCTACTAATATTATTATGGTAAGATATCCCTTTATTAGGTTTATCAAATCCATTTTGGTCTTGACCCTAAATATCTAATGTATCCCTAATCAGAAGTGTAAGTAGGATTTATTGTCTTCGAGCTTGGATTAATTTATAGATCTATTGTATTTCCCATTGCATACATTTTGGTGAACGCAACGTGAATCTAACCCTTATATTTTTTATTTCATGCTTTCATTTATATCATATTATTATAATTTTTTTATATTTATAGTACTATATCAACCAATCAGTATAGTTGTAGCTTTTTTTAGTCAGGTTTGACATATAGTCACATCAAAATGACTATATCCTATCTATGTAAGTTTTCATCAGATACAGGTTACTAGATCAAAAATTTAAACATAATACTCCTTTTTAGTTATAGATAAACATAAAAGGTTGAATAGGTTGAATTTATCATATTATTCTCTACCATCATATAGATCAACAAACTAGGTTGAACAGGTCGACTTAGTCATCTTATTCTTCAACACATAGGGTTTTGTAGAATTAGTTCAAACTAGTTGACTTAATTTATATAATTTGAAAGTAACATTTAAGGCACTTCAGCATAAAATTTGAAATCCTAACCATATTGAAGCCCACTAAGGGTAGAGATGGTGCACACACCTCCAATTTCTAAAGAGCCTCATAGGAGTATGCTTATGTATCATGTTATGATTGATCCCTATCAGTTTTCTATATACTAGGATACCTATAGATGACTTATCCTTGAGATGCTTGAAACTATCCTTTAGCCTTCCATACATCCCACCCCTCCCTTGGTTGAGCCCAATTTAGATCCTATTCTGACTCCCTCTCTAGCTGAGTCTCTTCCTATTTTTCATACTATTATTCTTTCAGTCAAGCCTCATCCAGTCTCTCCACTAACCCCACATTCCCTTGGTGATGGTTTACTCCCTTTATCACAAATTTATACTTTTCCCACCAAATGGGCTAATCACCCATATTGCGATATTCATAAATTTATCAGTCATTGGACTAGAGATTATTCCTTACACTAGCCTTCCCCAGCTTCCATTTCCACTCCCTTTATTAGTACACCCATAAAGTTTATTAATAAGTGTGTATGTTGCTTCCATAACATAGATAATCATTCCTCCATGCATTATTAAAAGCTATGACAATATATACACACCTTACATCCCATTATTCCTTAACCCACATACAAGGTTATACCTCCCCAAAAAGTATTACTTAAATATCTTCCAAAATATGGAGAGGTATATTATCTATGTCACCAATGTGTTACTCATCATACTAATCATTGTCACATCCTTTAGTAGCATATTAAGGATCACCTCAAGACCATTCATGTTCCTACTACCCTTCTTCCCATAGGTCACCTTCGTAATAAGGTTCCCCTTTCTTTTCTCATGGCCCCTCCATCTGTGGCCCCTTCTCCATCAGTGACTCCTTCAACTGTGTCCTATTATACATTGAAGACCCCTTCATATACCATATATTTAATTCCTATTCCTTATCCTAAGCATCCCATACATTATAATCCTCATCAACATGATCCTTCAAGCATTCCTACATTTTACATCGAGGAGATTCAATTTAAAGTATTTTCTCAACCTTCCCTGAAGATTGATGAGACTCTGGCTACAGTTCAAGTTTAGTTGCATAGAGACTTATAAAATGTTATGGATAATGTGTGTGGATGAATCTACCATTTTTTATGAATACAATATGGTGTTATTTCATTTATTTCTTCATTTGGATTGGACATGTGCTCCAAATTTATATTTCTCTATATTATATCATTTGACATTATGTCAAATTCTTATTTATCTTACATGATGATTTATGTTTCACACTACATGTTACTTATCATGTCATTTTATTCCTTATGTTCTCTTATGGATTATTTTCTAAGATTACATACTTTTTCTTTGTGAGTTCCTTTTTTATGGCTATCTTGTTATTTCTCATTATTTTTTTCTACTTTATCTCTCTAAGCATGGATAATTGTTATTATAACTTGGTTATAAAAACCTTTCTCCCTTTAATCATTCCTTAGTTACCATGTGATTAGTTAGAAAATAATTCATTTCATTATAATATCTTTTTACTGGTCCACCTTGGATCTCCCTTTATTCCCCTTATTTCCTTTCACAAACTAATCATACACATGGTTTAACTATTAGAGGTAAAATCCATTGAGAGGGGGTGGGGTGAATCAATGATGGAAAATAATTCAATTTAATTTACACACCCTTGAAAATACTTAAACACTCAACACAAGAATTTATGAAGCATACAAATCATTAATAGTATTGAACAATAAACATAATGCAAGATCACATACAAAACACAAGGTTTACGTGGAAAACCCTCTTGGGGAATAAAACTCACTCTCAAGCCTAAAAACACATAGACTATTGTTCTATATTATGATCACAAACAAGAGATAGATCAAGTCCTTCTGATAAAAAACCTTCAACCAATTCCTTCTAACCTACAACCTTGATCAAGTCTTTCTTATCATATGTCTTTAGTGAAACCCTATTTCACAAGGAGCAACTTCCCCTAAGGAGGATCAAGTCCTTTAGACCCTTCTTAAGAAGAACACTTCCACCTTATAAATGACGTCTCTAATACTTGATAATGTATCTCTAGATATCACTCTTCTCACCTTTCAGTAACAACTCTATCATAGTTTCAACAACATGACTAGATGGTTATACACATAGTCTACTCATTGATCTACCTCTCAGATCAACCACCAGGCTCACACATTCTTCATATGCACACTCAGATCTCTTCACACAAATTCACACTATAAGAACACTATACTATCATTAGAAATATGACCTAAAGTTCATACACATATTCAAGTAATTATTATTCTCATTAACTCCACCAACAAGCACACTACCTATCATGTGCTCCATAAAGCACACATAAGAGCCTCTCACAAATCCCTCCAGAGTCTTATACTCACTAGTATAGAACCCAATAAAATTGGTTCCATTATATATAGGGTAATAATGAATTAATAAAGATCACAATATTTATTTATCAACCAAAAAACATGCCTTTATCCTTAAGGCATCTCACATGGGTCAAACTTAAGCACAAACCCCTTTCATAATAGGCCTACGTCACTTTTAGGTCTTATGCAGACCCATTCAGCTCTTTGACACTTCTTTGACCATAATACAAACACAAGACCACTTAAAAACACATAGGTCCACTCCTTATGTCCCCTAAGACATCCTTAAAATATCACAGTCATCTTAGTTCACCTTTTCATATGCTCAAACAACTCAAATAGAGGCCTTATACATAGGAATTCCATTAATGAGCATAGAAACAACTTATTAAGTATTATTCATACTCAAGATATATTTATCACACCTCCAAAGTACTCAAATTAAACCCCATGGAGTCTAAAACACTCCTTGATAGCCAATTCACCATGAAACATCAAAAAAACAACTATGTAAGCTCGAATATCCTTCTCAAGTCACTTGTATAATATATACAAAAACATGGTCATCATTAGAGATCAATAAATTTATTTGTATTCAATTTCATATCTTTGAATCCATATAGCTAGATGTGTCTTGGATTCCTCTACTACTTTGATTTTTATTGTAATAGAAAATTTGAATTCTATCAAAAGCTATGGTCTAAAAACCAGACATTGGTCTTTCCTTTGCAAACATAAATATTCAAATGACAATGGTCATAGTTAACCTTGAACACAATGCTCACATCTCATGTCCTCTTAGCTCAGATCAAATACACTTCATCAATCTTGATCTATCTTTAACACAAAGGTGCCAAGGCTCAGTTGTTAAACCTATATCACTTTGACACCACCTCATGCATCCCTAAAATGTTGACTCAATATACTCCATCAATATCTATGTATCAATCAAGACTTGAACAATCAATGCTCACTATTCGATAAATTATATGAATAGCTACTCACCATTGGATCATTATCATGTACCTTTTCTCATTTATTAAACATCATTCACCTACCCTCACTTATTTCCTCTTTGACTCCTTAGAGAAATTATGCATTGTTGATCTTGCTCAATATTTAATACATTAAAAAATGACTATGGGGACCCTATCAATGTGCTTAAGTAGCCATTTTTTATCCTTAATAACTTATTTTACACTTTGACATGGGATCTCAAACTTGTATTAGATGATCTCATACCATAAGATAATCCAACTTTGTAACACACAACTCCTAGAACTCTTTCACATGAAAGCTATGATGTTATTAAAGTGCCTTCTCAAAATCCTTTGTCATAGAGCCAACCATGTCTAAATCTGCATAAGAGACCAACTTTGAGCATCCACAACTTTTGCCTCACTTCAGCACATGAACTCAAATTTATTGTAAATGGTCTATGCTCAAAACAAAATAAACCCATATGATTAGTTTCTATTGACACCTTCACACATGCAATATATAACACCATCAAAATTATCACTCGACTCTTTCTACCACATTGTAAAATTGGCTAATATGGGAAAACATAGTCAAAATTCTTGGGATCCCAACTTTGCAATGCATATCTCTTGATTCACTATATCACATGATTTAAAAATTAGCTCAAATAAACTAGGTCAAAAATAAAACAAACCCATATGATCATCTTTTCCTAAAATCTTCACATGTACAAACATGACCTCATCAACATACTTACTCAACTCTTTCTAGCCAATCTACAAATTTAGCTAATTATGGGAAAATAATGAATTATAACTAAGAATCCAAATTTTTACCCTCATATATTTGACCATGTTTTGATGCATGAATTGAGATTTAGATCATAAAAACTAGGGACTAATTTGATCACAACCATATGACTAGCTCTCCTTTACTCCTTCCCACATAATGATGGTGATGTCATCAAACTACCAACTTATAATTTCTACCATTGGACCCAAAGTATCTAGATGTAATATATGATCAAATAGATGAATCAAGATCTTAAAGTAAATATAAAATCTTAGGGATCTTTTGCACATATTCTAATCACCATACTCAACCATGATCCTCTCTAGCTATGTCAATACTAAAAATCAACCAATCATCCTTTAAGCATACAAGAAAAATCATATTGCACACTTTATCATACAATAAAAAGCATAAGCACATTGTACACTTTGTCATTATCACTTATACTATCAAGTCACTTCATCCACTTACTAGAGCATCTCCATGACACCACTATGACATCATCATGACAACTCTCCAACAATCTCCCCCTTTATAATTGATGTCAATAACCATCATATATCAACATATGGTTCACCTTCTCTATCTTCAAATCACTCCCATAAACAAGAAATGTATCCCCAACAATAACTTTCTCCCCCTTTGATGCAATGACAAAGTGGGCACAATCTGATCCTAAGGACCTAAAAAGACTACAAAATAGGAAAGGACCATCTTATAAAGCTAATATTAACTCCCCCTTACCTTTAGCCAACCTCTTCTTATCTTGACAACATCTTCTTGTTCCATGCCAACACTCTTCTTCATAAGCACAACAACTAATGAAGAAAGAACACATAAAAGAACTGAAATCTCATGTAACTCACTAAAAAATATCTAAGATGGATTCCCCCTTAGATTTTTAATCCATTACACCATTTGAGAATTTTCAAATCTCAACACACCATGAATAACCACCACATAGGATTACTATCCTTCTCTCTTATGACACTTCCTTGATCATCAACAGAGAATCATGCCACTCATCAATCAAGAAACATGTTCTAAACCATCTTGAGAAATCACCTTGAAAAATTCATGATTTCCTATTTTGGAGAATCTATACAAAAGCACTCTTCTTCACCCTAGGCCTATCTTAGACTCCTTTTATCCCTACCTGAAACTTGTAGAGCCCATACCTTTCAAAAACCTACTAGTTAATTAGCTCTCCATTTTAACATAAAAAATAGTTTCTTGAGAACGACAAAACTTCAAATCCATATGAAGCTTCATTTGACCACCCATTTGGCCCACTCAACAAAATAAGAAGACTTAGACCTTAGCTTATAAGGTAGACCATTTTTCTATGAGAGCCCAAAACCCTAGAATCTTAAAACACACAAAATCAACATAGCACCTCGTATTTAATGTGCACCTTTGAAAATTCTTATACACCTAGAGAAAACCATTACAAAATTTTGGACCAATATTTGAGATTTCACACCATTGGGAACCTTAACTTCCTATAACCCATTTTAGGACCTGCAAGTTCTTGAAAAAACACAAATCCTCCTTTGTCATCTGGGAACCTTCAATCTGACCTTATAGAATATTCCAATTGAAAAGAAAAACATCACAACAACACTTTCTTCTCCACTTGAAAGGAGTTTCTTAAGAAGTATAGATATAAAAACCCTATATACCTCAATTCTCTAAAATAAATATAAATCCTCATGTTCCTCTTCCTCCTTGCTTAGATGATACTTATAATTCTTCTTTTACTACTTCTTTGGCTTTCGAGAAATAACTTCCTCAACTACTAAAACCTTCTCCTTTTCTTCTATGATTATAATATCAATACATGGAGACAACATAGAATCATGACATACCTCTTTATATAAAAAAATCTTCCTTGTAGCTTGGATTCTCATCATAGAAACTATTTTAACAATAGTATGATGTTCACTTAGATCCATACATACTTTAGAACTAGCTTTAACCATTACCTTGGTCTTCTCTTTGAGCTTAGTCTCTTTATTCTCAACATGAGTAGACAATGAGACCTCTTGGGTCTCTTCAACTTGAGAAGCATTCTCCATCATAACAAACAAATTACTCAGACCTGAAGTTTCATCATGATTTCTACTTACCACCTTTGGTTTCCATGTATTAACTTATATTTTTTCATGCACTCTAGGATCTTGATAAAACCTATTCTATCTTAGAATCCTTTGCTTACATAATCTATCAATGTGACATATCTATTCATAATTAAATCATGTCATACTTTTTCCAAAAATCTCTTTCTACCTTTCCATATTTGGATAATATCTTGCAATGATTCCTAGTTCATAACAACTATAGCACTCAATATTTCTTAAAGTAAACTCAACTTATCTTACCTTAAGTGGAAAACATTTTGCAAAGTGTCCAACATCATGATAATTGAGGCACTCAACCTTACTTACACCTTTTCACTGATGACCCCCATCTTAGTTCTAAGAAAATTCATTCTAAGGTCTTATAAATTCTCTAGATCTATACTCAAACTAATTAAAAGTATAGAAGTAACCACTAAAATTTGCATACCTCATGGCATTTGGCTATCTAGTCTAACTTATTTTTATTTTGCCGGCACCTTCATTCCTTTTTTGATGATTCATATTCAAAGGTTGATCCACCTTGTTTACATTAGTCTTCATCTTGTCTTGAGTTACATTCTCTAGTTATTCTTTGTATCCAAGGCAAGTCTTATCACTTTCATGTTTTTTATCATTCAGAATGTTGTCTAGATCACTTGATCTCTTTTCAAATTTCACAAATGACATTACCTTACTAGACACTTTCTCTAACTTAGATTTCAATGACTTATTTTAAATTACGTACCTTTTACATTCATCTTATTTATCTTTTAGGCTTTTAGATAGAATTTTCAATTGATGGCTAAGATGCTTGACCATATCTTCATGCTCCTTGGCATATTCATCCATTCTTTCCTCAAACACACTTAATTGTTCCTCAAATTACTTGTGTTTATATTTCATCTTCTTATTGATCTTCCTCCCAATATTTAGTTCTTTGTGAGCATTAGATAATGTAGTCTCATAGGCCACCTCATCTTCATCATCATCTAAATCACTCCAATTAGACCCCTTTTTCTATGAGTAACTTCCTTCCTTAGCTATTAACAAACCTTCATCTTCAGCAGAATCATCATCTTCATGATCATATTCTAAGTCACTATTTTTACTCTCATTTAATGAGCTACAATCTTATTTGGTGTAGAGACTCTTCCTTTCCTTGAATTAAATCTTCTTGTTATCAAAACTTTTGAACCCCTTCTTGATTTTATCAGACTTGAAATATCTCTTTCCATCATCATGATCTTGATCTTGCTCTTCATCAACATCCTTCTTATACTTATGAGGGAATTTATTATAGAAATGTCCTATCTCACCATAATTGAAGCATTTAAGGGGTAGCTTACCTTTACACATTCCTAAACCTATTTTCAATTTTATTGAAATCAAAGCAATTAGTTCATATTCATCTACATTAGGAATGTCATCTTCCTTGAGTTTCTTACCTTGGAACTTCTTTGTCTACATTTTAGTCTTGAAAGTTGCTTCCTTATTTGGAGGTATATCATCATTCTTCCTCATCTTATAGGTATTAAGGGTTCCATGAAATTAATCCATCTTCAACTCAGTAAGATAATGACTCTCTTCTATATCAGATACTTTTGAATTAAACTTGGGGGATAGAGACCTTAATACCCTTTAAACAAAATTAGTCTCTTCAAGATTCTATAGAAGATATTTAATGATGTTCAAAACCTCATCAACTTTTTGTAGAAAGGATGTCATGGTATCTTCTTCATTTATCTTGAGACTTTCAAATTGCCTTCTATGATTTTACAACTTAGCAAGCTTAACCTTTGAATCTCCTTAAAAAATAGTCTTCAACTTATCCCATATTTCCTTGGTAGATGTGCAATGAATTACTTTGGTGAACTTAGTTTTTGTAAGACCACAAGTGATGGCATTCATTGCCTTATATTTGTTCTTAAAGAGCTTTTTGTCTACAAAACTAGATGAAAGAATAGTAGGAACAACATAACCATCCACAACATATTTCCAAACATCAAACCCTAGGTACATAATGTATGTCCTCATCTTGGCACTCCAAAAAGCATAATTGGATCCATTGAACATTAGTGCTTATTTATTAGATAAACTACCTTGTAAATTCTAACTAGCCATTGGACCTTGGATCACCTTCAATATTTTAATATTTTACCAAAGGACCTCACTCTGATACCAATTATTAGAGGTATAATCCACTATGGGAGGGTGCATCAGTGAAGGTAAATAATCCAATTAAATTTCCAAACCCTTTCAAATACTTAAGCATTCAACATAAACATTTATGAATAATATAAATCAATTATAGTAGTGAATAATAGACATAATGCAAGATCATATACACAACATAAGGTTTACATGGGAAACCCTCTTGGGGAATAAAACCCACTCTCAAGCCTGCAAACACATGGACTACTATCCTATAAGATGATCATAAATAAGAAATTGATCAAGTCCTTATGATTAAGAAAATTTAGCCAAGTCCTTCTAACCTACAACATTTATCAAGTCCTTTTGATTAAAGGTCTTTAATGAAACCCTATTTCATAAGGAGAAAACGTCCTTAAGGAAGATCAAGTCCTTTAGACCCTCCTTGAAAAGAACACTTCCACCTTAAAATTAATGTCTCTAACACCTGATGATGGATCTATAGGTATTACTCTTCTCACCTTTTATAAAAAAATCTATGACAGTTTCAAAAACATGACCATATGGTCATATACACAGTCTACTCACTAATCTACCTCCTTAATCAACCACCAATCTCACACAATTTTCATATGCAAACTTAAATATCTTTACACAAATTCACACTAAAAAAACACTATAATATCATTACAAACATGACAAATAGGTCATACACATAGTCAACCAACTATTTTACTCATTATCTCCATAAATAAGCACACTACCTATCCTTCATTCCATAAAACACACATAAGAGCCTCTCACAAATCTCTCCACAATCTCACACTCATAAGTCTAGAATCCAACACATTTGGTTTCACTATATCTAGAGCAATCATAAATTAATCAACATCACAATGTTTCTTTGTCAGCCATAAAACATGCCTTCACCTTTAAGGCATCTCACATGGGTCATACTTAAGCACAGACCCCTTTCAAAATAGGCCTAAGTCAATTTTAGGTCCTATGGAGACCCATTCAACTCTTTGACACTTCTTCAAGCATAAAAACAACACATTACCACTTAAAAACACATAGGTCTACTCCTTATGTTCCCTAGGACATCCTAAAAAGATCATAGTCATCTTATCTCACCTCTACATATGCTCAAACAACTCAAACAGAGACCTTATACATAAAAATTTCATTAACAAACATACATACAACTTATTAAATATTTTTCATACTCAATATATATTTATCACACCTCTAAAATAGTCACAAAGTAACCCCATAGAGTCTAAAATACTCCCCAATAGCCAATTCACCATGAATCATCAAAATAACAACTATAAGCTTGAATATCCTTCTCAGGTCACTTGCAAAATATATATGGAAACATAGTCATCTTTAGAGCTCAATAAATTTGTTTGTACTCACTTTAAGATATTCTAATCCATATAGACAAATGCATATTGGAGTCTTCTACCACTTTTATTTTTAATGCAATAGTAAATTTGACTTCTATCAAAAGCTATGGTCCAAAAACTATACACTGCTCTTTCTTTCACAAATACAAATATTCAAATGGCAATGGTCATAGTTAAAACTTGAACATAACGCTCACATATTATATCCTCTTATCTTAGAACAAATACACTCTATTGATCTTGATCGATCTTTAACATAAAGGTGTCAAATCTCAATCGTTAAACCTTTATCACTTTGACCACATCTCATGCATCCTTGAAATTTTGACTCAATGCACTATGTTGATATCTACAGATTAGTCAAGACTTTAGAAATTAATGCTCACCATTTGATCAATTTTATGAATGCTTACTCATCATTAGATCATTATCCTGGACTTTTACTTAGTTGTTAAACATCATTCACCTATCCTCATTTGTTGCTTCTTGACTCCTTAGAGTAATCATGTACCATCGATCTTGCTTGAGCTTTAATACATTAAAAAATGACTAAGTATGGGGACCCTATCAATATGCTTGAGTAGCCTTTTTTTATCCTTAATAATTTCTTATACACTTCAATTTAATATCTCAAACTTGGACCAGATGATCTCCTTCCATAAGAGAATCCAACCATATGACACATTACTCCTATAACTCTTGTGTATATCAGATATTATTCCATTAAAGTGATTTCTCAAAATATTTTGTCATAGAACCAACCATGTCTAAATCTACCTAAAAGACCAACTTTGAACATCCATAACATTTGTCATGCTTCAGTGCATGAACTCAAATTTAGCATAAATGATCTATGCTCAAAACTAAACAAACCCATATAATAATTTTCTCTTGACACATTCACACATGCAATATATAACACAATCAAAAATATCACTCAAATTTTTCTACCACATTGCAAAATTGGCTATGGAAAAACATAGTCAAAATGCTTAAGAGCCCAAATTTTCACATGCATATTTCTTTATGCACTACATCATATGGTCTAAAAATTATCATAAATAAACTAGGTCAAAAAATAAATAAACCCATATGATAACTTTGTCCTAAAACCTTCATGCATACAAACATTGTCCTCATCAACATGCTTACTCATCTCTTTCTAGCCAATCTACAAATTTGGCTAAGAATGCGAAAATAATGAATTCTAACTAAGGAGCCAACTTTGTACCCTCATTTTTTTTTACCACACTTTGACACATGATGTAAGATCTAAAGTATAAAAAATAGGTACTAATGTGATAATAACCATATGACCTTCCCCCCTTGACTCCTTCCCATATGAAAATGGTGACATCATCAAACTACCAACTCAAATTTTTTACCACTGGACCCAAAGTGTCTAGATGAACACTATGATCAACCAGATCAATTATATTTAGACACAAAATCTCTCAAAGAAAATATAACATCTTAAGGACATTTTTCACATACTCCAATCACCATAATAAATCTTGATCCTCTCTATCTATGTCAATACTGAAGATCAACCAATCATCCTTCAAGCATACAATAACAATCATATTGCACACTTTATCATACAAGAACAAGCACAAGTACATTGCACACTTTTTCATTGTCACTTAGACTATCAAGGCACTTCATCTAATTACTATATCATCTCCATGAAACCACCATGACATCATCATGACAACTCTCCAACATTTACATTTGAGATAATTGCTAGTTCATACATAAGCCTAAGTGTGTTAGTTCATTATGTCTTTGGATACTTAACTTCCCTTATCTAAAGCCTAAACCTCATTCATGTGTATCACTTTATCTCTCATTATTTGTAATTCCAAGTCCATATGGAGAATGAATCTTAAAATCCATAAAAATTCAAAATCTAAATCATTTAAACAAAAGACAATGATCTAAATGGCAACATTAAAACATTTCCAAAGTTAAATCATACTAGAAGTTGTGATTCTAAGCATATCTCCTTTATATATTCAAAGCTCAAACTCTACAGTTGGCCTCATGATAGATTCAAGGTCCATTGGGGTGTAATAGACTAGTTTATTAAAAAAGGAGAATAAAAAAATTTGAGTGCTACCTACTTTCCAACACAAGTACCCAATATTCACAATAGTCTGACAGCTCTGTAAGAGGTCATGAGGAATGGGGAACATGTTGTGGGAAGGTAGTTCTATTTTAATTTTATTTTTTAAAATAACCAACATGATTTTATCTTATTACCTCACTTATTTTCTTGCATGGCTTTGTGCCTATAGTGAAAAGGTATCCTTTGTATACTGATGGTCACTAGTCACTTAGTATCTTTCTATATCCTTAGTGCGCCTCTTGTTTCCTAGGGTCTTCTCATAATATGCCTATATTATTATTTTTAAATTCATTTATATAATTCTGTATAATCCTAATATTTCCCCTTGATAAATATTTTTTTGTTTATTGATCACTCGCCCTAGGTATCCCATTTGTGAGTTGCAGTGTAAGACCTTGTATAGGACTAGGCCTTCCTCACAAATTGCCAATTTTCACATTCCCATTCTAAACATACCTTTTTATCATCTTTTTCTCATTTTTTACACCTCATTTGTGTTACCTTTGTGATTTTTAGTGTAATACCATGGATAGGACCCAGCCTTCCTCACAAAACTTTCCAATTAAAGTTACAATGAAATTACATGTGTTAAATTTGAGATAAGTAGTGGTTGATCATGAGTTACACGTCATTGACATGCTTGTCATCTTGATATGGTATGTTTTATGATTAATTCACTAATATTTTACTTTTATATTCTTATTTTTTTATTGTATATATGAATACAACCATTTCTCTTAAGTTTTTCATACTTCCCAACTTGAATTAGTGTGATCAATTTAAGTTCATTTTGCCAATTTTGTTTCTCTCTTAAAATTCCCAACATGATTTAGTATAAAGTATGGAGTTAATTGTTTATATTTTTATTTCACTTATCTTTCATGTTATTTACATTTTTTCAATACTTCCCAATGTGATTTATTGTGATTTCACTTGTTTTAATTTGGTGACAATCTTTTTCATAGTTTAAAAATATTCTACCCTCTTATTTACAACTGTTTGGTTTATTATACTTGGTCATATTTTGTTATTACACATTTCCCATCATGATATAGTGTATTTTATACACCTAAATCATCTTGACTCATTACCATTGATAATATTCTTGTTAGTCGACACTACTTCTCCTAATCCCATTTTTTCTAATTCGTCCCACTAATTAATCCCCTATTCCTAGCCATTTATTCAATAACCCTATTCAATAATTTTCCATTTCACTATAATTACTCTAATACCCCTCTTTCATTAATTACTCTTAATCCCTATTATCCTAATCTAATCTTAGTTATCAATTAGTTGGGAATTTTTAATTCCCATAATCCCACCTAGCCACCTACTAGCCTACTCCCTAGGCTTTCCTACAACCCTAAGGGTCCCTAATCCTTATCTAACCTCCCTCTAATCCTAATTAAAACTAAGAGGATTATATAATCATCTCTAAATTAGGCTCCTTATATAGAAGCCTCTAAGTCTAGAGGCTTCCAAGGAATTTTAAATTCCTTGGACAATTTACAACCCTTGGATCTCCTCATCTAACTTCAAATTTCAACCCTTTATCTTCCCCCCACAATCTATATAACTAGCCTCCATCCTCCATTGGATATATCTCCAAGATTCATTACAAATCCATGTCAAAATAATATTATTAATCCATGTCAAATCCATGTCCAACTATCATTTAATCTAAGCATTCAACATCCAGCTTCATGCCATCATATACCAAAAATTTGAGTTTAATATCAATCAATCATCCATTTGAACATCCTAGAAGGAGGTGAGATGAAACAATAAATTTGGTAAGTTATATATCATTCTAATTTGTCTCTATAATCCTTTCTAATAGGTAATTTGAGATTTTAGTAGAATTAGTTTATTTAATTTATATAGAGCTTAAAATCCTACTACATTTTGGTGATCATGGTGAGACCTTATTACTATTTGATCCATTTTGGTTGTTAGTTATGTTTTTTACAAACCTATAGGGTCATTTGAATCAATAAAATTGAAAATTTACATACCCAAGTTATAGTCATGAGTTTACATGGGTAACTACGACATTGTCCAAGTCAGTCATGACATTTACCCTATAAGTCATGAGTTTTTCTTAACTGTCTCCTTGATCACTAACCATTTTTTTTAACCATGATAGGATTTTGACCTTTTGATAAACCTATGACTTGATACTTGAAAAAAATTTAGGCAATTTATGCTATTGACTATTTGAGTAGTGATTTTTTTGACCACTAATAGTTAGTGTTGATAGGTTTTCATCATTTGACAAAACTATGACTCTGCAAGTCATGACTTTGTCTTTAGAGTAGAGATTTTGTAAATGATAGTTATGATATTTCAGCTCTCAAATGTAGGCCATGAATCTTTTTGTTTTACCTTATTAATTATTATTCTATCTGACTCTTTTATGCTTGCTTTGTCTATTCCTATATGTTTTTATATGTTTTGACTCTCTGTGGGTAAGATAGGCAAATCTAATCAGGACTCAAGTAACTATTTGCCATTAAATAATACCACAGATCTATGACTCATGATATTATCCTAGTAATCATGATATTGGGCCCATGAGTCATGGTATAGTGGCCTTTCATAAAACCATTAATGGATGACCCTTGTCAATTAATCTGTAGAGTCTATCTTGGCATCTTATATTCTTATAGAGGATTTTTGATGTCCTATTGTATTCCATCCAATATTTTTATGATTGTATTGATTTAAATATATATCTATTAGCTAACCCTAGTTTTGTATCAAGTTTTTATTATCTTTAGGTGGTTGTTCCATCATCATTTTTTAGGGTTATAGTAAGGAAAGAGGTTAAGGAAGGAGGAAACCCAGCTGAAGATAAAGACAAAACATAGGCCTTCCCCTCCCCCTTTTTCCTTATCTTTTTGAAAAACCATAAGTCTTGATATTTTTAGAGATACAATATTGTCTTGGTGAATCATGATATTGTAAATATAGTATTGATGTCATTTTGACCATTGACCATCATGTTAGACCCTGTGGGATATATTTAAGATTAGATTTAACTAAAGTCACTCTTTTGAAACCCTAAATTCTACCCATTTTTTGATCTTAGTATCTTTTAATCACAAGTGTAAATACATTGTTATATTTTGAGTTTCTCATCATTATCTATAAATAATAATTTTTGAAACTAAATCAATCTACCAGTTATTTGTTTTGGTCATATATCTTAAATCTAGAAGTTTTATTATTTCTAACAATATAACAACTCTTTAGTTATTTATAGTAATAATTTTATCTTCTTCAGTCACATTTTTGTGGTTTATGATAAAACCATAAATATCAATCCATCATCCGTAGTGATTTTATCAATTTGAGTCATGACATTATATAACTAACCCCTATGTTGTAGGTAAATATCACAATCATCTTTCAGTTATAATATCACAACTCACAAGTAGTGATTTTTTACCCCTAGTTGTGACTGTGTAGTCTCTGGGTGCAGGTTTGCTTTGTACATTCATGGTTTTGCAGAGAGTAGTGGTTTTGAAAAAGTCTTGAAAAATACTAATATTTTTATTGTAGGGCCCATCTTTTGAATGCCACATCAAACTATTAACCTATTTACTTGTAGGTCGTTAGTTAAATATTCCATTTAGCAATTTAAAAATAAATTTTAATTATCTATTTTTTCTTGTATATATCATCTTGTTGTGAAAAATATTTCTTTGTATATATTTACTTGTGTCAACTTGTAAATAAATTATCGTATTGTGCCCATGACAAATATTTAATTAATCAACTATTTAATTATATCATGTTTTTCTTATTTGTTAACCCTTCCCCTCTATGATAGCACATGATGTGGAATTGATCCCCATGCATGAGATTAGTTTATAGGGGTTAGTTTCATGGATTTCATCACTGTGAACTAACCAAACTACATGTTCTAGTGAAGCTTAAAAATTAGGGACAACTAGCATTAGGCTAAGCAGTTGACCTAGGCTAAGTAGTTGACCCCATATAGGTCATTCATGAAAGGGAAGAGTTAAGTCTCTGAACTAAGCATTAGACAATAACCTACATGTACTTGGGCCCCAACATACCTTCATGTATGTCAAGGATGCCTCTAGAGATCTCATTTAGCCTAGTATAGGACCTTTTCACTATAGTAAGTGTACTTTTATAGGAGTCAGTATAAGTTTTAAAGTAGACATCAAGTGCAAGTAAGGTTAAGAGGGTTTGGCAGAATATATAATGGGTCATCAACCTACATCTTCACCTATGAAGTCATTGGATGGTGCAGTCATTGGGTTACACACCCATAAATTTATTAATCATAGGTTTTGGTTTTCTTACTTGGGTATGTGTTGTACTAAAATCATACTATTTGTGAGCTGAGTCAACCTTCACCTATCCATACCTATCTAGGATCCTTATACAAACCACCTTGTACATCCTACCATCTTTTACATACCTACCTTGTCTATTCTTACCTCATCATATGTATCCCATCATCCTCTTGTATACACAATCATTTCATCCTCTTGTACATCCTTATCATCATCCATTTATATATATTGTCTTCATCTTATCCCATCCCTCACATTATCTTAATCCCATCATAGGCTACCATACCCATTCATCATATCCACTCATTATTGACCACATCCACATCATCATCCTTACCTTATCATCCTCTTGTATACACTATCTTATATCACCTTTCATCTTTCACATCTTTTTCATCATCCTTATCATTATCCCATCCCATACCATCCCACATCTTATCTTCACCCTAGATTAGTAATCCCCCATCACTCACATCTCCTCATCATTATCTCATCATCATCTTATATATCCTTATCCCATCATTTATTTGTACATAACCTCTTGTTTTAATCCCTACCTATTCTAACCATTTCCACCTATCAGTAATCATCACCCTACATCTTAATCATCATATTGTATATCCTTGTCTTGCCCCCTTGTATATATCTTGATCTCTTTTATACATCATACTAGTCATATCTTATCCTAGTCCCATTCATCAATAGTCCCCCCTAGCCTATGTTAATCACATCTTGTCTCATCATCTAAATCCTATCCTAAATCCCCTCTACCCATCATCATTTATCTTAACCTTGATCTCATCACCATTATAGCCTAACCTTGTCCTAATATCACCCTAATTGTCTTTTTAGGTCACTTACAATTCTAAATCACCTACCATCATATTTGTCCTTATCTAGTCATCATTTCCCTTCATCACATAATCATATCCCATTCTATCTTGAACAAAAGAGTCTTAAGTCTTGTTCTAGTCTTCTTATCACCCATCCTTATTATCTTATCATCCTAGTCCCCCATCACTTATCATTCAGTCATATCTCATACCTAGTCAATACCTTGTTATCATCTTATCACTTTATTAGTATCAATATAATAAAACCCATCAAACATCATCAATCATATCTAATAATCTTTCCTTATTCATAACTAGCACCCATCATATCATCCTCTTGCTAGTTTGGATTTAAGAACCCATCAAATGTTTTTACTAGCTTGACAACTAGACATTATTGATAGGTCATTAGCACCTATTGAACTATCTATCTAAAATCTAACCCTCATCCTACATCATTTCAATCACATCCTCATCAATACATATCATATAAGCATGGTCCTTAGACCTAATTTATTCAATAAATCACCCCTAATTCATAAGTATTGCCTCCCTCCCATCATCCATTTATCCCCATGGATTTGGACCCAATTCAAGTAGATCAATATATCTTAGCCAATAAGGATGACATCCTTTTGTAAACTCTAGAAATGGGTGCTCACCTCCCATTTGACCTTAATCTAATTCACCTCAAACCCACATATTGCATCCTACCTCAACCATAACCCCTTATCCCATTAAAATCCATCTCAGCATTCTTTAATGTGGCCACCCTAATCAATCAATACATCATAGGGAATAAAGACAAATTCTTCTTATGGATATAGAAGATAGGCACCCTCTTCCATAATTAAGTTGATCACAAAAGTCTCAATCCATCTCCCAAGCAAGCTTATTATCAATCCTCATCCCCATCCTATTCCATTCTACCATCGTCTAATCCTCATCCTAACCATGGCCTTTTTTATTCACAAATTTCCTCATTTTATAAATATCTTGATGAAAACCCACAAGTAGTTTTCTTATGGCTCCTTGAGATGGGTTTCTAATTTATTTAAGACCTTAACCCCATTCAATTTAACTTACCCTTCATCCCATCCCATCCATCCACTAGTTATATCCCATCATCTACCCCTTCCTTTACTAGTAAAGTTAATCCAATCTTGGTCACCAGTCCATCCACCCAATCATGTCAAAAACCATCTGATTACAAGTCTAATGCTTCCACATCTAAATCAAAAAGTGAAGTAGGTCCCTATATCCCCTTCTTATGTCATTTTAGTCCCTCTTTAACCAACTTATTATTGCTAACATGATGGTCTATCTACTTATACAACATCATGATCCCACCAAGCCTAAGCCCTATTGGTATAAATTAAACTAATATTGTTTATATCATCAAAATTATGGGTATTCCCTTAAATGATGTTGACCTTTCTAAGATTATTTCCAAGACCATATCTATCATGGTGACATGGTAATTGAGGATGAATTAGATGAGTTTATCTCCCTAGCTAAACAAGAAGAGGAATGCCAAGATACCATTCTCTGTCATGATCACACCCTTCCCCTTCCAAGCGAAGGTCAAGACATATCATCCCTCTTACATGACCCCCCATCAAACCCAAATCCATTTCCTATATGCCTATCCCTTTATTTTTTTATCCATTATTCATCCATCATTTCCCTCTCACCCATCACATCAAATGCCCCATGTTGAGAGGATAGTTGTAGAAAACCATTCCCCTACTAGAAGAATAACATCCTACACACCAAATAAAGCATCAAAACCATTTTACGGATTGTATCCACCACCAACATCTACATCAAATTCCTCATTATAAACATCATCCCTCATTGATATTGTAGTAGATACTGATAATACCTATATTTTTTAGGATACCTCTAATCTAGGTACCTCTAATACATCACCAGGCATATATTTTGATCCCACTAAGGATGGTGAGGTCATAATGGAATTTATGAATGCCTTATCTATTTAAGATTACTAGAGTGGATTTGACCTTGACTTGGATACATGTCTTAGTGATCCTTTAGATATTCTTTAGGACACTTTTTTTGATGTTGGGGCTAGGGATCCTAGTGACCTTTATGGGGACTATGATGCCAATTATCCCCTTAATCCATCACCCAAAATTACTCATCTACCTCACCTCCATAACCCCTATATCCCACTCCATAAAGGGCATAAACAAAACATGTATCATTGGATTCCCCTCTACTCCATATCATGTGCTACAAATACAAATATCCAATACCATCATCCAACAATCATAATTTATGATCAAATCATCTTTGATCCTATCATTCAAAATAAAGCACAATCAAATCATTTGCCTAATAAAAAATAATGTCTTACCCTAATGAATCCCAAAAACTAGAACTAGGGGCATATCAAAGACAAAATAATCATATATCAAGTCAAAAATTAATCCCCTATGGTAAAGCCAAAATTAGGCACAAGGGGGAAATCAAAGTCAAATCCAACCAATAATTCAAAAGAAAGACAAAAATAATAATCATATGGCTGATCATCCTCTTAATGCTTGGGTAAAAGACTCATCAAATCAAAAGGTCTTCGATCCCATAGTCTCATGGCACCAATCTAAAGAGTCCCTCCACCATTTCTAATTGTGTATGTGACTTGCAAACCCCTGTTCCATTCCTCATCCCATCATATCACTCATCCCAATCATATTCATCATCACATCCTCTATCCCATCATCACATTCATAATATACCCCCTCTCACATCTTTGGGTAACATTGTCCCTTATAGGGGTTACCAAAACACTAGTTAAAATGTCTAGAGGATGTTAAATCAAGAGTTAATAAAGGCCACCAAGACATGATCCTAGCATCACTCATATCTTGAATAGGTGTTGGATAAATAATCCATCAAATGTTTGTACCCTACATATTTTCCATCATCTGATAAATCTATATTCCATAAAAAATCCAAAAAAGTTAAAAAAAGAAAAAAAAATCATCCATTTAATGGTCAAAACAAATCTTCTAACACCTTGGTCAAGTACCATGGTGAAAACTAGTTTTCAGCATCATGGTAAAACAATCTATTATCTACATTGCACCTCAAAACTTGGGGGAAAAATCCATTTATCCTCATCAATCCATCCCTTGTCCACCCCCTCCATGGTTATTTATCCATTATCTTCCATAATATCATACATCCCATCATTTCCTTCCTTCCCATCTTGACCTTCGTAAGGAAGTGAAATGTGTCTTGATAACTATTCCCAAACCATCCTAGCATATCCTCTAATGGACACTCAAGTAACTAAACATTTGGTTAATTTATGATGTGATCATTAGTAATTCCTAGTCCCTTCTTCCTTCATCCTCAACCCCTTTTCCACCTCACCCTAATCTTCTTGTCACTCATCCATCAGTCCATCCATCTATATCTTGGTTTATAGGTCTTGTATTCCCTTTACTAGCAACCCCATTTGTACAGTGTATATATATATATATATTCCACAAATCCCTAAAAAATTAAAATATTCCCAAAAACCCTAAAAATCTTAGAACTTGACAAAGCCAAAATTTATCCATGATGTCTTGTCTTATATCTAATCCCCTAGTCACATCCATCTTTGCATACCACATTAAGTCTTGAAATCCCATTCCAAGTGGTCACCCATCTATGTATTTATCATCATCCTTTTAGCTAAGTATTACCAACATGCATCACCTTATCTAGTATTTTAATCTAGCACCCATAATTTACCTATCATTACCTTTTCATACATATCACCCATCACATCACCTTTTTTTATTATGAAAGGTACTTTATCTTATCATTACCCTACCATTACTATTGAGTTGTGCAGCTAAAAGCTTCACTAAACGTGGAAATGTGGAGGTTGATGGGTTACACAGTAACCGACATCGGTCAGAGCCAACCAACATTGGTTGGGGGTCGACCGACATCGATTATCTTCAGCTACATAGTAACCAGCATCGGTCATGGTCAGCTGGAATCAGTCAAACAAGAATCGACATCGGTCACTTGTGTGTTTCTAGAATTGTTCTAATTTTAGACGAACAGTTAGTTTGCATGTAAAGACTAATTTTAGTCTTGAGTCTGTGTTTCTAATTATTGTTTATTTTGGGTTCTATTTAAGAGACCCATGGGGATATATTTTAATGTAAGAAAGGTCAATTAGATCTGTAGGGTGTAAGATCAATTAGATCTAAAAGGTGAAAGATCAAGAAGATCTACTAGGATAAGAAGGCAATAATGGTTGAGTTGATTGTCACTTGGAAGTAGGCAACAACAACCATTGGGTTGATTGTCACTGGAGGGAATAACAACTCGATTATTGAGTTGATTGTAATTGATTGATAGAGAGAGAAATCTTGAGGGAGAATTATTGTACATCTACGAGGTGTGAGAAAGAGAGAGATTTCTTCATTGTATTTCCTTCTAGAAGAGTTTAATACAAGATTGGTTGTTTCTCCTATCTCTTATTCTTTGTTGTTTCTGATTTCTACTTACTTATTACTTCTAGTTTCAATTTCGTGTTTAGTTGCTTATACAAAAGTAATAAATTGTACTCTAAGGAGATCCTAAAAATTGGTATCAGATCTTGGTTCACTAACAAGTGGTATCAGAGCCAGGTTCATCAGAGCAGGTTAGTGTTTGTTGATTACAGGGTCACTCACAAGGGTTTCTATTTGAGTGGGAGCAAAGCAATGGCAGAAGAAAGTAAACTAAAAATGGAGAAATTCAATGGCAAAAATTATCAATTATGGAGGATGCAGATAGAAGATTATCTGTATCAGAAAGATCTGTACTTACCATTGGGTGGGGTTTCAAGGAAGCCCACAGATATGCAAGATGAAGAATGGAATGTTCTTGATAGAAAGGCTCTTGGATCTATAAGGTTGAGCCTGGCATCGTCTGTGATTTCCAACTTATCACAAGCAAAGACAATGGTAGATTCAATGGATACTTTTGCAAATTTATATAAAAAACCCTCAGCTTCGAATAAGGTATATCTTATGAAGCAATTATTTAATTTGCAAATGTAGGAAGGTGGATCTGTATATAGTCATCTTAGTGATTTCCATGGATTAGTAAATCAGTTAATTTCAGTCAAAATAGTTTTTGATGATGAAATCAAGGCTTTCTTAATCTTATGCTCTTTACCTGAAAGTTGGGATAGCTTGGTAATGGCAGTTAGTAATAATGCATCTACTTCAAATATCTTGAAAGTTGATGATGTTGTTAGTGTAATCTAGAATGAAGAAATTTTCAAGAGAAGCATAGGGGAAACATTAGGTAATGCTTTAAGTGTTGAAATCAAGGGAAAGCAAAGAGAGAAGGGCAAGCAAGGGAAATCAAGGTCAAAGATGGGAAGTAGTTCCAAATTCAGAAATGGAAGGATAACCTGCTAGAATTGTGGAAAGAAAAGACATGCAAAGAAAGATTGTTGGTTGAAAGAAGATCAGCATGAAGGTAATAAAGAAGCAAAAGATGCAGGTATAGTGCATAGGATGCTCTTATATTTTCTTTGGATAGTTAGGTAGAATCATGGGTTTTAGATTCTGGTTCTTCTTTCCATGCAACCCCAAATAGAGAAATTTTAATGATTATGTCCATGGAGACTTTGGAAAAGTTTATTTAGGGGATGGTGAGCCTTGTCAAATTGTTGGCAAAGGAAAAGTGCAGCTAAAATTGCAGAATGGCAACACATGGGTGTTGAAGGATGTCATGCATGTACCCATCCTAAAGAGGAATCTGATTTCTGTAGGAAAGTTGGGTGATGAGGGTTGTATAGTAACTCTCATAGCTGAATCTTGGAAATTTTCCAAGGGTGCACTTGTATTAGCTAGAGGTAAGAAAGTAGGTACACTTTATATATCTACTTGTATTACTAATTCTCCTTCTATTTTATCTACTTTAGATGTAGATGCAAAGTTGTGGCACTGTAGGCTTGGTCACATGAGTGAGAAGGGAATGCATGTTCTTAAGTCAAAAGGTAAGCTTTTAGATTTGAAAAGCATAGATCTAGATTTTCGTGAGCATTGTATTTTTGGGAAATAGGAGAAAGTGAGGTTTCTCAAGACTGGGCCAACAAAGAAGAAGCACAAGTTAGAGCTTGTTCACACAGACATGTGGGGACCAGCTCAGGGAGATTCTATTGGAGGATCATAGTATTATGTTTCTTTCATTGATGATGCTACAAGAAAGGTATGGGTTTATTACATAAAGAGGAAATCTAATGTTTTTGACACATTTAAGAAATGGAAAGCCTTGATTTTCAAGGAGAAGGTGATGGATAGTGATCAGCTCAAGAGGCTGAATAATTCTGAGCAGGGTAATCTTGATTTGGAAAAGGTTATGATCCAAAATGAGCTTTTAGGTAAAAATCATCACTCACAAGAAAACACAGACACCGACATCGGTCAGACAGAGACCGACATCAATCAAGCAAGAACCAACGTCGATCAAGTGAAGACCAAAGTCGGTGATGCCAGGCAGGTGGAAACCAATGTAGATCAGATTGCAATCAACATCGGTCATCTTAATCAGGTGGAACCGACATCGGTCTGGTGCAGACTGAGAGATGACTAGGATCAGTCACTGTTAGAATGAAATTTGGGTGGATAGCAAGCTGTCAATGAGTCTCAAATGCCCATGAGGAGGTCCAAAAGGGTAAGTAAACCTCAAATTTTTTACTCCCCTTCTTTATACTACTTGTTGCTCACTGATGGTGGAAAACTAGGAATTTTTGAAGAGGCAATGCAGGTAAAATCCAGGAAACAGTGGGAGCATGGCATGAATGAGGAAA
Source organism: Torreya grandis (assembly GCA_037957365.1). Lineage (NCBI taxonomy): Eukaryota > Viridiplantae > Streptophyta > Pinopsida > Cupressales > Taxaceae > Torreya > Torreya grandis. Next base: position 2,807 of record JARHVA010001836.1, on the reverse strand, counting down.
TTGATTCCTTGGAAAAGAACCAAAGGTGGGATTTGGTAGAGTTGCCAGCCAAAAAGAAAGCACTAAAAAATGAATGGATTTACCGGTTAAAGAAAGGAGAGAATGGACAAATGAGACATAAGGCCAGTTTATATGGTCTTGAGCAAGCTCCAAGATAGTGGTATTTGAGGTTTAACAGGTTTATGACAAAGCATGGCTTTAGTCAATGTCAGTCTGACCATTGTGTTTATTTTACCAGATTGGATAATAGTAGCTACATACCCTGTTACTGTATGTAAATGATATGCTTGTTGCAGGTTCATACATGTAGGGAATTATTGAGCTAAAGGTAAAATTAGTTCACACATTTGCCATGAAGGATTTAGGAGCAGCAATACTTGGCATGAGTATTTTTAGAGACTGGAAAAATCATAGGTTGATTTTGTCTCAAGAGGATTATGTGAATAAGGTGTTGGAGAGGTTCAATTTGTAGGATGCAAAACTAGTAAGCACACCTATGGCTAGATAGTTCAAGTTAAGCAAAGAATAGTGTCCTAAATCACATGATGAGGTTGAGTACTTGGTATGTACTAGACTTGATATTTCCCAAGTAGTGGGAGTTATCAACAAGTTTATGGCCAATCCAAAAAAGGAACATTGGAAAGCAGTTCAGTGGATTCTTAGATATCGAAGAGGGACCAGCAGTAGGCATTTATGTTATGCAGGGTCAAACACTTCTCTACATGGGTATGTAGATTCAGATATGGCAAATGACTTAGATGGCAGGAGAAGCACCACAGGATATGTGTTCACTATTGGTGGAATGGTGGTTAGCTAGATTTTAAAGTTGTAGAAGGTTGTTTCCCTATCTACTACAGAGGCAGAATGAATTGCAGTCACAGAGGCTAGTAAGGAAATGATTTGGATGACTTGGTTCATGAAAGAGTTGGGAAAGGAGCAAGAGAGTTGCAGATTGTATAGCGATAGTCAAAGTGTAATTCATTTGGTAAAGGATTCATCCTTTCATTCAAGAACCAAACATATACAACTTAGGTACCACTTCATTAGACAGGTATTGGAGGATGGTCAGTTGAAGCTGGAAAAGATCCATATGGAAAAGAACCCTACTGATATGTTAACAAAGGCTGTAACAAAGGAGAAGTTGAATCTTCATTAAAATTTTGTTGGTCTTCAATATTGAAATTGAAGATGGAAAAACAAGCCAAAAACAAATTAGAGGACGTTGTTGTACAGGTACAGGTGCAGCTGTTTATCTCCAAGTGGGAGATTGTTGAGTTGTGGAGCTAAAAGCTTCATTGAATGTGCAAATGTGGAGGTTGTTGGGTTACATAGTAATTTACATCAGTCAGAGCCAACTGACATTGGTTAGGGGTCGACCGACATTGGTTATCTTTAGCTACATAGTAACTGGCATCAGTCATGGTCAGCCAACATCGATCAGATAGGAACCGACATCGGTCACCTGTGTGTTTCCAAAACTGTTCTAATTTTAGACAAATAGTTAGTTTGCATGTAAAGACTAAGTTTAGTCTTGAGTCTGCGTTTCTAATTATTGTTTGTTTTGGGTTCTATTTAAGAGACCCATGGGGCTGTATTGTAATGTAAGAAAGGTCAATTAGATCTACAGGGTGCAAGATCAATTAGATCTGCAAGGTGCAAGATCAAGAAGATCTGTTAGGATAAGGAGGCAACAACGGTTGAGTTGATTGTCACTTGGAAGTAGGCAACAACAACCATTGGGTTGATTGTCGCTAGAGGGAATAACAACTCGGTTATTGAGTTGATTGTAATTGATTGAGAGGGAGAGAACTATTGAGGGAGAATTACTGTACATCTACGAGGTGTGAGGAAGAGAGAGATTTCTTCATTGTATTTCCTTCTGGAAGAGTTTAATACAATATTGGTTGTTTCTCATATCTCCTATTCTTTGTTGTTTCTGATTTCTAGTTACTTATTACTTTTGGTTTCAATTTCATGTTTAGTTACTTATACAAAAGTAATCAATTGTACTCTAAGGAGATCCTAAAAATTACCTCTTCACATCTAGCACCCATAAATTCATTTCCTTACTAGTGTGATAGGTATTTGATCCCATCAATCCTTATCTTGCTAGATTAGACTCTTACAAGGCCTTATCAGTTGGTAATCCTTAGTCATTACTTTCCTAGATCACCTTCCTTATCCACTTTTCAATTTGATTACAAGACCCAAATTAGTATTCAAAAACCTTATTCCATCTTCCATCCTTCTATCCTTAACTAGGGGAAACACCTCATCCTAATCCTAATCATGATCATCCTATCTACATCTAATTCCACAATCACATCCTAATTTAATCCATCCCCCAATCACTCATCCCATCATTAGGTAGTACATTGTGATACTACAAGTAGATATTTGTTTGTGTTACTTATTTGTTCTATTGTCTTGTTTACATGTATTTTATCATGTATATATCTTATTTGTATTATGTATTGTTTGTATCATGTCTTTTTGACTATTGGTCAATGAATAGGGATGTTATGAGGACACCAAAAGTGCCCTAAATGATGTAGAGTTCACCATTTACCCATGTACTTTGGTACAATGTCCTCTTAGTCATCCTTATGTCATAGGGCATATTATCAAGTTCTATATTTATTAGATTACTTAGACTATGATAAATCTTATGAAATATATGATGGATTGATTATCTACACCATCATCATTCCTCTAATCATCTCATCATATTTGTTCCCATCACTAATCTAATTATCTTAATCAATCTAACATCCAATCTTTTGTCCTCATTTCGTCACCTGAATCAA